>JBAMAV010001092.1:0-523345 GCA_037043315.1 Amiota communis
AATAGTGTCCAAATATCAGTTCCATATGTTAAAAAACAAAAAACTTTTTTTAATAAGAACATTTATTTAAAGGGGGGTTTGTATGGGAAGTACCCCTCCTAGTTTTCCGATTCAGCTGATTCCGACAGATGTGCTGCGTATGGTAAAGAAAAACCTAGCTCAAAAACTGAGGGACTAGTTTGCATACATCCAGACAGACAGACGGACAGACGGACATGGCTAAATCAACTCGTCTCATCGAGCTGATCACAAATTTATATACTTTATGTGGTCTACGATGTCTCCTTATGTGTGTTACAAACTTCATGACAAACTTAAAATACTATTCACTCCCGTGAAGAGTATAACAAGTTGATAATAAGCATGCAATAAAAACTCATGAAGAATATAATTTAGCAAAAGAGCAAAGGAATTTTCTACTAAAAATAAAAATACAAAATTGAATAATGAATAGTCAAAAATTTTGGAAAACTCTAAAGCACATCTGGCAAATATTTCCACCGATAAAATCTATCGATGTTAACAGCCACGTCGCCTTGGAAGAACCGAATAAAGATAATTCCAAATATAGTGTCTTGGCTGGCTTTACCAGCAATGTTCCTCGTCGGGGGAATGTGTTCCCGTGTAATGCGTTCTTGAGAATAAAACACTTTATGCTTAAAGTTCAATTACTTACTTCACAATTTGTATTTTTATTTAATAATTTTGGCTGATGCGACAAATAGTTGTTGGTTACAGTATTTATGTGTTATATTTTCTTTCTGTTACAGTTTTATGTATAATTTTGTTTGTTACAGTTTATCTATTACTTTGTTCATGTCCGTTGTAGGATTGAATTGTTGCCTCTTTCTTCACCCACATTCTCCTTCACAGCTGATTTTCAATGTTTTCTTATTAACGAGTTGCCAGATCTCCCCCAACACAGTGAATTTCCATTAAATAGTGAATTTATATTATGATGTCAGATTTCAAAGATCGTAAATTCTAAAGACGCATTTACTTCGTTTCGTTCGTTATAGAGGATTCCCGATATAACTGATAATCTATGAATATTTATGCGACACTTGTTTGTAAGATTGTATAGAAAATCTCATAAATAATTCATTAAACTAATAAAAAAATAAAATCAAAATCCATTTAAATTTAATTAACTGTTCTCTCCAATGCATTATTCTCTGACTCCCGAGTTATCAATTCGATAATAAAAAACATTTTAAGTGTCGATATACCATTGAATAATGGTTTAGTGGATATCGTCACCATTTCATTAGAACCCACGACCTCCTGCAACTGTTTAAATAAATATGAATTTTATTAATATTGTATACTATATAGATTAAAGGCTTAAGGATATACATATGTATATTTCGATATCTCACGATTACTTACTTGTTGTTCAGTTAAGGTCGTTGCATGAATATAGATTGTTACAGGTGTTTTACGCTTGCTTAGACTTGTTTTAATTTCCTCTTTAAACTTTTTGATATAATCATATGAAACTTCTGAATTGGTGAGATTAATTAATTCTAATCCTTCCCAATCTAAAAGTTGAATCAACACTCCACCGGCAGGATGAGAACACGCTTCTAAATGGAATTCTTTTAACTTGAGTTTGTTTTTCAATTGGCGTATGGTACTTGTAGGCATGCTATCTCTAACAAATATGAGTTTCTTAAGTTGTGGCATCTTAAGCCATGCATCGTGGTGACATTGTTGACACTGATATACTGTATGATACAGGAGAGTATGAACATCATTTGCACGCTCTTCGACAAGATGGTTCATGATCATATCATCATATTTATCTCCGTATACTTGAATCTTACTAAGCCTGGGCATTAGTAAAATTGTTGGCATAGCACGACACAATTGCCAATCATCAACACATATTGTTTCCATTGTTCTACAATACCATATTGACGTAATCATTGGATGCATCGTTCTCAAATTGATAGTACTAAAGGCAATTTGAAATTTTCGCAACTTCAAAATGGAGAATATTTTCTTCAAGGTATTCTCAGACGGTTTCATATACATGCCACAATATAATTCGTTTAGATTTTGGAATTTCCAAATATATTTTGCTGACGAAAAGCAATTTAGTTTTAATATTCTCAAATTTTGAAAGTGCAAAGCAAATCGCATAATTTTTGTATCATTAAATAACATACTTTCCAATGACGCATACTTTAGTTTTGTTGCCTTTGAATATTTAAAAAGATGTAATTCACGTATATGATGATTTTCCAATCCATCCAAAGTTAAATCTTCAACTACCGGAGAAATTAAACTCCAAAATTGAATACGTTCTGTACTAGTTGAATGTTTTTCGATTTCGCAATTGACATGAACCTTCTTTTGGCGTCGCCAAGTGTAGAGGACATTATCAGCTAAGCGCGGCGATACTTTTTTTAAATTCATCAGATCGTTTATCTCCAAAAATTGTATTAATTGCAATTGACAATCGTCATCTAAAAGATCGAGATAAGTAGCCATGACGAAAAAAAAAAACAATTTAATTATGTTGTTTTTTGTTTTTCTTTGCCACTTCACTTTGTTCTACTCAAAGTTAATGCACTGTGATTATTTACTGATTTTTATCACGTTATTTTATTTATTTTTTATTTTTGAAATCTTAGGATTTTAAAGATTGTCAAACAATTTTAGTACTTGTTTAGTCTGTGTCACTTTTACGAATGATATATTTAGAATATATTTATATATTTACAATATTTATATTTATATTTTATATACTGAACCGATTTTATTGGGCGATTCCGCTAGAGACGATTCTCGACAGTAAGTTTTAAATCTCAATATTTGTTATTTTTTTCCTTATGAGTGTAAAAAAGAAAGTTTAAATTTAATAAAAAAAAAGATATTACTTTATATTTAAATTTTGGGGGCGCTTGGAAAAGTTATAATTCGAAAAGTTGGCATACATCGAAAAATAACACTTGACAGGACTGGCGCGAAACAGCTTTTACGAACAGTTTAAGATTATACTATTTTACTGGCTACTGTGTAGTCACATTATTCATTTATTGTTATGAGCCAAAAGATTTAAGAAATTGTTGTTATTTATTAAGCATTATTTACTACAAGGTTACATTGTCAGCTTGTTGTTCCCGCGATTGAAAAGATATAAAAGATAGTTTTTTTTTTACAGAAATTAAGTGCTAACATCTTGAAACATTTCAAAAAAAAGAAGAAATCAAAGGCAATGATATATCTATCATTGAAATCCTAACATCCCGATCGCGGGTGGAACTTGTTGATATCTAACGTTTTTGATTGAAATACTTATATTTTATTATTTTGTTATGCCTTTAATAGTAATATGAGTAAACATTTGGGAACGCTAAAAATTTTAAAAATAACTGTCGAAAGACAATTCCAGCCAACTGAGCACAGTAAAGCGATCACTTAGCACTAGATGAACTACAAAACTGCACTGCTAAATTCAAGCTGCACTCTTTTGTTAAAAGTTCGGTCCGATTACTTTCAAAATGCAAGACAAGACCTGACCAGTGAGGAAGCTGTTGTAGAAATAGACTTTGCCGAGAATTATGAGCTCATCAATCAAGATAAATACAATCAGCATATTGGTTTCATTGGAATGTACCTTTTTTCACGTGCTGTATTTGGACTACCTATACATATACTCCACTCAGTGGTCATAGTTAGTGATGAATTAAGCCACAATAAATATACTGTACATCTTTTTACAAAAAGTTTTTGAGTACATCGAGTCAATCTCTGATGACATTACAGTTTCGTATATCTCTGCTCAATTCAAGAATCGGTATATAATAGCAAGCATTAATGCATTCAAAGCAAAATATGGATTCACTCACCTTGAATGGAACCTTTTTGGCGCCTCACGTGCTGTAAATTCCCGGAGAAGCATAGTCAACAGTGCTCAAGAATTCTAAGCAGTCTCTCCGACAATGTTTACCTTATGTTCGTTTCAAAAAATGAAATTAAAGAAGGGATGGCCATATTGGATGATAAATGGCAAGGGCTGAAAATTATTCCAGGCATTCAATCAAACATTTTTTCCAAGCTGAAGATGGCGCTGGCATTTCCGTCGCGCGCACCTCACTGTCTCATCTCATGTGCACATTGGTTTTGAAATCATCTGACCCCACCACTGAAACAGATAGTGATTGGGACAACGACGATATGGAACCCCTTATAAATTATGAAATACGGGTCCTGATGAACCTGCACCTGCAGTATCAGATAAGAGTGAAACCTTCTTGCCATCTAAAAGAAAATTGCGGAATTCCCATGTATAAAATAATAATAAATGATGAATCTCCCTCAAAACTAACAGTACAATTTTCGGCGAATTGACGTATTTGAAAAGAAATAATTAACATAAATGACAAAGAACAGTACTGGTTAGTAATAAACAATGTTTCATCACTTTTTTTGCTCCACTATAAGCTCTATGACGATTCACTTAAATTAGACGTGTACTACAAAACTATATTGTGCCCCTCAAAGTGTGCTGTGAGCATACCTAAACTGTATTCTTTGTTGATACTCAAACTGTAACAGAGAGAATATACAGATGCTATATCTGATATCTTGCATTTGTCGCCGTTCGGTTGGATGCAATCCGGAGAATCCAGTGTTAACGGCACATAAGTCTCCAGTATCCTTAATAAATCAAAATTAACATGAAATTCAAGAGAAATCTAAAATAATTAGCCAAGAGATTCGTAAAGAATCCCGACAATCTGGGAAAAGAAAATGAAATATGTAGTGATCATGGAAGAATAACTACTACTGCAGTGAATGCTTTGCTTTACCCTATTCAATCTAAGGACCATGTTGAATGCACTCTAGGTTTAGTGGTGACCAGAAGTGCTGCAGAAGCCTCATGACTTAACCTTAAGCTAAATGTCAGAAGGATTAACTATCGCAAGAATTTCACATGAATGCTTTGCTTTAGCATATTCAATGTAAGGACCATTAAATGTCAAGAACTCTCCAATAGCTTCCTCTCTCTCTAAACTAACCAAAGCAAAAAGAAAACCATCAATACTCTCTTTCCTACATATACCCCGTTTATAAGACAGTCGAAACGGTTTTCACTGAAACCAATTTGACTGATAACAGTTTTTGTTTAGTTATTTATACGTGCGACGTCTTGTGCTCTTATTGATAACGAATAAGTGTTTGTTTATGTTGCCATGTGCATAAAATATGATGAAGCTCACCTCTCAAAATATGTTTTTTTTTTTAAATTACATTGTACAAAACCAATGTTCATCCTTATCCTGATTTTAAATATCTTTTGTACTGATTTTTCAATGTTTAATTCACAAAATCATTGAGCAAAATAACTATGCCATATGGCAACACTGCACAAAACAACATTTTGCCAACAGCTGATTTTCAACACGTCTGCAAAAAGCTATAAAATCGGTTCCCGAAAATAACGATGTTTGAAATGTGCGCTTATTGAAGTCGCTTCGCGTGTTCAGAACGAACTGAAAATTAATTTATGCATGCGTTCTGTGTCAGGCTGATCTCAGTGCAAACCGTTTCGGATGTCTTATAAACGGGGTAATAGAAACCTAATCTACGTGAATAATTTCGATCTTCCAACTGAGCCTTTTCTATGTTAAATGACTACACTACCACCATGGACCTTTGACCCCTCCTGCTTTAAGTCCTCTTCCAAAATATTGACATAACTGTCTTCCAATCTTCCAAAAGCGCTTCTAAAGAATAGCTTACCGTCTCATACTTTTATTTACCCTATCTTGAGTTACGTCTTCCTGCAGCATAATATCAAATTCCTTTCATTATAACAATCTACACAGCTGTAATTATAGCCCTAAGTAACATCGGTCACTTTGCTATTTGCGCAGACTCGCTTTCTTAAAGCAGCTAAATCTGCTTTTAATCTCCCATAGACATTTCATTATAATTATACTCGCAACATATCCGATATGATAAAATACAATATATTAAATCTAATTTTAAGTGCGAAAATAAACTCCTCTGGACTTACAGAAATGATATTTATAGATTATTTAATACAAACCAAAATTCGCTTTATGACTAAGAGTACTCCAGTAACGACCTATTCCTGCACCGAAATGATCACGCAAAATTCATACGGCCATGCCTTGGCCATACTTATTTAACTTACCAGCACTTTTTTAATCATTCATTATCCTTTTTCTACCATTTTTGTCAACAAAAATACCCTTATTTCTGCCACACATATCCTTACCCGATGATCACGTATTACCAATCAAAGAGTCAAATATTTCGATTCCACTAATCCTACCCATTATCTCTTACAAAACTAAAGCGATTTATTTAACAAATGCCAAGCGTTGAGCTTCAACTTAATAACTCCAACATTAAATGGGAAAATTCAGTTAAGTATCTGGGTAATATTCTAGATAAAAAACTTCTATTCAGTGAGCATATCAGTAAAACCCTACACAAAATCAATAAGACTGTACGTATCTTATACCCGTACCCGTTTATCAACCGCAGATCAAAACTATCAATTCAAAATAAATTAACCATCCACAAATCGATACTTTTACCTCTTATGTTATATGGGTCAGAAATATGGGGTGGCAGTGCAAGGACTCATATAAGAAAATTGCAGACTGCCTCTAACAAAATTTTGAAAATGATATTTGACTTACCATACTTCTATGCAACAAATCTTTTGCATATAAAAGCAAATATTGAAACAATTGATGAGCTCATCTCTCGTGCTACAAGTAAATTTAGGCAAAAAAACAACTAATATTGTAAAGCTACGTGCTGACAGGTACTTCCCCTCCTAGTTTTCGACTAGCTGTCATGAAACACCAGCATTCCTTTAGATGTAAGTAGTTTAAGTTTTATTTTAGTTTTTAGTTTTCTTTTTTTGGTCCAAGGTTTTTAACAATAATGCAAATAATTAATTAAGCCAAAATTATAATATCTCAGCTGTACAGTCTAAGTCTAAGTCAAAACTCTGATAAATATTAGTTGCTAGCTGTTAGCAATATTATAAATGTAAATATATATGGCGAATAATGCAAATTGTTAAAGTTAAACTTATCCCTTACAACCAACCTACAACAACATACACTTTTCTTTATATTAAATTAAATAAATTCATTAACATATCTGCAAATAATAAAACCTATTCATATGTGCATATATACATAGTACATTAAACAACTATTTATAAATTTATAATCTACCATATAGTATCATCGCAGATTCTTATTACTGTAAGCTTAATTAAGGCTCCTAGCTATAGCTTCCCATCCTTTTTGCTTCTTTCTCCTGCAGTTTTCTACTAAATAAATAAATTGATATAAATATATTAAAAAAGTAAAAGTTATGATAAAAAATATTTAAACTCTTCACATTTTTGTATTTTGCATAAAGGTTATTTATCACCATATTAACATATGGTACAGAAGGACAGACGGACTCAACTCGTCTCATCGAGCTGACCAAAAATATATGTACTTTATGTGGTCTGCGATTTCTCCTTCTGTGTGTTACAAATTTCTTGAGAAACATATAATTCTATTCACTCCCGTGAAGAGTATAAAAATATTTCGTAACTCTACTTGACTTTGACTATAGGAGCAATTACAAAATTCATATCATAACATTTCCAATAAAGGATAAACAACAACAACTGCAGCAGCTACTACAAACACAACGGCACAAGGTAGCAGTAGTTTCGATTGCTGTATTTTTGTTTCAGTGTCTACATCACCGAGTGAAAACTAAAGCTCTGTGATAGAAACAACAACACAAAAACAGATCAGTTATTATTTTATATGACACTTATTGGGACCAGTGTCGGCTCCAGACCGACAATCTTGATTCATTAATGATCTCATAGAAACATCCAAATAAATGTATATTAACACAAAAGATGGAAAATGGGCAAATTGCATTTTCAAAAAAAGGAGAAGTTTTCGCAAAGTACTTGGGGGACGTATTTACTCCATATGAAACGTCCACTGTAGATGAGAATGTGATTGTTGCTCAAGAGTTTGAACTGAGTAAAGAGATCAACTGGCTAAAAAATAAAATTTCACCTGGTCGACCTTTTCACTGCTGAGGTACTAAAGCAACTACCGCTTAAAATCATGGAACATAGCAAAGGTTATTTTTCTTCAAAAACCTGGTAAACCACCTCAAGAAGGTGGTTTCATATTGAAAAGCTCCTTGTCAGACGCCTTAACGCAATAATAGGAGGGAAGAAATTGATTCCAAATCATCAGTTCGAATTTCGAAACAAATGCTCTACAATTGACCTAGTTTATAGAATCACGCGTGTGATAGAAAAAACGTATGGATAGAAAAGGGTCTGTTCCGGCGTATTTCTTGACGTTGCAAAGGCATTAGACAAAGTTTGCTACATTGGACTGCTCAAAAAACTCAATATATTACTGTCCAAACAATACTGCAAAATATTGCAATCGTACTTATCAAATCGCTATTTGCTATTGAGCAGGATGACTCTTAATCAAGACTCTGTGTTCTTGGGCCGCTACTGGACATATTCATCACGCTTGACACTGCGCTGCTTGCTGTTGGTGACATCGAAAGTGACTCAGCAGAAAATCTTCAGACAGCAATAAATAACATTTTCAATTGGATAAAAAATGCTGAATAACACTCAACCAAACGAAATCCATACACATAGTGTTCACCTATAACAAAACACAGAATATACCACTCTATACAGAGGGTACGCAAATTCCGTACTCAAATTCGCCAAATTTGGGTACAGGACTACATTGTAGACTTCGGTGGAAGGAACACGACAAGAAAAAAACGAATGAGCTTGACATTAAAACAAAAAGCATGACATGGCTCATTGGAAATATTAAAACCAGTATGGAGTTATGGAGCACAGCTATGGGGGTGTGCTTGCAAAACACCAAAAATACAATCCAACGCAGGGATAACAAAAATTGCAACGGCCCATAATCATCCTAATGATAATCATATAAATGTAAAAGCTTGCACACTAAGTGAAGTCGACCTTTTTTTATTGATATCCTTTTACTGTTATATAAGTTAACATGCGCTAATCTGCACTTGAGTAGCGGTACTGCAGCAGCATTTAAAAAGAAGCGCTACTTCAGTAGCACTTGAAAATAAGCGGTACTTCGGAAGCGCAGTCGTTGCCAATATTGGTTTATATTGTGAAGCAGACCTGGTGAAATGTTTAGTCTGAAATGAATGCTGAAGGAAGCACAACGTGCTCTGGCTTCCTTCTCTATTTTACACTCAAACCAATTTCTTCAATTCTAGTATTTAATGGAAGCAATTCACCATCCATCAATGTAGAATTGGCAATAACAACGTTACTACTGATCTTACCTCGACTAAAATGCGATTCGGAACGTTCACGTTTCGTCAGACGTAAAAGATTATTGTTGTTTTTGACATTTACATTGTCTGTTGAGCCATAAATGCTGCTTCCTCTGCTTCCAATGTCTGATGTTGACTCGCCAGCGGTCAACATTAATGAACGCCTTTGTATCTTTTGCAATGAAAGTGAATTTTCATAAATTTCAAAGAATTTTACGAGTCGTTCAGCATACGGTAATTCATCTACGATATCAGCTACTTTGATAGCTTAATGCCATACTTCTACTTTGATTTTCTTTGGCACCATCTCTCGGAATTTTGGACTTTTGAGGCCAAATTTTATTCGAATATCTTGACGCAGAGTTTCGTATGCTTCGAATCAATGAAATGGTATAAGATGTTCTTGCCGAATCCAATTGCGACGACCATTGTCAGCAAAGAAACGCACATGTACTTCTATCGGTGGTAATTGATGCACGCTGGTGATGCACGTCGGTGATGCACGTTGGTGATGCAGGTTGGTGCATTACCAACTGTTTGATCAGCAGGATCCGGACAAACAAAGCAATAGGAATACAATTTGCCCCAAAACAAATAACCAGCTTGATAGGTTGGCCAATTTATTTCTGTGGCAGCTATTGAAGAACCCTTGGCACTATCCACGCTTACTGAGTGATAAGATATTAGTAACATTTCGGGTGGAGTTATGGATGGTGTTGACGCGACAGCAACATTATCGTCAGTATTACTTATATCATTGCTCATGTTTTGTAGCTCCGTTGTTACATTCTGTTGTTCTTCACCAAGATTATTGAGACCACCTAAATGTGGTGAAGGTACAAGATTATTATTAACAACATTAAGACCTTAATCTAATGCTGTTTTCTTGTTAATTTTCGGAGGATTTGTAATACTGAGCATAAAAGATTTCTTTTTCTTTTTATCCACCATAATAATTGTTTCTTTTGTACTTTATCCCTTATCATTGGAGTTATTGAAGTCCCCTTTTGAGGATTGCAACTTTTTTTCTGTTTTTCAACTAGTTTTCTTAACGGTAATATTTTTGTGAACGACTGTACTACTCTCATTATCATGATTATTATTATTTATATTATTATTTTCACTGATATGATTGTCCAATTGATGGGTTGTAACACTAAACGATGAATTGTCTAACAAATTTGATGATACATTTATTAAATTTGTTGTGTTTTCCCAACTTGAAAGAAACTTTTTATTAATAGCAACATTATTATCATTTCATTATAGTAGTACAGTCGTTCACAAAAATATTACCGTTAAGAAAACTAGTTGAAAAACAGATAAGCAGTTGCAATCCTCCGAAGGGGACAACAACAAATCAAATGACAAGGGACAAAGTACAAATGCAACAATGATTATGGTGGAGAAAAAGAAAAAGAAATCTATTATGCTCAGTAATACAAACCCCTGAAAAATGACAAACATCATCAGATTAAGGTCTTAATGTTGTTGATAATAATCTTTGTACCTGCACCACATTAAGGTGGTCTTAATAATCTTGGTGAAGAACAACAGAGTGTAACTACAGGGCAGCAACATATGAGCAATGATATTTATGAATACTGACGATATTGTTGCTGTCGCTTAAACACCCTCTGCAATTCCATCCGATATGTTACTTATATCCCCCTCAGTAAGCGTGAATAGTGGCAAGGGTTCGTCAATAGCTGCCACATAAATAAATTGGCTAACATATCAGGCTGGTTATTTGTATTTGGGTAAATTATATTCCTATTGTGCTACTGGCCATGCTTTGTTTGTCCGGATCCTTCTGATCAACCAGTTGGTAATGCACCGACGTTACTACGTAAAATGCCACCAATTCATCAATACCCACCGATACAAGTTCATGTGGAAGAGTCCAAAATCCCGAGTAATGGTGCCAAAGATAACCAGAGTAAGAAAATGACATCAATCTATCGAAGAAGCTGATGTCGTAGCTGAATTACCGTATGCCGAACGATTGGAAAAGTTCATTGTAATTTATGAAAATTCACTTTCATTGCAAAAGAGACAAAGGCGTACATCAATGTTGACCGCTGGCGAGTGAACATCAGACATAGGAAGCAGAGTAAGCAGCATTTATAGTTCAACAGGCAATGTTAATGTCAAAAACAACAATAATCTTTTATTGGGTATTTATCAGCAATAGTAACCGAATTTAATTTTCTATAGTCGATTACTAACCTGAACTTCTTCTTACCATATGCGTCCTGTTTTTTGACACAATCCATACTGGTGAGAATTATACCTTGCGCTAAAAGCTCTTCCACCTGATGTTCCACTTATTTTTTTAGAGACATTGGGTACGGATAATATTTTGTGAAGACTGGTATGTCTGAATTTGTACGTATTTCCGCTTGACCTTTTGTCATAAAAGTAAGTTTTCCATTAAGTCCAGTGAATAAACAATTATGATTTGAAACAATGGCTTCAACTTTTTGTTTTTGATCGACTGACAAATGTTCAGTTCGTATAGAATTAACATCTTCTTTAAATTGTTGTTTAATTATAATCTTTATATTTCCCATAATAGTCATGATGTTGTGCCTCACATCGATTACTGCAGATAGTTCTTTTAAGCTGTCATTTCTTAAAATTGCATCGAATGATCGTAAAACTGGTAATATGAAAAATTGTACACATATGTCTTCACCGAAAATATTCGCTATTCGCTATCGTATGGTGCGTTCGCCACGAATTAGAATAGACACAATTCGAATTCTTATTTAATTTTGGATTTTCTATCCATTGTGGTTGGATTTTCTATCCATTGTGGTTGGATATAATTTTTATGTGAGCCGGAATCTATTAGAATTTCCATAATTTTACAACTCTTCGTTTTAGTTCAATGTAAGGGTAATTTATTGTAAAAAAATGAATGTCATTGCAGTTATAAAATCCGCTAATGTCTGTTCATCGTCACAATCTGCTTCGTCAATTTGGTCTGTTGTAAATTTGCGTTGTATTTTGTTTTGGGAAATAAATTTTTGAGTTGGGGATGCTGGTCCTGTAAAAACTGTTTGGTTCTGCGGGAATTTAGATGTGGGTCAATTCATATTATTTACGTCTTCAGTAGTGTTTCTACGATCAAACCCCATAAGTTCTGAACGAGTTGCCTGTCCAGGATTTACAAAGTCTCTACCTCCTAATGCTTGAAACGGTTTATTAAAAGCTTATATTGGTTAGTATATAAAACTATTAAAATGTGATTCTATTTCTATTGGCACATAATCGCATTGAGGATAAGATAATGTTGGTCTTTTATAATTATATTGTTCGTTACGTGACTGTGTCTGACGACGTGGCAATGTGTCATTTGTATTTTGTGTTAAATTCATATTTTCCAATTTTAAACACAAATTGAATGCTTGAGGCAAGTCAGTTGGTTCTTTGATGGCCAGCAATCTAGGAAAGTCTCCTCTTAATCCTATAAGAAATGCGTCTAAAACTTTATCTCTATAACAACATGTCATTAAGAATGCCGATTCTTTGCTTAGATCCATACATCCGATCTTATTCAATATTAGTGACAAATGTTGATATACAAACTCCCTCCATTGTATCTTAAAGCTGACTCAATAATGCTCCAACTGGCTTAATATAAAAAAGTGACAACGCCAAACGCAGAATATAGAGCAGCTTTCATAAATCATCACAACAAAATTCGGCTGATTTGGATACCTGGCCACGTAGGAGTAACAGGTAACGGACAAGCTGACGCTGCGGCGAAATCGGCAACACGAGCTCCACTTCTACTCCACCACACGTCCAATAAAGATGATATCAAGTACCTGGTAAACAGCACAACAGCAGAGAAATTGAATGTAATATGGAAGAATACTCCCATTTTTATAAGCAAGTAAACCCGACAAGAGACACACAGAATCCCGCCATCTATAAACAGAAAACAATGCGTGTTGTACACCAGATTCAGATTGGGACACACAAAGTTTTCACATGAACATCTTCTCAACAAGACACCAGTGTCAACTTTCAATTTTTGACAGACAATTGCAGTCGAGTCCAATCCCTGTGTAACTCCCTTCTCATCCCTCCACTCCGGCATTTACTTACAGAAGCCAGTCAAAGTTACATAAAAGATTTCGTATTACTAATAAATAAATTAAATCTAGATCAGTTAATATAATGTAGCTTTTATCTGTAGTCTAAGTATGAAAATTATTGTAAATAACAAAATAATGAAAAAAAAAAAAAACTTAAGATCTCATCTAGCTTAAGGCCTTAGTTGCTTGAGCTTTCATATTGCATTTTAGAATTAAGTTTCTAATGTTGCCAAGTCGCTCTTGTCGACGCAGTTGGAGATAGATTAATGCACCAGTCTCAACCTCACTTATTTCGGAGTCTATTGCAATCGAACTTTCTTCATCACAAGCTGCATACTCTGACTCGGGATCATCGGACAGATCGCTACAGCTCTCTTCAGCTTCGCGAATATCGCCAAACAAGCGTATCGTTTTGTTAGAACGCGGTCGAAAGCGTCGATCTATTGATGGATCACGCGGCATTAAGAACGAACGTACTTCTCGTTCATATGTACTCGTATTTCTGTTGTTTATATTTTTATCTATCAATCAAAAAAAAAAATTTATTAATTGCGGTTTGTTTTAAATTTATTTGTCGAATTTGGCATATTTGTTCTATATTTATAATTTAATTTTGTTCTATATTAATATTGTTATTACTGAAATTATTCTATAGCGTTTTCTATTAAATAAAATCGTATCACTACACTACCGTAATGGGTTTTGCGTGAAAACGTTTTTCATGAACCATTATAATTAAATAGTATATTGTAATTATAATTGTTATGATACGGAGAACTTCTAAATATGATATTACAGTTATGTATTGTTAATGAATATTAACTTAACTTTATTTGATACTTTTCTTATTTAAATTTATTAGACAATATTTAACGCAGGGTAATGATGGGAGAAATAAGATAGTATGTAGGGTTTGCATATCAATTGCATGTCGCGCGCGTCGGTTAGTTCTAGACAGGTCCCGGTCAGATTTAAATATAAAAAGTCCAAATTTCCCACTTTACCGGTGGATTTTCAAAAAATATGCTTTCACATTTTTCTAATTGGCCTAAACCGTACACAACAATCAGAAAAATCAGCCAAATAGAACAAAGCAATACGCTTACAAAAGAAAAGATAATTTGTCACTTTTTTGAACGCCCCTTCCCCCTTGTGCTGCGTAAGGTAAAGAAAAACCTATGTGCTAAATTTCAGCTCTCTAGCTCAAAAACTGAGGGACTAGTTTGCATACATACAGACAGACAGACGGACATGGCTAAATCAACTCGTCTCATCGAGCTGATCACAAATATATATACTTTATGTGGTCTGCGATGTCTCCTTCTGTGTGTTACAAACTTCATGACAAACTGAAAATACTATTCACTCCCGTGAAGAGCATAACAAGTTGATAATAAGCATGCAATAAAAACTCATGAAGAAAATAATTTAGCAAAACAGCAAAGGAATTTTCTACTAAAAATAAAAATACAAAATTGAATAATGAATAGTCAAAAATTTTGGAAAACTCTAAAGCACATCTGGCAAATATTTCCACCGATAAAATCTATCGATGTTAACAGTCACGTCGCCTTGGAAGAACCGAATAAAGATAATTCCAAATACAGTGTGTTGGCTGGCTTAACCAGCAATGTTCCTCGTCGTGGGAATGTATTCCCGTGTAATGCGTTCTTGAGAATAAAACACTTTATGCTTAAAGTTCAATTACTTACTTCACAATTTGTATTTTTATTTAATAATTTTGGCTGATGCGACAAATAGTTGTTGGTTACAGTATTTATGTGTTATATTTTCTTCTTGTTACAGTTTTATATATAATTTTGTTTTTTACAGTTTATCTATTACTTTGTTCATGTCCGTTGTAGGATTGAATTGTTGCCTCTTTCTTCACCCACATTCTCCTTCACAGCTGATTTTCAATGGTTTCTTATTAACGAGTTGCCAAATCTCCCCCAACACAAAGAATTTATATTATGATGTCAGATTTCAAAGATCGTAAATTCTAAAGACGCATTTACTTCGTTTCGTTCGTTATAGAGGACTCCCGATATAACTGATAATCTATGAATATTTATGCGACACTTGTTTGTAAGATTGTATAGAAAATCTCATAAATAATTCATTAAACTAATAAAAAAATAAAATCAAAATCCATTTAAATTTAATTAACTGTTCTCTCCAATGCATTATCCTCTGACTCCCTAGTTATCAATTCGATAATAAAAAACATTTTAAGTGTCGATATTCCATTGAATAATGGTTTAGTGGATATCGTCACCATTTCATTAGAACCCACGACCTCCTGCAACTGTTTAAATAAATATAAATTTTATTAATATTGTATGCTATATAAATTAAAGGTTTAAGGATATCTCACGATTACTTACTTGTTGTTCAGTTAAGGTCGTTGCATGAATATAGATTGTTACAGGTGTTTTACGCTTGCTTAGACTTGTTTTAATTTCCTCTTTAAACTTTTTGATATAATCATATGAAACTTCTGAATTGGTGAGATTAATTAATTCTAATCCTTCCCAATCTAAAAGTTGAATCAACACTCCACCGGCAGGATGAGAACACGCTTCTAAATGGAATTCTTTTAACTTGAGTTTGTTTTTCAATTGGCGTATGGTACTTGTAGGCATGCTATCTCTAACAAATATGAGTTTCTTTAGTTGTGGCATCTTAAGCCATGCATCGTGGTGACATTGTTGACACTGATATACTGTATGATACAGGAGAGTATGAACATCATTTGCACGCTCTTCGACAAGATGGTTCATGATCATATCATCATATTTATCTCCGTATACTTGAATCTTACTAAGCCTGGGCATTAGTAAAATTGTTGGCATAGCACGACACAATTGCCAATCATCAACACATATTGTTTCCATTGTTCTACAATACCATATTGACGTAATCATTGGATGCATCGTTCTCAAATTGATAGTACTAAAGGCAATTTGAAATTTTCGCAACTTCAAAATGGAGAATATTTTCTTCAAGGTATTCTCAGACGGTTTCATATACATGCCACAATATAATTCGTTTAGATTTTGGAATTTCCAAATATATTTTGCTGACGAAAAGCAATTTAGTTTTAATATTCTCAAATTTTGAAAGTGCAAAGCAAATCGCATAATTTTTGTATCATTAAATAACATACTTTCCAATGACGCATACTTTAGTTTTGTTGCCTTTGAATATTTAAAAAGATGTAATTCACGTATATGATGATTTTCCAATCCATCCAAAGTTAAATCTTCAACTACCGGAGAAATTAAACTCCAAAATTGAATACGTTCTGTACTAGTTGAATGTTTTTCGATTTCGCAATTGACATGAACCTTCTTTTGGCGTCGCCAAGTGTAGAGGACATTATCAGCTAAGCGCGGCGATACTTTTTTTAAATTCATCAGATCGTTGATGTCCAACCATTTCATTAATTGCAATTGACAATCGTTATCTAAAAGATCGAGATAAGTAGCCATGACGAAAAAAAAACAATTTAATTATGTTGTTTTTTGTTTTTCTTTGCCACTTCACTTTGTTCTACTCAAAGTTAATGCACTGTGATTATTTACTGATTTTTATCACGTTATTTTATTTATTTTTTATTTTTGAAATCTTAGGATTTTACAGATTGTCAAACAATTTTAGTACTTGTTTAGTCTGTGTCACTTTTACGAATGATATATTTAGAATATATTTATATATTTACAATATTTATATTTATATTTTATATACTGAACCGATTTTATTGGGCGATTACGATGACTAGAGACGATTCTCGACATTAATTTTGAAATCTCAATATTTGTTATTTTTCTCGATATGAGTGTAAAAAGAAAGTTTAAATTTAATAAAAAAAAAGATATTACTTTATATTTAAATTTTGGGGGCGCTTGGAAAAGTTATAATTCGAAAACTGGCATACATCGAAAAATAACACTTGACAGGACTGGTGCGAAACAGCTTTTACGAACAGTTTAAGATTATACTATTTTACTGGCTACTGTGTAGTGACATTATTCATTTATTGTTATGAGCCAAAAGATTTTGATTGAAATCCTAACATCACGATCGCGGGTGCAACTTGTTGACATCTAACGTTTTTGATTGAAAATTTCAATCAATTTTATTCATTTCAGTTTGGAAAAACTTCGTTCACCACTTGCAACAGTCACTGGTATTGTTAAAAGAATACTCAACGTTATCCAGGTGTTGGGATATAATTCTTGAAGGTTATGCTTCTTAATAAAGATTAAGGCTTCAATAGGCGTTGCTTGATTGTCTTCAAGATAATGTTGCAGGCCTAAAATTTGATCGCACAACAAATTGCCATCGATATCTGATTTAAAGTTGGCAGTTAACTTTTCCTGTCATTTAACACAATGGTTTAATGATTGTTCTTTGTTTTTATATTTTTTTATGTTAAACAAGAAACTCCGTAGAAAAGTTTTGAATCTGTTCAAATCGTTCTTTCATAGATACTCGTATAAGCACGGTATCCAAAAGAATATTAAAAAATTCTACTTGAAATTTTTTTTTTTGGGTCTATTATTTGTTTATCATCAGCCTCTTTACCTGGTCTACGTTTGATACAATCGGCGGTGTTTGATGCAATCGCCCCTCACAGCAACACTTTCAGCGTTTCAAGATCCCGCCAACGCTATTGAGGACGCCGACAACAGCCCGAAAACTATCATTCTGGTACAGTTGAAACATGCTGCTACCACGCTTAATATTCCTGACTATCAAATCGCGTGGCGAATTCCAGCAAAGATTCTGCCAATAAACGCAAAATATTTCGGTTACAAGTTAGTAACATGATATCCAAAGAAAATTCCTCGTTGACACTGGCGCAGACGTTTCAATTTTGCTTCGAAGACATTCTACCCACGTCTAACTATGACACAACTATACGCTGCAAATGGTACGCCTATTAAAGTCATTGGTAAGAAGCGTTTTAAATTGGATTTAAGCCTATACCGCATATACGAGTATGCTAGAGTAATTTTGTCGAAAATTCACTTGCAAAAAGCTTTCCACCAAGTGTCAATCCACAAAGAAGATATAGCGAAGATATTTTGGAATTGAATTCAAATTTATGACTTTCGTTTTATGCAATTGGTGAAATTAGTGCTGCTTCCATTTCGCCTGAGCAGAACCGCAAAGACCTACGATAAGTTTACCAACGCTTACGAGACCACAATCATCATCGATCATCTAAATGCGAATTCGCAAAAATCGAACTAAAGTTTCTCGGTCAATTAGTTGACTCAAAAGGATAGAAAAGACTAGTTATTAAAATTTTTTCCAAACTTGTAGTGGCTAAGAATCTTAAAAGCTTTTAGCGATGTTGAACTTTGATCAGCAGTTTCGTATCAACAAATTCTCCAAGAAATCACAACAGGCAAAAAGAAAAATGATCGCACTACCGACATCACCACAGAGTCTGTCGCAAGAGCCACATTGAATTCGCAAATTGGAGTTCCAGCACGAATCACATCTAACCACTGCAGACAGTACGAGTCTTTGGTTTTCACCGAAATCATGACCATCATAGGAGCGACTCATCTTCGTACTACACCATATCATCCGCAATCGAACTCGATCAGGCCGAGAGGTGGTATCGATCATTTTAACCCAATATTCTATGCAACGACATCAACAAATGTACACCTTGGCCACCCACCATTGCTAAATACATATGGTACAATTATACCAATACAATTATGTCTTGCAAGAGATTCGATTCACAATACATAAAAATGTATAAAAATCTGCATATTCTATAAAATCAACTAAATCCAGAAAGAAGGCTATCATTGGATATGCCAAAGTTGTAATACTCTTCACGCTCCTACGGGTTGCATCCAACATTCCTTCTGTAGCATCACTACAATATATTCTCTCTGTTACAATTTGAGTATCAACAAAGAACACTGTTTGAGCTAGGTAAGCGAGGGCCCCGGGCCAAAAACAAATTGGGACCCTATTTAAACTAAACTCCTTAGTTTACTACTAAGTGTTATGTGTAACACAGCAGATAGTATTTAGTGGTACTTCCTAATATAATATAATTATTGAGAGAGTTTGTTTGTTTATATCGCTTTCACATAAAAACTACCGGATGGAATTCAACCTGTGTAAAAGGATCCTGTGAGATCAATTTCAGAGAGCGAAGCTAGTAAAAAATAACCAATGAATAGATTACAGTTAGAATAAGTAGACAATAAAACGAAGTCTACACATTTTTTTTTACAATTTACTTTATAATCTTTTTCTGGCTTTAGTTGTTGCAAAATCATCAAAAGGGTTTTTTTTTAGAGGTTGAGAACTTTACATTGAAATAAAATACTGATTAATGGTGTCATTTTCATGTATTTGGCGTTATTCGAAAGATAATTCCTTGTAATTTTTATTTGAATATGATTTCCCGCATATGGCAGGCCGTACATTTGATGAATGGGCTCAAAACGAAGTAGCTCCTAATCCTGAATTTCACAAAAAAATTGTATTGTATGAAGCTCATTTTTGTTTGAATGGAAACGGTAATAATCCGCATTTGGAGTGAAGCGAATCCTCATGCCATTGTTAAAACAATGTTACATCTTGAAAAAGTTAATGTTTGGTGTGCTTTATGTGCAGGTAGAATCATTATGGCGGTCAGAACGTTACAACTAATGGTAACAGGCTTAGTGTGGAGAAGCTGTGGTTTCAACAAGACGATGCAACATGCCACACAGCGCGTGCCCCAATTGACTGATTGAACGAAATGTTCGGTGAACAAATAATATCGCGATATGGACCCATGCAATTTAACACCGCTGGACTATTTTTTGTGAGCTATGAGAAGTCTCTGGTATACACCGATAAGCCACAGACGATTAACGCCTTGGAAGACAAAATTCTTCACGTTATTACTAACATAAGGCCCTCATTGCTGCAAAAAAAAAAAATTGAAAATCGGACTTCCTCCGAGCCAGCTGAGGTGGCCATATTCCGGAAATCATATCATAATATAAATACTGCAAAAGGTTTTTATGATAATTTTTACGCCTAAAGTATCTAATAGATTTTGATAAAAAATATACCATTCGATATGTTTGCATTTGTAGATGTGCCCATTATTTTTATATTTTTATTAAAATCTGTTAGATATTTTTGGCTTAAAAACAATTAAAAGTTTTCACAAATACAACTATAAGAAAGCCATACACACCTACACTCTACACGAACACATGATCTTCACCTCTCTCTCTATCTTTCACTCTCTCTCTATTTCATGCAAATATGTAAAGCAATGTTCGTGGGCAAATTTAGGTATGTGCCTAAGCGCGGGGGAAATAAAATCAACGATAATTCAGCCACAGGGTCGTTGTGTGCAATAAGGGTATAGAAAATAAATAATATCATAAAATATATGAATTGGGAGCCCGTGTATATTGTTTCTATTTTGCCATGTACATTTTCTTGCTGTGTTCTTCAATTAAATTTTGTGTTGCAAAAAATTAATTTAATAAAAAGTAAATACGATAAACGAAACGGTCGAACTTTATTAAATGACACTAAATAATTGTTATTCATATCAAATTCTCTTTATAAGGGTAAAAAATGAGTTTGTCTCACGCTATTAAATACTTTTTGTCTTTGTTCCGGCGGGGTGGTCGAATCTAAAAAAAAACACCCTTTATATGTACAGTTTAATATAAATTTGATGTCGCCTTTAGAATGATTTCTGATTCGCCAATGAATGTCGACAGTAGATCCCAACGCTTAATTTTTTTTCCCGAAAAAATTACATAAGTCTTGAATCGGTGTGAAAAAAAAATCTGTATTTCCACACAACTGCTAACGGCATCATTTGTGACTAAATTCTAATTATGACTGGCATAATGTACATAATCCGCATATGGCTAAATATTCTTAATCTGTTTTAACATGAAAAAGTTTTTAAAAAAGGAATACATGACGCTCTTTCAGAAATTTAACGAAAATTTGTCGCCTATGTTTTTAATATATATAGTTCGAAATTTGGACTGTTTATATTAAAATCTGACCGGGACCTGTTTAGATCTAACCTACGCGACATGCAATTGACATGCAAACCCTACATAACTTACTTATTTCTCCCATCAATACCCTGTGTTAAATGTAATAAATTTAAATAATATAATTAACAAAAAGTAAAGTTAATATTCATTAACAACACATAAATAACTGTAATATTATATTAAGATTCTGAGGAAAACGATCGTTACGTGGCTTAGAAGCCAAACAATTTTGAATTTCGACTTTGCTTTATACGATGAAATAATATCGGTTCATGAAAAACTTTATCACCCAAAAACAATTACGGTAGTATAGCGATACTAAGTACCTGTCCAGACTTTTTGTTTGTCAACAAAGAAATAAGAAAACAATGTTCAGAAAATTTGTGTGTTAGTATAATTACTGTAAGTTACTAAAATAAATATAATAAAAATAATTAAAGGTACGGCAACGGTAGTGTCAATTCGCGCAGTTCGATATTTGTTGGTCAGGGGCCAAAAAGTTAAAAGTCAATTTTATTCATATATATATGTAACTATTTTTTTTTTTCGTTCATGGCGGCTGAGGTACTCCCCATAATGGTCCGATACATCTGAACCGACCGATTTTAGCTCAAAAACTGAGGGACTAGTTTGCACACATACAGACGGACAGACGGACATGACTAAATCAACTCGTCTCATCGAGCTGATCACATATATATGTATATACTTAATGTGGTCTGCGATGACTCCTTCTGTGTGTTACAAACTTCATGACAAACTTAAAATACTATTCACTCTCGTGAAGAATATAAATATCTAATAACAGTATTTTATGGCATATGTAAGCATTTTAATCCAATAATTACAATGTGTAGAATCATGCACCGAAGTCTCCACAAATTATACATGATCCGCATCGCAAGGAGTTTAATAATGGGCATGCATTCCACAGTTTTTATGAATTCGAGAATAGAATACAAAAAACGATTTACAAATTATTCGGATTAGTAATCAATTCTATATTGGATTTATTTATTTTCCCCTATTAATTTGTGTTCTTCTGAGTTGAGTTATTCCTCCTGATTAGGTTTTAAAGTACCCTCAATTTGTATTTGTGTTAGGTTTTTTTATATGGATTTTATTTATTCACATTAAATTGGCAGATATGTCCATATTTGGTTTTCTTTTTCTTTATATTGAATTAAAAAGTTTCTGTTCTCACAATCTCTGATATTAGATTTACTTTTAAGAATTTTGTTTAAATTTCAATTACGTTTTTAGCTTTGGAGTTCAATTGCTGCAACATTTGTTCATGAAAAAACACAGGAACTTGATTTATTTATTTTTATTTTTACCATTTCTGGAGACTTTGTATTCAATATTTGTATTCTATTATTATTTCATTGATTTTGCTTTACTTTTTTTTTTTTTAATTAATTTCTCAATTTAATAAATTTAAAAATAATTTGCTTTAAAAAATTGAACAATAGGGTTAGGCGTTTCTAAGTCATATATATATGTGTTCATAAATCTGTTTGTTTCATTACCTATATAAATTAATTGGTCAGTCAGTACATAAATGGTTTTTAAATTTTTCACTTTTGTGTCTAAATTTTATTATACTTACTTGTATTTCCCATTTAAATTTTTACCATTTCTGGAGACTTTGTACTCAATATTTGTATTCTATTATTATTTCATTGATTTTGCCTTTTTTATTTGTTTATGTTTGGATTTAATTTACTTTTTTTTTAATTAATTTCTCAATTTAATAAATTTAAAAATAATTTGCTTTAAAAAATTGTACAATAGGGTTAGGCGTTTCTAAGTCATATATATATGTGTTCATAAATCTGTTTGTTTCATTATATAAATTAATTGGTCAGTCAGTACATAAATGGTTTTTAAATTTTTCACTTTTGTGTCTAAATTTTATTATACTTACTTGTATTTCCCATTTAAATTTTTACCATTTCTGGAGACTTTGTACTCAATATTTGTATTCTATTATTATTTCATTGATTTTGCCTTTTTTATTTGTTTATGTTTGGATTTAATTTACTTTTTTTTTAATTAATTTCTCAATTTAATAAATTTAAAAATAATTTGCTTTAAAAAATTGTACAATAGGGTTAGGCGTTTCTAAGTCATATATATATGTGTTCGTAAATCTGTTTGTTTCATTATATAAATTAATTGGTCAGTCAGTACATAAATGGTTTTTAAATTTTTCACTTTTGTGTCAAAATTTGATTATACTTACTTGTATTTCCCATTTAAATTTTTACCATTCTGGAGACTTTGTACTCAATATTTGTATTCTATTATTATTTCATTGATTTTGCTTTACTTTTTTTTTTAAATTAATTTCTCAATTTAATAAATTTAAAAATAATTTGCTTTAAAAAATTGTACAATAGGGTTAGGCGTTTCTAAGTCATATATATATGTGTTCATAAATCTGTTTGTTTCATTATATAAATTAATTGGTCAGTCAGTACATAAATGGTTTTTAAATTTTTCACTTTTGTGTCAAAATTTGATTATACTTACTTGTATTTCCCATTTAAATTTTTACCATTCTGGAGACTTTGTACTCAATATTTGTATTCTATTATTATTTCATTGATTTTGCTTTACTTTTTTTTTTAAATTAATTTCTCAATTTAATAAATTTAAAAATAATTTGCTTTAAAAAATTGTACAATAGGGTTAGGCGTTTCTAAGTCATATATATATGTGTTCATAAATCTGTTTGTTTCATTATATAAATTAATTGGTCAGTCAGTACATAAATGGTTTTTAAATTTTTCACTTTTGTGTCTAAATTTTATTATACTTACTTGTATTTCCCATTTAAATTTTTACCATTTCTGGAGACTTTGTACTCAATATTTGTATTCTATTATTATTTCATTGATTTTGCTTTACTTTTTTTTTAATTAATTTCTCAATTTAATAAATTTAAAAATAATTTGCTTTAAAAAATTGTACAATAGGGTTAGGCGTTTCTAAGTCATATATATATGTGTTCATAAATCTGTTTGTTTCATTATATAAATTAATTGGTCAGTCAGTACATAAATGGTTTTTAAATTTTTCACTTTTGTGTCTAAATTTTATTATACTTACTTGTATTTCCCATTTAAATGTTATAAAGGCTTTGAAATATTCTTCATTCAGTTCAATCCTATAATACTTTCATTGGCATCTATTAGTTTGCATGTCCTTCTTTTCGAGCTTCTTGGATTTAATTTACTTTTTTTTTTTAATTAATTTCTCAATTTAATAATTTTAAAAATAATTTGCTTTAAAAAATTGTACAATAGGGTTAGGCGTTTCTAAGTCATATATATATGTGTTCATAAATCTGTTTGTTTCATTATATAAATTAATTGGTCAGTCAGTACATAAATGGTTTTTAAATTTTTCACTTTTGTGTCTAAATTTTATTATACTTACTTGTATTTCCCATTTAAATTTTTACCATTTCTGGAGACTTTGTACTCAATATTTGTATTCTATTATTATTTCATTGATTTTGCCTTTTTTATTTGTTTATGTTTGGATTTAATTTACTTTTTTTTTAATTAATTTCTCAATTTAATAAATTTAAAAATAATTTGCTTTAAAAAATTGTACAATAGGGTTAGGCGTTTCTAAGTCATATATATATGTGTTCATAAATCTGTTTGTTTCATTATATAAATTAATTGGTCAGTCAGTACATAAATGGTTTTTAAATTTTTCACTTTTGTGTCAAAATTTTATTATACTTACTTGTATTTCCCATTTAAATTTTTACCATTTCTGGAGACTTTGTTCTCAATATTTGTATTCTATTATTATTTCATTGATTTTGCTTTACTTTTTTTTTTTTAATTAATTTCTCAATTTAATAAATTTGAAAATAATTTGCTTTACAAAATTGTACAATAGGGTTAGGCGTTTCTAAGTCATATATATATGTGTTCATAAATCTGTTTGTTTCATTACCTATATAAATTAATTGGTCAGTCAGTACATAAATGGTTTTTAAATTTTTCACTTTTGTGTCTAAATTTTATTATACTTACTTGTATTTCCCATTTAAATGTTATAAAGGCTTTGAAATATTCTTCATTCAGTTCAATCCTATAATACTTTCATTGGCATCTATTAGTTTGCATGTCCTTCTTTTCGAGCTTCTTGGATTTAATTTACTTTTTTTTTTTAATTAATTTCTCAATTTAATAATTTTAAAAATAATTTGCTTTAAAAAATTGTACAATAGGGTTAGGCGTTTCTAAGTCATATATATATGTGTTCATAAATCTGTTTGTTTCATTATATAAATTAATTGGTCAGTCAGTACATAAATGGTTTTTAAATTTTTCACTTTTGTGTCTAAATTTGATTGTACTTACTTGTATTTCCCATTTAAATGTTATAAAGGCTTTGAAATATTATTGAATAACTTTTATTCTTGTCTTTTGCTAACTATTACACTTTTCTTAATATAGTTGCTATCACAAGTTGATTCATATTCATATAATTGTTTTATTTTGTCATTTTTTGTTTATGATATCTTTTATTATTCCAATTTAAGCTTTAATCAATGGAAATTTACGTTGTTTCTCTTCATCCTCTTCAGTTTAATTCTCATACTACATAATACTTTCAAAGAGAAGAACACATTTTTTTTTTTTGAAAAACTAACATGGAATTGTGTTGATTTTCATATATGATCTTTATTATTTTCTGATTTGTTGTCTTCTGATTGAGAAAATCGTTATTTACTTGTAAAAATTGAACAGTTTCTTTCCTTAAAAATGCGATATTTATAGAAATTTGATGGGAATTCATAACCTGCCTTTTCAGCAGCTATTAAACTATACACTGTACTGTAAAATCAGGCCACTCGCGATTGTTCGCAAGTTCATTGTGAGTGGTAAGGGGTAATTCACTCCTAACCAAGGATCACCCTCTTTCTCTAAAATCAACCTGAGGAGTCCACGCACAGAGCCAGGTCTCCCAAAAGACATTTTGCCAAACTACCCAACTTCTCGAAGGACGGTTTCAGCGAAACCTATCTTCTACCATAAGAGCATGACAATCAAAGAGGATGTTGGAGGGTGTTAGATGCTATCAGGCTTCCTTACAGCTACGACAGAACTCATGTTGTGGAACCTGCATCCTGGTGGTCATCAGCCCGATTGGGCAGTTCCCCGTAATAACTTCCGTCATCATCCGAATGCTTTTCTTGTTAAAGTGTTGGAGCTCGGAGGTTTTCTTTGGTTGAAGGTAAGGCTAGAGTGTCCTAGCGACAGTTCAGCCAGACTCATTTGCCCACTGTCTGCCTTCTAGATCCCTAGTTTTCACTACCACGCCTGAGAGGATATCCTGTAATGGTCTGTTAATGTCAGCAACTGCTTGAGACACAGGCAGTGCCCAGCCTTTCCTTGCACAGTCGTCCACTCTTGATGCTGTGGGCCGGCAGAACTTTGATAGCGCCTGCCAGGCTGCACCAACCCCGCATACGATACGTTAGCTAAGCTGTTAGCGCCTCTGATGATAGTCCTGATATATTTTGGTGAATTGTAGTTTATCTTCCCTGCCTTGAGGATGAAGACCACCCTCACCTACCTCCATCTTTCAGGGATGTACTCTGTGAGAATACTCCAATTCAAGATTTTTATCACCCACGGCTCAAGACATGCAGGAGCTGTCTGTAGCATGGCTAGTATTATACCATCTGGTCCCAATTATTTGTAAGGCTTAAATGATCCTATGGCCCAAAGTAATAATACATATTTAGTTTTCAATTTGGAAATTTTGCAATTTCTGACTTTTGATATGAAAAATCTGTTTTCTTTTCTGTTGATCAGTTGTTGTTTCATTGTGGTTTTAAAAATATTATTTATTTAAATCAATAGAACCAGGTTACCGGGCTTTGCTAGTGTTTCGTGTTTTTTCGGAAAATATATGTAGATACGAATCACATTAATATTACTGATTAAGTACTTTTTTAAAAATCGAGATATGTAAAGAAATTTCAACCATCAGTATTAAGGCGAACGCAACATGAAATAAATCATCCAAATCATTCGCCAAAATTTCCTAGTTTTAACTCGAAGTCCCCATGAATCGAATACTCAATTCAGTTTGACTGTACTTATATAAAAAGCTGTGCAGCTGAAGAATTCAGATGCATAGAAACAGATACAGACTACCATATTCATATGCTTTATACTTGAAGGCTCTCTGACTCAATTCAATTTCAAAACGTGAGAACGGCTAAGCATTGTTAATTTACGAAATAAATACAGATCACCTCTCCGCCCCACCCCGCCGTCGCTGCTCGTCATAACTACCGTACTTTTGGTTCACCCTGTATTTTATTTCTCAATAAAAGTGTTAAGTTTTAGGTGGTTGTGTAATAGAGTGCCGGTCTCGCGTCCCGAAGGTTCAAACCCAGAGTTGAATGTAGTTTTCTTTTCGCAATAATAGAGTTTATAGTTCATTCGCTTTTGAATAGTTTAAGAAAAATCTCTTGGACTCAACAAAAAGCATCCCATTTTTTGGTTTTCCATTTAGATTAGTATGTTTAAGATTATTGTCCGATTTCGTAAAGTTTTGATGGAAATCTTTAAGGACTTTGAAACAAAGATGTTCAGCGTAGAACCAAATGTTTTCCAATTGACCTCCATATCAAAAACATGGTCTGCAACAGCGCGGTAAGGTTAAAAGAAACCGGCTGCTGGGCAGAACGACCATATGGACATAGCAATATACTAGGAGTGGTTAACAATCCTATGTTCAAGAAAACAACAGACTATACAGTGGCGCACAATAGCTTTGAGAGCGACTTCAAGGTAAAATTTCCTACCAGGATGGAATGGAAAGAGAACAACTTTCAGAGTGATTTTGACATTTCAATCTTCACGGATGGGTCGAAGATGGAATGCGGTGTAGGAGCAGGGGTGCACTCACCACAAATAAGCTTGGACCACTCTTTCCGGCTACCCGACGAGGCCACAGTCTTTCAGGCGGAGGTCCTTGCCATTAGGGAAGCATGTCGGCTGGCCAAAAATAACGCACCGAAAGGTCGTAAGATAGCTATCTTCGTTGACAGCCAGGCGGCACTCAAAGCACTGCAATCCACCACTGTGAAGTCAAAGCTCGTTAAGGAATGCAGGTCGACGATGAGCGAGCTAAGTCGTCAAGCTGATATCACTCTCATATGGGTTCCCGGCCATAGGAACATAGAGGGAAATGAGAAGGCTGACGAATTGGCTCGTTCTGGTGCTTCTCTTGATGTATCGTTGGCGGAACAGGTCTCGATTCCCCTGGCGGTCGTCAAGAGAAGCAACTTCCTGTTTTTCCGCCAGCTGGCTAACAGACGGTGGAAAGATCTTGAATCTTGCAGAGCGGCACGTGCTACCTGGCCCTGTTACAACGAAAATAGGTCTTTTAGACTCATTAACAGAAGACGTTCGGATACCGCAAGGCTCACAGCGGTTTTTACCGGTCACTGGTGTGTAGGTATGCACGCGGAGAGACTGGGTATTCCGTTTAGAAGCCATTGTAGGAGCTGCGGAAACGAAGAGGAAGAGGAGTCACTCACCCACTTTCTATGTCAATGCCCAGCCTTGGCAAAGACTAGAAATAAGTTTCTGGGCAAATATTTCATAGACAATCTCTCGGACTATTCAGCCACATGTCTCTTACTCAAATACCTAAATTCGACAGGTTGGATTTAGTAATACTGATTGCGTTCGGCGAGGAAGTGGTATCAAAACGGCACTCTAGTGCTAATTGTGGCTTGTAGTGGTCTATGCGAGCCAGCCACGGAAACCAACCAACCAACCAGAACCAAATGTTTGTGTTTGCCAGGAATAAAAGCTTTTGAAGCTTTAAAAGTTTCAAGTTTAGTTAAGATTCAAACCGTTACCTATTGAATTCTCCTTAATATTTACCATATTTCGCAAATAACTATTATAATTTATTTTCAAAGTGGAACGGTCAGTAAGAAACCAAAACAATTGAACAATTGCGGGCCTGAACTCTACCACACAACCACCTAAAACTTAACACTTTTCTTGAGAAATAAAATATTTCTGGATTTATTTGCAATTCACGTCAATAAACAACATATTTTATTATTCCATTCGCCATACTCGTATAACCGGAACACAATTTCGTAAGCAATTTGTGCAGTTACTCAGTTAATAACACAGGCCTGAAAATTTTATTTTTTTCCCATGTTATAGATTGAAAATATGACCTTGGTTTTGCTGTATCAAGACACAATTTTTTTTTTCAGGTTTAAAAATTTAAAATTAGTCAAAATCGTAATTTTCACATATCATATATACCATTTTTAGGATATATATTTCAATAAAACAAATCAAGTTATATTTTTGCATGCATTTCATATAATTCTGGTTAAAAAAATAATAGAAAACAATTAGGAGGTTTATATAACATGGTAAAGGAAAAGTGTCTTTTTTAATGTGTGGTATCAGTGAGGTTTTGCAAAAACTTAAAAAAAGTAATATAAAAGGAAATATGCAAAAGCCTTCGTTATGGTAATGTCAGACTATTCAGACAATTCATACTAATCTCAATACACCAAAAGTCACACGTAGAAGTCGCATTTCATACTATGTAATTTCAATACACCAATAGTCACATGTAAATGACGCATAGCCATGGTGTATTGAGCACACATATCGGGATCCAGTAATTCTGGGATGTTGAAATTTACATGGTTGGTAAATATGGTCAGGCAGTCATTCAGTTGGATAACACGACAAACAAAAAAGTTTTTCTAATAAGAACATTAATTTTTTTAGTTTGAGTTTGTATGGGAGGTACCCCTCCTTGCAAATTCTAGGATCTTGAAATTTACTTGATTGGTAAAAATAAATCAGAAACTTATAGTTTCCAAATTTCAGTTCGATAAGACAAAAAACAAAACGCGCGGATATATGTTGTTGGCAGAACGGCTGAGGTACGTTGTTTTTCCGCAAGAAAAAAAGCGACATAGATCCGCCGGTAAAATGTACTGTACTATGTCGTCGGAGATATGTAACTATGCTGAATAAGCCTCTTGGACTTTTTGCTTGATGTTGTCACCGTTGATGAAACCTGGATCCATTATTATACGCCAGAGACTAATAGCATTTTCACACCGGGCGCGGAAAAATGAAGTCATTCGGGGGTTGTTGTTCTAGAATGTGAATTATTTGACCGTTTCGATATACAATTGAAGGAGGCAGGGCCTCATTTGGCTAAGAAAAACGTGTTTTTTTCACCACATTAAAGCACCAGCACATTCATTTAAAATTGTTGCAGCCAAATTGTATGGACTGCACTACAAATTGCTGGCGCACCCATCGTTCTCACCGGACTTGACTCCGTGCGATTCTTTTTTTGCTCTACCCACATGAATACATGGCTCGATGGGAAAAACTTCAGCTTGAATGAAAAGGTTATTGTCTAGAAAGAAGGCAGAGTTTGACAAATCGTATGTTTGGAGTATTTAAAGAAATGTCAGAAACGTTGGGAATAGAGAAAAAATTGAAAAATAGAGAAAAAATATTGTGAAAAACTTGCCACAACACGGGTACGAGGGCATAGCAAATAAGAACAAACATTTTTTAATGAAAATGGCTTTATTGTTTTTCAAAATATTCCCCCTGATGATCAATACACTTTTGCATTCGTTCGAACCATTGGTCATAGCAATTTTTCCATTCCTCTTGAGACACCTCCAAAGCATGGTTTTTGAACTTTTCAACGCGGTTTTTTTTTTTTTTTTTGATGTGAGGGAATAAAAAGAAGTCATTGGGTGCCAAGTCAGGATTGTAGGGCGGATGAGTCATCAATTCGATATTTTGACTGCTTAAAAATTCAAGTGTTTGCCGAGATGTGTGAGAGCTCGCATTGTCATGATGGATAATGATTCGTTTTCGGCAGTTGGTTTTGCGAATTTCTCCGAAGACCTCCGGCAAACAGATGGTCATATACCACTCAGAATTGACAGTCCTACGTTGCTCTAGCGGAACAGTGGCCACATGACCCATTCTTCCGAAGAAACAGGCGACTATTTGATCCGAAGTGCTTCGTGCTCGAACAACTTTTGTTGCATTTGGCTCAACTTGGAAACACCCACACGGTCGATTGCTGTTTAGTTTCCGACTCATACGCATATATCCATGATTTCACGATTTTATAAACGTCTTTTAAAGCAACACGGTCGAACTTTTTAAGCATTTCCTTACTCCAATCGACGCGAGGCTTTTTTTGAGCAATTGATAAGTTATGGGGTATCCAACGAGAACAAACCTTTTTTACAACTAAGTGTTCATGCAAAATAGAATGCATTGAAGTGGAACTAATGTGCAAGGATGCCTCTATCTCACGATATGTCATATGTCGATCTTGCACTATCAGTTCACGCACACCTTCAACGTTTTATGGCACAACAACCGATTTTGGACGACCTTCACGGAATTCCTCAGCGACTGAACTACAACCACGATTGAATTCAGAAAACCAGCGATAAACTGTCGTTTTTGATGGCGCTTTCTCACCATACAAAGAACTAAGTTCATCGACACATTCTTGTTGGAATAATCCACGTCGAAAGTTGTGAAAAATAATCCAACGAAAACCCTCTCGAGAAATTTCCATTGTTTTGCCAAATTGATTTCTTTAACTTATTGTAAACAAAACAAAAACCTATTGTACATAAAAACGTTGTACGTACATATGTGCTAAAAAATAACAAAGTTTATAATGGCGTTGCCAGATTTTACGTATTGACATTAGTATTGCCAATTCCCGAAATATAAATAACAGCCCTCGTACTTATTGATCCACCCACGTACAGTGAAAATACAATACTATAAATAAATAAATTTTTTAATGTATTTTTATTATTTTTAATTTTGAAAAAATTCACTTTCACTTTCTGTTTACCATTTTAATTGGGAGCCACTTTGTTCTTATGGCATTAATCGCATTTCAAAACTATTCAAGTTTTTGTTATATCCTTTTAACTTTCTTTCTTTTTTATGAAATTCTTAAAATGCAAGATTTTCCATTCATTTCAGTTTTAGAGATTTTTGTTTTTAATTTTTTAATTTAACAATTTAATTTATTTGATTTTGTTTAATTTACTCATTATTATTTAATTCGTTATATTGTACTTAAAAAAAAACTAATGCAGTTTTTTGATTTTTCTAATTTTTTTGTTTAGTTTTGTGTCGTGTATATTTCTTTCTTCTTTTTGTATATTTTTGTATTTGTTTTTTAAAATTGTGTATATAATTATTTATGAGTTTTAACGTTTTTTTTTTTTTTGTTTTTTTTTTTTTTATAATTAATTATTATTTTGTTGTATATTTAAATTATTTTTGCGTTTTAATTCAGTGATTATTGTGTGTGTGTGTGTGAAGACATAATACTTTTGTTCTAGCTCTCTATACATTTTCTTTCCATACTCTTAGCTTTTCTTTTGCTTTCTTTCTTACGCTTAATACCTTTACTTTTTTTTTTTTAATTTAAATTTAATATTTAACTTGTATAGAATAAACATGGCTAATTTTAAATTTCACTTAGTTTGATTCGTTTCATTTCTTTTAATTTTTAATTTTTGTGTATATTAATTAATTGTGTTATTTCTCTTTAATATTATTCAATAATTTATATTTTTATATATAGAAGTTGTTAACAAATTTACAGACTTATGTTTCTAACAAAAAAAAAAAAAAATAAAATAATATAATTGATAAATTGTAATACATAATTAAATAATAAGAAACATTCTTATAGTTGGATATGCCCGAACTATTAGATACCCTATACCAACACTATCAATATCATCATATGGATACTATTCAATTTATTAAACACACACTTTTTTAACACATGAACGCTGTGTACAAGTCTATGGATATACTCGGAACAAAATGATTTTTCCTTTATGGTGCCTAATCTGACTAGACTGGCCGACTCTTGCAGAAGCTCTTAGGCTTAACAAGAGGACATCAAGGACAATCAGTCACCTTGTCTGACTATATCCAGTGCATTAAAATGAATGTCTGAAAGGCATGGATTGAAAAAAGGAAAGCAGCAGGTATCTTTTTAGGTTCATAAACTCAGGATCAGCGCCTTTTTCTCATATCAACTTCACCTAACCTTAAATAACCTAAAATAATCATGAGATCTAGCAACTGTGTTGGGGGTTGAAGAAAGCCCTAACAATCCAGCCAACTCTATCGGTCGTAACCATAAGTCAATGGCTATCACTTGGGTCGGTTCATTTGGACTATTGAAAAGTTGAACAGTATTATGCGGAGAACCACTATTACACCATTGATATATTGTAGAAGTTCATCATGCTCCGAAAACATATACATATTTGTATGATAAAATTTTTCTACTTTATAAATGGCTAAAGTAAAGTCTAAGCTAAGTTAAATCAAATCAACTTAGAATTGTCAATTTTATAATCATTATTTTATATATTTTATATAGACTATCGTATCCCATAAATACATGTTTATATGAATACTTATGTAATGTTCATGTAAGTCGCACAGTAATTGCGAATTTTTTGAGAGACATTGAAAATTATGGAAAACTAAGAAGTTCGTGAAGAAAACTGAACAGAATTCTTTCTGCATGGGACAAAAGGTATATAGTAAAAAAAACGAGCAATTCCACAGTGTCGTGCTCCCAACTTGCTGCTTCTTGCAGTAGAAAAGTGTCTCTTATGACTGTTTGGCGAACATTAAATTCGTCGGAGGACATTGTCAGAGACGTGTTTAAGAAGGGCCACAAAGAAGCACGACTCCGTTTCGCGGAAAATAACTTGGCCACATGCTGGGACAACATTCGCATTGATCTTAACGTGATTTCTTCAAATAGGTTATTTTTTCTGCTCTCTCTAAGAGAAACTTTGGTGACGGGTCAGTAATGGTCTATGGCGCATTCACTAAATGTGATACGCTCAAAAATGAATAGCGCATACATAAATGTGCTTGAAAGTAGCCTGCTTCCTTTTTTGGCCGGAAACAAGGAAATCCCGTATGTTTTTATGCATGACAATGCTCCAATACACAACAGTCGCCGAACAATGGCGTTTTTCCAAGACTGCTCTGTCCAGGTGAAACCTCATTGAAAACGTTTGGGGAGTATTAGTACTTTGAGTTTATGCTGAAAATAAAAAATTCGAAAATGTTTCCGATCTAAAAAGGCCGATTTTACATGAGTGGAACAAGCGTGAGCCAGCCTTGCTTCACAACCTTATAAATTCAATGAAAACCCTTATTTTTGAAGTTGGGAAAAACCGAGGTGGACACATCGGTTATTAATTTTTATATTTTTTGTAAAAGTACCGTTGAAGTACAATTTTTTGTTGTTTTAAGACTTAAAAAAAGAAGGTGTTTTATAATTGTGATAAGCGCGCAAAAGGGGAGTTTCACAATTTTTGTATTTTTCTGATTATTATTTACTGAATAAAAAAAAAAAATTGGTGGTAGTAATTGACAATTGAATACCAATAACCCAAAATTATTTTTGAATTTCTATCTTTAAAACCTAACCAGATAGTTAAAAAAAAACGAAGTGTCTTATAATTGTGATAAGCACCTTATATGTTAAAAATGTTAAAGGATGTGTGCATTTTATGAGATTTTATCCAGTTATGGTTAAGGTAAGACAAATCAGAAAATGTTAAATTTAAAAACATTATTTTATAAAGAGTATTCCAGATGGTACAAGTGTATGAATGTAGATACTACATATTTATGTCTATGGTAAATATTATGTATATATACCATGTGTAAGTGGAGTGGCATGAATATTAAAGAATCCTTAGATATAAGCATCGCCTTAGCCTTAGTCTTAGTTCAAGAGAGAATACTAAAAAGTGTAATCTAAGACAAATCAGACAATGGACAATTTAAGAATCAAAACCCTGCAGTATGAATCACTGATCCAAAACTGGTTCCTGGCTAGTCCCTAGTTCCAACTATGTATCTCCTTTTACACGTGTTTAACTAGTGAATTTAACATAGCGATGTCATGGGAACGGTCAATTGCCACCCCCTGCATTACCATTCACCATTCATGTCACCATTCACTGCCAACGTCTGCATTATCATTCTCCAGTCGAGTCATCAGTCATTGCCACTTCCAGCATTTCCTATGGCTAGTGCATACACTAGCCACCAGTAATGCGAAAAGGAGCTGCGGACTTACTTTGGGACTATTGCCACCAAGCATACTCCAGCGTAGTTCATCAAATTCCATATATGTTTATACTACCTTCTTAAGTTTATGTGTGTACGAGTATACATATATATATATGTAGGATCTTATTAAGATATCCAGGATGGTATAGAGTATAAACAAAATAAAAAAAAATTTAAAACACAAAAAATTATTTTCATCTTTTTGTTGTTGTTCTCTCTTACTTTTCTCACAAATTAGTTCACATTTTAACGGTACATTTAAGACAGCCTATATATGTTTTTTATATATGTACATATATGTGTGAATGTTTGTGTGAGTGTGTGTATATTTGTGTAATCATTTTGTTTTTGATTATATATTGTAGTATATTAATTTTCTTATAAAAAAATCTTACTTAATTTTAAACTCTTTTGCTTTGACAAAAATTTTTTAATCAGATAAGATGGCAACATCCACGACAACCAACATTGCCAACACAGCATGAGGCTTCTTTATTTTTTATTTTATATTTAATTTTATTTTATTTTTCTCATAATAATTAATAACTATACAAAACCGTTTAATTTTATTAAACAACATATTTTGTGAAACATCTTCATATCATTTCGTTTTATCCCATCCCCAAAAACCCACTAACAATCAATTCGTTTCTTCCTTTAATTTTTTATATACTTGACTCGACTTGGTAATATTAGTATAATTTATAGATAATTTTATAATTACCTATTCTTAACTATCAATATATATAGATTTTTATTTTAATTTAATTATTTTTTTTTTTATTATTAATTTTTAATTTCGTTTTGTTTAATTTTGATGTTTTTTTTTTTTTTTTTGATGGAGCTTTTCATTTGATTCTACTACATAAATAAATGGCAATTATTATGATTATTATTATTTGTATTATATTATCTTTTATACCTTTCATATACTCATATAATAAAGTAAAAGTTTTGGATAATTGATTTTTATAAAAAAGATTTAGTCATGTCCTTCAATTTGTCTATCTATCCGTCTATCAGGCGGTCTATCTAAAACCATAGAGTTCTCTATTAAATCTGAGGTATTGATCATCTACATGACTTGAAGAAGGAAGGCTTTATTCATTAAGCACCAAATTGCCTCCTCTGAAATTGATTAATTGATTGAATGTTTCATATCAATTGTCATATCTAAGTATTGCTAAATATGTCAAAATGTGGATGTGGTATTTTGGTGATATATCTTTGCGACCGGACATATGGTACTACATATGTATATTGGTCAATTGAAACTTTAGACTTTAAACAATGAAACAATCAAATTGCCTATGAATCTATTTCAAACTGTAAGCCTAGAACAAATGAATACATGCATGCATATACAATAAGAATACAATTATTCAAATCGGATAACAAGAATACTATTGTAGTATATGATGTATTGAAGATGACCCAACTCTTTTTCATGAAAAGTATTTTATCTTCAGTGAAACCGAAGTGAATATTATATTTCTTTTCTTGTTTTTTTTCAATAAATTTTATACTTTTTAAACAATATATTTCTAGATTTTTGTTATTAAAATTAATTTGGCTTTTTATTTGAATTAAATATTTTTATTCACTTTTTTTATTTATATAAAAACAGCAATAAAATTATTATAATTAACATATTTGATTTGATTTATATATTTTTTAATTATTTGCTGTTTTATTTGAATTTAAATAATTTTGTGCTTCAATTCATTTGTTTTTTATTGTATAAATTTTAATGATTATATTTTTTATGTTATACAAATACTATATATACTTATATACTTAGTATTTTATTTGGTACTTAGGGTACTAAGTAACATATTTTTTTTAAATGTTTCTCCTTATCTAGTTACCTAATCTTATAATAATTTTGGTTATATATCGTTTGGTTTAAATTTTCATGTACTACTGACATATGTGATTGTACATATACTATGTATGAATGCTAATAATTTTTATATACAAGTTGAACAAGTTTAACAAGAAACAATACTAAGTATAATAATAAGAGAGTGCTTGCATCAGGTTTACCTGATCATTAAATACCCTGACTGGAGACAGCAGATCATTTGTTATGGCACTACAAGGGACTACAACTGATCTTGGAATTTGCAGAATCTCGGTAGAACTTTAATTATGGTGTTTTTATTATAATAGGCTTAATCGTAATCTAATCTATAAACCCTGAAAAGTAAAACAATTCAACACAAAACTCAACAAAGCATACGGTGGAAAATGAATCAGTAATAAATAAATCAAGTTATATACTATATTGTTCATATCAATGAAATCAATTTAAATAATTAACGATTTGCAGTTCATGTCTTAAAACATTTATAGTACTTGACTATACTTGACTTTACTGATACACACTTGTGGGCTAAGCTCAACGGGGTCTAATACATTTAACACATTTCTTGGCAATTTGCAAACTTCATCTATGCTTGGGGATTGTATTTTATTTGCCATATAGATGATCATTTTAAGATAAAAAGATTTTCCTTTGCTTTTCCCTTTCGTTCTTGCTTTGAAGATCGGCCCTCTTAATGTTTAGAGACACCTGGTGACGCAGGGCGGATTGCGTTCTCTGCAATAACTTAAGTTTGCCAATGCTGATACAAAATACTAATAGTTATAGTTCAGTTTATATGGTATTATCATTTATATACAGTCCGACTACTCTATAACGAACTCCCCTATTGCAAAGTAGGGATGCAACATCGACATCAATGTATTGGACACATTAAAAAACCTCAATGTTTGACATCGCTGTTAATGGTAACCGATACATCGTAAAGATCGATGTTTGCTCTCGATACATCGGAAACAGTGGAGACACAGTCAGCCATTACTAAACTGACTCAACTAAGCAGTATCAAGCAGATAAGTATGTGTACTGTAGCGTTGCAACAGCGAAATCGATGTATTAAAATCATCGATGTTTTTGCTACCGATATATAGGTGACAACGATTTTCACGTCAACGAACATCGAAATTTGGTCTTCGATATTGCAACCCTACTGCAAATATGCTAACAACTTTGTCAGAAATGAATTCGAACTCCTTTATATCCAAGACTTATTTTTTTACAAAGCGATTGACCAATGTCTTCTCTATATAAAGTAGTTCGACTATTTATTGTAATTTTCATAAATAGTCAAAAAATCATTTGGTTTTTATTATTTATCATATTTAGTATCATGTCAGAACTATAATTTATAATGAAATATTGACCGGTAGTTAATTTTGTAAGGGATATTATACTTTCAGAAAATACATATAGAATTTACAATATGTGAAAGATAGTTTTAAACTAGCCAAGAACTATAGACTACAGACTCTTTGTGAACATTATTAGATCAATATAGTTGGCCATATATACTATGTATTCACTGTGATCATTAACCCAGCTTTATATATACATAAGTCATAGAAGATATTTGGATATTCACAGAGATGGTAAATTGAGAAAATAAAATAATATTTTCAGTTATTTTGGAAAATCGAGTTGTGAACTGTAAGATGTATAAAGGATTACCTATTAGAATGGATTTCTAAGCTTATATCTTTAAGATAAAGACCATCAGACATATAAACAGACATACCAGACTATAGTTATAATAGGGAATACAATAAAATTGTATGTTTATATTTATTTCAATTAAACAATTTAACAATTTTTTAGTACAGGGTATAAATATCAACTCACTTAATATATACTTAGTTTGTGTAATTGTGTGTGTGTGTGTGTGTGTTTGTGTGCGTTTACTAACTAACTAACTAAGTCACTAACTAAGTAACTAACTATGTATCTAACTAGCAAAGTACAATATTATTAGGCAAATGTGCAACTTCATGTTTTGTTTGTGAATTAGAAATTCCTTTTTGTCGTGTTTCTAATGGAATTTTTATTATAATTTGATTATATGATGGAGTAGTTTTCATTATACAATATAATTGAAATTCTTTCGTTTTGTAATTGTATTTGTTAATTTGTTTCTATGTTATATTACATACATTCTCATATTAGTATATCATATGTAAATATATTTTAGTGTGTTTGTGTAAAAAAAAATAAAATTAAATTAAAAGAATTTATATATTTTAACTTTGGAATATTTTTCTTTATTTCTTAAACCTTTTACATATATGTGTATGTGTGTATTGATGTCTGCAATGCATAGAATCTTTTAAAAGAGACCCTATAAAGTATTGTATTGGAGATGGGTCAGTAACGAACTAACCATTGTCATAGGCTGCTTCTATGGAATCTACTTACATATTGTCTCTCAATTATTAAACTCAAATGAGCTTAAATTCCACAAAAATGTTACAGTCAAACTTCCAAGATTACTGGAAAGTAATTCCTATATGAAAACTTGAATAAGCTCGGCTTGAAACATGTTATAGATATAACATACATTAATATTGTTCTATGAATTATCTTTAACTTTTATGAAAAATCTTTTGAAATGACAATTTAATTGACACATTGCACATATATACCAAAAATTGGACCGATATGACTTCTATTTCATATACTTAGCCACCATATAAAACATACATTGTACATATGTAAGTAGGTACTATGTTTTGTCAGAAAAATAAGATTTAACAATTTTTTGCATATTAAATTAAATTACTATATAACTTTTTAGAGAGACATACATATGTTCATACTAGACAGACATATCAGACTTGGCATACAGCATTCAATCCGAGCGCAAATCTGGAGCCAGTGGAGTAAGGAAGGCTTCCAAAATTCGTTAGAGCTCGCACTACGGAAGATTTACTTTAGAATAATATTCCCAGTACCCATATTCACAAATTGTGAGTTTGGCCTGAGAATATGTATTGATATAAAAAAGAAAAATTGGTCAAGTGAGAGTTGGACTTGCACTCAAAGGGTGAGCCATCGTAGTACTTTCGTTGGTCTTAAAGGTTGTACCTCTGTCTAAAGTTATGTAAAATTAATTTTCTTTTGTTTTTGTCTCAAAAGTGAAATATTCACACACAACGATACTTTAATTATTGAGTAAACAAATACTTCTAAACAAGAATTATGAAAATTTTAATTGCATATTTTTAGGCTTTGAAATCGCCACAACATTGAGGCGAAAGCGAATATGAGAACTGCTTCACCACATCACACTGCATTATCAGCCACACTTACAATGACGTAGACAACAGAAAGCAGTATGGTAGTGACGCACTGTTTTGATTGTGTGAAAAAATGATGGAATTTTTGACTTTTCCTGTGGATTTCCCAAAAATTTTATCAAATGTTGTTATTTATAGCGGCAATAGAAATACACACTCTGTGAAATTTTAACTTTCTACCTTGACGGACGGACGGACAGACTAGACTTAGTCCCGTTGTCACCCTTTGGTTACGAAACCCTAAAAACAAGAGATTTTCGACTAGAATTAAAACACATAACAACAAACCCAAAGGGTGCCAACAGGACCCCATATCAAGGCTACGATATCCTATCGTCAGTGAGCTCTGTCTCATGAACCGTAATAGGTAGACAGTTATAATTTTAACAAAGTGTGTAATTCATAAATAAAATAAAGTTAAAAAATTACAAAAAACGTGTTTTTATCTTTTGTTTCCTATTTTGGTTAATTGTTTTGTAGCATAATTTAAATACAAGCTTTACGTCCAACGAAAGTACCTATTTAAAAAGTACATATTGTGAAATCTTGTACTCGCACTTGATCGTTTTTTTTTTCTTAAATTCTATTATCTCTTCCATCTTATTTTCTGCTAAGGTATCTTTGGAAGTTTTTGACTTATGAATTAAGGAATACCTGGTATTTCTTTTTTCATAATTTTCTGTCATACAAACCAAAATGTGTGGAAGACCACTGACCAACCCTTACTCAATTTTGCTAAGTATAACAAAAAGTTTTATTAATCGTGGTGTGTCAATAACAAAATTATATGCACAATGCAATACAATTTCTCAATTTTTTTTTATCAGTTTTATCAGAACCGAAATTAATTTCAAAAATTGTTTTGTTAATGTTTCGATTAGTTTTTCATTCAATTATGTAATTAATTTATTGTGAAGGCTTATGAGTTACTTATGTGTGGGGAATGATTTTATTAAATATTTTTATTCATTTTATTGTATTCTGTTTAAATTTATTGGTATTTTCTAAAATTATCCTTTATAATTTTTTTTGATTAATTTTTTTTTATTTTAATTTTGATTAAATAAACCGTTTAATTTATTATTCTTGAGAAATGCATCTTCACAGCAGAAATATGTTTAGTATGAGTGTGTGTGTTTATTTATTTGATTTTTGTTTGATTTGATTTGAATATGATTTAATTTTGATTGATTTATTGTAGTTTATTTTTTAATTCTTTTCTTTCAATAAATAAACAAAAAAAAAAAGTAAAAAAAAAATCAATTCTGAAAAAAAAAACATTTCTATTTTTTTATATAATTATTTTTAAAATAATATATAAACTTATTTATGATCAGCATCAGCTTCTGTATCCCAATGAATGAATGAATGAATGTTGGTTGCCCATTAAATTGCAATAATTTCAGAATGTTTGGATCAAAGCTATTGTAACATTTGAGCATTAAAATGAAACCGATTTAGATACAATACTATTTATTACATACATATGGTATATCATGAAATTATGTATTTTGCTTACTGCAAATAATTGAACAAATAAAACCATTGGGATAGGTAAGTGAAAGTTTAATGCTGCTCCTCAACACTACATATTTGTATATTCTTAATGTTTCGAAAGGCTCAGGTAATCATAACTTCAGAAAATATTAAATTGTTCAAAAGATTATCAGGAAAATGAAATAATACCACTTGATGATAATTAGTGATATTCCGAGACAAATCGCGTCTTTCCTTCTATATATTGAATTTTCACAAAACTATTTTTTTTTTGTACTACGAGGACAGTTTGTAAGTCAGCTACTATTTAAATATGTAAATGATATTTAGTCCAAAGTTTTTCCATTATTTTTATTCATTCTCAAGGTCCTATATTTCAGTAATGCCCCAAATCTCTTACCACCGAGCTATTTCATAAGGTTTGGAAACATACAATAATCGCAAGGTGCTAAATCTGGAGCATATGCTGTACCGGGTGGCTCAATTTATGGATTTTTGTGAACCTTTTTTTTACCAAATGCGGTAGTTTTTACTTGAAATGAATTTCGAATCTATCCAGCACTTTATAATAATCATCGGTGATCATTTTACATCTTTCAATGTAATCGATGTGTATAACTTCGCTTGCATCTCAAACCTTGACCTTCTTGGGTGCATGTTCAACCGGAGAAGCCGATTGCTTTAATCGTTCCTTGACATCTGGTGTGTTGTAATGGATCCATAGTGCGTATAGCTTATTCATGTGCAAATATTCATGTCAAATGTAATATTCCCACTCAATTGAGATGTATAGTTCTTCAGCCACGTCCCGCACTATCATTCTCTGATCGTCCAATATCATTCCATGGAATTTATTAACGATTTCTGAACGTGACAACCTCTTATTTGGCGAACTGACGTCCACAACGGAATTCAGTAAATTACTTCTTAATCATTGAAATTGATGTGCAGAATCTCCATAGTACATTATTTATGGAAATTCTTTTTTTTTCTTGTTTCGTCGAAATTCACGTGGTTGTCTGCTTTCAATGACTGTCAAACACAAACTAAAAGACTCAGCTTGCATAAAATTTCATAGTAGTCTTTTAACAGATGATAGTTGACAGAAGCAGTGATGCATGCGAAAAGTCACTGTCTTATCAAACTGTCCTCGTACTTAAAAAATAATATCTCCCTCATCCTACATCGACTTATGAATGATTAAGAATAACAAGTGGCATTATTTAAGGTAGAAAGTTTTTCTTTAATACATAGATTTTACTGACTGTACTATGTGGGACGGAAAAACTAGGATCACTTAGATCCAAAGAAATTTGAAATGAGTGAAAAATGTAATAAATTGAGCGAGTTTCATAATAAACTAAAGTAACGCAACTCATTTCATATTTTTTGTGAAAAATCCATTAATTTTGTAATTTCAAAATTTAATTAAAAATTGGATTGACTTTTTCCTATTAACTGGTAACCAAAATTTGAGATTCTCAGAATGACTGAAAACTGCTAGAGCTTTGGATTTCTTTGCAGAACTACTATAAATTATATTCAATTGGAGATATTGAACTCCTTGTACGTCAAGTCAATTGATTTCTTAGGAGCATATGAACAAAATATTCAAAAATAAACCAGGATTTTCTTTTTAGAATATTAGATTATTTGTACTATGAATTTGTTTATAACAGAAATCAATATGTATTGTACTATCTCTAACCAAGATTAGTTAGATTCCCAGAAGCATTAGCATTACCATTAGTATAACCAAGAAAAACGAAATCAAGGAAACCTTTTCGAGTAAGTCCTATAAAAGAACTTTCTAAAGAGATAACAGATTTGTTTTTGTATGTTATATTGTATTACAATAGTTGAGAGTTGAGAGAGAATTTTAAAAGAACTAAACCTTTTCCAATGATTACTTAATGCAATGGGATAGTTTATAGATAATATAATTTTTTATAATATTAAAATGAAGTTCAAAATGAATTCATTTACTTAATATTTACAAAAAAAAAAAAAACTATTAAAATAAATAAAAAAACAAAAATCGAAAAAAAAAACAAAACATTTTGATTCGATTTCTTTGTTGTGTTTAAAAATATTATTAATACAATATTATTTTTATTTTTATTATTATAAATAAATATTTAATTGTGTATTATTAATCATTTAAATGCAATTGTTGACCTGAACAAGTTTTATTATTATATAATATTGTATAATATCGGAGTATTCTTGTGTAACATACTACTATTTTGTCATTTTAAAAAAAAAAAAAAGAAATAAATACCATACATAATAAATAAATAAAATTCCCACCTTAGTCAGCACTTATTGTTGGTTTAATTAAAAACAGTCCACAGACATCACAAACATGCTTGCCACATTTTCTCAAATTTGTTGATGATTTTGTTTTGAAATTATGAAATTATATCAGCCTAATTACAATTCTCTGGTGCCAGAAATTTCTTTAAAAAAAAAAAAAAATAAATTACCAACAACTGTAGCTTAATGTTTTCCTCGGTAATCTGCATTTAAAGAATTCAACATTTCTGTTGTTTTAAGTATAAGTTTGCACTTTAAACATCTAAGTTCGAAAAATGAAATCTCCGCGTTTTCTAGCACAAGTTCAGATAAATTGAAATCAATCGACATAAAAACTGTCTTCGATTGCTGGCATATACCTGATAAATTGTCAATCAAATTGAATTGTTTGTCAAACATTTTGGCATCATATGAACATGACCCAAGTTTGACAATCAATTGACATCATCATTAGAGTACAATGGCAACTTCAAGCAATCTTTTGTTGGTAGATGATGTATTAATTCATACATAAAAAATACAAAATTGTGACAGAAAAATAAAATATTATACATATGTCTAACATGATGATTGACAAATGTTTTTTTTCCTGTATGATGTTATCAAACAAAGCTTTGTTTGAGTGTCACAACATTATTCAGCGTATGGCAATGACATGGTAAGGAGTAAAAGAGTTTAATCATTAAGCATTACAAAAATGAAGTGTACCAATTGTTGGAGCCATTGAAGCTGTAGAAACTAGTACTTAAAGGAGTACATATTCAAAAAACAATCACTTTGATGGAACCGTTAATTATTTGATATGCTTTTTGTACACACATGCCAACGACTTAGTTTGTCAAATATGTGTGTATGTTTGATAGTATGTAATGTTGAGTTGTCAAACAATTTTATCACTTGTGGCAATTGTGAGAGAAGGACTGTTAAACTCATTCAATTTGACAGCTTTAACAATTTGATGCATTTTCATATGTCGTAGTCAGTGTGATGATGTGTTGTCAAACATTTTGATCATTTGTTGACTTGTGCCACATAAAAAGATTTAATTATAAAAATAAATTAAAAGATGATTTGTTTGACATGCATGTAGTAAGCCGTCATCTGTGGCTTGCGAAACGAAACTAAATAAAACCATAACTGAAAAAACAAATCACAAAATAAAAAAGGGAAGCAATTTTTAAATTTATTTGTTTTTATTTTTTATTGTATTTCATTTAATATATTTTTTTTTATTAACTTTTCTTTTTATTTTATTTTATTTAATTTTTTTTTTTGTTTCATTTATGTTTTTAATTCTGTGGCTTTTTCTCTTTTTTTATCAACATTTTGCGAAAAATTCGTTTCTTTTTGTCGTGTTTTGTTTCGTTTTTTTTTTTTTTAGCTTATTTTAATTTTAATTTAAAACTATGTAATTTTTAATTATTTTATTTTCAGTATATATATTTCTTTTTAAATATTTATTTTTTCATTATTCTATGTATATTTATATATATAATTTTTTTAAATTTTATTTTAATTTCTGGAATTGTTTTTTTGTTTTCACTTTTTTCTTCTTTTGTATTTTAATTTGTGTGTATGTGTATGTGTTTGTTTTTTTTATAAATAAATTTATATATATATATATATATATATATATATTGTATGGTATTTTATTTTATATTGTAATACATTTTTGTTTTTGTTGTTCTTTCTTCTACTACACTTTTTCTTTTTCATCTTTTTGATGGCTTTTTTTTTTTTTATTATTTTGTTTTGTTTGTTTATTGCTTATATTGTTTCTGTTTCTGACGTCACAAAAATCTTATTTCGCTTCGCTCATTCGTTCCGGATTTTTTTATATAATAATAAATATGATTTTGTTGTTGTTGTTTGGTGTTTTTTGTTGTTGTTATTATTGTATTATTGTTCATCTTCATCTTAATGGTATGGTATTTGTAGCATTTGTATTAGGATATACATAAGTTGGTTGGTTGGTTGCTTGGTTGCATGGTACTGAGTTTGGTAAATACATAGGGAGGGCATTAAATACATAGACATATATGGTATTGTACATACAAACAAACATCATTCCTTAATAATATAAAACTAATTATAAACTAAAAATATTCCTCACACATTCTTCATTTTTCAAATCTTTCATTTCATTTCATTTTGTTTGTTTTTGTTTTCTTTTTATTTTTGCAATTAAAATTAATTAAATAAATAATAGTTTATTTGATTGTTTCCTTAATTATAATTGTTTTGTTTTCTTTTCTTTTGTTTTTGTATGTATATAAAAATAATAATTATTAAAAAAAAAAAAAAAAAAAAATACATTATATATTATATAGTATAGTATAATAACAGTTGTACTTACATATGTATGTATGTATGTACATAAATTTGTAATGCTCAACAATATTTGAGCAACACACAAGCAATAAATTCGAAATCAACAGAGAATCTTGAGAGTTTTTGTGTTTGTTTATCTTTATCCTTGGAAAAGGATGCTTTTGTTCATGTGTTTATCCTTCTAATGAATATGTGTTAAGATAATGTGTTAGAGTATCTGTGTGTATGTGTGTGTGTTTAAGAGAGGAAAAATTTAATTGTTTATTTTGTGAATTGATGTCACGTCGTGTCGTGGTTGTATTCATGTTCGTGTTATTGTTTCTAAGTAAGATAGATGTATGTATATTCACACTTTGAATCCGAAGTTGCCAATTTTCATTACCGTTACATTTGCCATTCACGGCTCAAAACCGGCCCATAGACATACCTTGTATTATTGCTGCAATATTTTTTATGGGTTCATACAAAAACATGTATCGTTTTTAAATGAGGTTTCTAACTGAGATTCACATTAAATTGAAAAAATCTATAAGTGCCAGCATGGTATTTTAGGAAGTTAGTTTCATCCATCATCAGCTGGAGGAAGACAATCGAAATCGACCAAAATGTTGGAACAATGCGCAAAAAGTTGACAACAGTACTAAAAATGTAATCAATATCTTTTGATTTTGATACAATACACCAGTGAAAACCGCATTCAAATTGGTTAAGTCGTTTCTGAGATTAGCCTGCACATACAGAATGACGTTTACGATTTTATATATATAATAAATAATAGATAGACATAGAAGATATGTAACATAGCGAAATATAATCATCGTTCAGTGGGATTACTTGTCCAAGATGTAAATAGGGGCAAACAGAAATGCTGAGTGTGATATCTAGCAGGTTTTCAAATGGATTGATATAATCTCCTAGCAATCCAGAGAGTGTCTTGCATTGGACAAGACTGATGATCTCCTCCCTATCTGATTGTTTGGTTTTGCAAGCCTGTGGAAAGTATGGAATATCTGATATATCATTTGATTGGATTGATTTGGGCTAAGCTTTGATAATTTCTTGCTGCAGCATCATTTTGGACTGAAACCTTTGGAGAATTTTCAAAACTGTATACGTATACCTCATTGGTCCCAACCAATTCACTTTCAGTACGAACTTAATACATGATAAAAAAACTAGTTAAATTGTTTCAGTTCAATTCAATTGGGAGTTCAGTTCAGTCTGAGGAATCAACTCAACATTTTTCAAAACAGCGAAAGTAGAATTGATTATGATGATTGAAATGGTTGTACAATTGTAATTTCTAGTCTCAGTTGCTATTGAAAAAAATGTGAAAATTGAAAGAAGTTTGTCGAAATGGCGAAAACAGATGGAAAAGACTTCCTTCACTAATCGTTTACTCGGTGGAAAAGGATAAGAAAATTAAATAGAATTTTTCCAAAATAAATATATTGCACCTATCAATCAATCGAATCTAATCGAATCGAATCTCATCCATGTGTATAAACGAATAAGCAGATCAATTGTCAAAGTGCCCAATAATATTGTATGTCTATTGGCCGCTTAATGTACAATTACTACATAACTATATACTACAAACATGCATGCCAAACATACATAGATACAAAGATGCACGTATGTATGTGTATGCAAATATATTTGAATAAGGAATTTTGATATTTTAACACTATGGTAAGTAAGAATGTAAGATGTCTTTTTTCTTTGTCTGCTGTCTGTCTGTTTGTCCTTTCTAATCATCGTCATCATCATAATCAACATGATGATCTTCATCTCTATGAAATAATCTAGTATATAAAATCCAAATTATTAATTAATTGTGTTTAGAATAAATCTACTTAATTTCTTTCTTTTGTTTTCAATCTAATTTTGTTTTAGTTTTGTAGTAAGTTAAGTTAGGGAACAAATTGAATCTACTCTTGCTACCAGCTTCTGCTGGTAGAGGGGGTGCTGTTGGTGCTTCTGTTGGTAGTGGCGGTGATGGTTCTTGTTCTGGGTTGTGTTGCTCCAAATCCGATTTCCAAATTCATATCCAAATTTCTCATTAGCTTAATGTTTCTCTGCAATTCATTCATTCTCTCCATTCATCCATCCATCGATATATTCATCAACATCTTCAATCTTCATTAGGATAATTAATTCGTAACTGGTAGTACATAACTTAAAGGAATGAAAACTCAAAAAAGTTTGCAGTTTTTATTTTTTTTGTAATTTGGGTTGAGGTTGATGAGTGAGGCCAGAGTGGGTTTTTTTTTCTTCTTCTCTTTATTATTACTACAAAAATCCGCATCGCTAGCCGCCTCCAAACGACGATCCCATTTGGCCCATAATAATGATAATGATGTTACCATCATCATTATTTATCCGGGGGCCTTTTTTGATCGATGAGTTTGTGGAAAATTCTTATGACGTCTCTAAAAATCATACTTTGAAAGTTTTCTCGCGCCTTTGATGTTGATGTGCGCGTTGCTGTTCTCGATCACGATCACGTTCACGCTCCATCCGATCACGTTCGCGATCGCGTTCTCTTTCACGGTCTCCTCGATCGCGATCACGATCTCGTTCCCTATCACGATCACCACGATCACGATCACGATCTCGGTCATGTGACCGATGGTGATAGTCGCTACTATTGGCACGTTTTGTGGCAGCCGCATGCTGTTGGGAACGTCGATTTCCCAAGCGCTTTAATTCATAATCACGTGTATCAGCTACATCAAAACTGGCAGAATTTTGATGATGCTTTGTCGTTGTTATTGAGGTTGAACCGACACCACCACCACCACTGGCAATTGTAGAGGCGGCATGACGCTGACTATGATGACTACTGCCATGTTGCATTGCCGGTTCATATTGTTGTGGGCAATATTCGTCGTATTCATGTTCATCGCAAAGATTTGCATTGCAGGGCATCATTTTATGAGATGAAGGAGCTGCTGCTGCTGTTGCTGATGATGGTGGTGCAATTACTACTACTGCTGCTGTTGTAGAACTAGCGGTATTGGTTGAGGAGCGATGTTTTTTTGGTGGAAGTGGTATCGGTGCTACGGTAGAGGAGAATCCTGCTGCGCCACTCAATGTTGTTGATGTGGTGGCATTAGCCGTTGTCTGTTGTTGGTTATTTGTTTGACTGGACGCCGTCGCTGCAAGCAGTGCTGTTGATGCTGTGTGACATGTCGTCGCACGTCGCACAACATCAACGCCACCGCCGCAGCAGGCGCACTCCTACAATTCCGTTACAGAGTACATGTCATTGCTGGTGTGTGAGCTACCACGTTTTAAAGAGCGATAGAACATTTGTTGCTGCTGTTCTACCAACAATTGCTGTTGCTGTTGTTGATGGTGGTGCTTGCTACTACTACCACCACCACCACCACCACCAGTTTGGAGCGCTGCAGTTGAGCTATGATGATAATTGTTATTAGCGCTTGATGCGGGTAAAATTGTTTGTCGATGATGTTGCTGCTGCTGCTGTTGTTGTTGTTGGTAATAAGCCTGTTGCTGCTGCTGATTGTAGGCGCTATCATAGGATTGTTGCTTTTTAATGCTTGTCATGCCATATGACTGTTGCTGCTGCTGCAGCTGCTGCTGATGTTGTTGTTGTCTTAAGCTAGTTGACTTAGGTGGCAGCGTCTGAACATGATTTGCATTAGCAACATCGCGTGATGACTTGTGCCGATTCTTTGGCGGCAGGGACGGTGGTTGAAGCTGATGTTGTTGTTGTTGTTGCTGCTGCTGTTGTTGTTGATGATTTGCCGCAGCATTGCTTAGTTGCAATTTTTGTGTTTGTGGTCGCTGCAATGAGCGGTACTGGCCAAGATTTGCTGCACACAATGGTTGTGCCGATATTTTTGATTGTGACGACTGAGATATGACTGCCGACACGGCAGCTAGCGCAGCACTTGATGATTGTACTGGAATATCTGGTAGCGGTTGATTAACAATCGATGAAGGGTTCAGTGAGCGTGTCATTTGCGGACGTATGACCACCGCCGGTGGATCAGTTTGTACCGCTGCTGATGGTGAATATGCTGAGCTCTCGATACTGTAAACTGCCGATGGTGGTAGTATGTGTGTAGTTGGCGGATGATGTTGTTGTTGTTGCTGCTGCTGCTGCAATTGTTGCTGTTGCAATTGCAGTAAGGATTGTTGTTGTTGCTGTTGCAGCGCAAGCAATTGCTGCTGTTGTTGTTGCAATTGTTGTTGTTCTTTCGCATACGAACTACCAACGCCAGTGGTGCCTGGAATTTCAGTGAATGTATTAACTATCTTTGGTTTAATTGGCGGTAATGGCGCCGGTGGCGGTAATGGTTGCTGCTGTTGCTGTTGCGACTGCAATTGTTGTTGATGAAGAAGTTGCTGTTGTTGTTGTTGCTGAATAAGTTGTTGTTGCTGCTGCTGCTGTTGTTGTTGCTGCTCTTGAGGATTTGCAGTAAAGCCTTGTATTGTTTGGGTTTTAGTTCCAATTAACATGTCCGGCGAATAGCTTTGCGGAATACAATCCGGTTGTTGACAATAGTTCTTCGATACGGTGGCTATGGATGGAGTTTTGGCGCTACGCAAATTTGGTGATGGTGAGGCGCCCTTTAACGGGCCACCATAACGTCCAACATGACGTAAAGTGGCACATTTGTTAGCTGTGGCAGCAGCCACAATATTTAAATTATTGTTGCCGCGCACTGCCTTCGGACCAATGCTGATATACTTCGGATCGAAGCGATTGAAACTATTATTTGTAACATCACGAGGATCGCGTTCATCACCACCACCTCCGCCGCTCAAATCCAATCCATTTCCAGTTGACTTACAAATGGTATGGCTTGACTGTGCCGATAACACCGAACGTATTGAAGAACCAGTGGAGCGTGGCAGTGTTGCCGAGGCAAATATATTTTTCAAAGTCTTGTTGCTGGTGCCATTGTTATGCTGATGCTGTTGATTTAAACTGAGACCGAAACTAACACCAAGGCGGCTATTACTACTGGATGCGCCATTAATATTGTTGATATTCATGTTGCTGCTGATGTTCAGGTTGCTGCTGATGTTGCTGGTATTGTTAATTTGCTGTGTGTTGCTATTGTTGCCTGCATTAGTGCTGCAGGCAAGCGAATCTCAGTAAAAGTCATTTGATTCCAGTGTCTTACACTGTTTACTGAGCGTCGCGTATTTACCATTGTTGGGTCCAGACATATACGATGATGACGACGCTTGCTGATGATGTGATGGCAGTCTGCCGAGTGTATGATGGCCAGAACTAAAGAGATAAAACAAAGATACAATACAAAATCAATGTTAGACAACAATCTTTTTCTTTTTCTGTTTTTTTTTTTTTTCTTTGTTCAATATATTTTTCTTTAAGTATTTAAGTACTGAAGTTGGTATAGGGTTTATGGATTTTGACTTCTCGACTTATGAATATCCAATCTTAAATGGATGCAATATGGATGCTTTATTATTGTGTGTGTGTGTGTGTGGGTGTGTATGTGTGCTTGTGTGTGTTCGGGTGACATAAATTATGTGTATTATAAAATATATATACTACTAATAAGATATTAGACATATCTATATACTCGTATATAAAAAATAAATTCTAATCTCAAATAGAAAAAAATAGTTAAATGCTGTTTTGTGAAAGATCATCAATGATCATCATCATTCCATCCAATGAATCTCCTCCACAATTGTTCTGTAATTTTTAATGATGAATTCCAGTATCTCTATCTTCATTTCCATCACTCTATTTATCATAATCATAAATAATTGTATTGTTTATAAAATTTAATCAAAATTAAAAAACAAAATTTAAAAATAAAAAAATTATAACTAATAAAAAGAAAATTATGAAATAAATAAAATTTCCAAATCAAAATCAAAATAATAATGAATTTACAACGGAATTTTATTCACCGAAGATAAAATACCTTCCACACACAAAGAAGAACCCTTAAGAAATGCTAATACAATAGAGAAAAACTTCATTTTGAAAGATTCCGGAATTTGAATTTGTGAGATATATAACTTATACCCTCTGGACTACTTGTTAGACTGCCCCTAGTCCAATGTAAGGGGGCTTAGTAAGTGTAAGGACCCTGAAAGCAATAGTAGTGATAGTAGTATTAGACCTAGGCTAACTGCAGGGTCTCGCACGCTTGAGTAACATTGGTGGCGTACACTAAAGCTAAGAGCAATTCAAACCAGGCAGGTACTAGTACAATGAATATTGATTACAATAAATATGACAAAATATTTATAAATATGTAGAAGCGGAAAATGTGATTATGATCATGCACTTATCTAAAGTGTATTGAACCCGGAATCTCTTATCTCATCTACTCCCATTTAGACAATGTCCTCTGGTAAGTATTCCTTCTCCTGCCCAAAAACGACTGATTGAAGTTATTCGATTTCGACCTATCTTGTGTCAGCGAGTTCAATGTGCCAGTGCCATATTATATTGGTCTATTCGATTACATTGTGCATTTAAAATGCAATGTAATAATATGGAAAAGATATTGGTATTCGTTACCTTGGCCATCTCATTGCTCTTCCAATAATCGGAAAACATCCAAGACCAAGAGCCATATTGAAAAACTAGTCGGACAAACTATGAGTTCTATTCATGATGCTTATTTCTATATTCTTTCAGTTCATTTGTCCTTTACAGATTTTCGTCATTCACACTCATCAATTCATGTGGGAAAGGTATGAGAATCAAAACAAAAAAATAAAAAAATAAATTAATCATGCCTTGTGCCATGCACCATCATATCATAACCCGGCGGTGGTGGCGGAGGGGTTCTGCGACAATTGTTGTTGCCAATAATGCCGTAGCCATAGCCATGGCGCTCAAAGCTACCAACAGCAACAGCACCAGAACCACCAGCACCAGCACTAGAACCAGAACCACCACCACCATAGTTAGCTTTAGCTCTAGATTGATTCTGATGTGATTCTTGTGCTAAATTGTTGTAATGTAGTAGTTGTTGTTGTTGTTCTTGATGATTAAGATGATGATGATGATGATGATATGGTTTTGTTGCTGTTGTTGTTGTTGTTGTGGTTGTATGTGGTGGTGTAGGATTGGTAGAAGTTGCTGTAGTGCTATCAGTAAAATTTGATGATGATTTGATAGATGATGATAATGCCAACCCTTGTCTGATGCCCGTTGCACTGCCATTGCGATGTGGTCCCAATGTTCCACCGCCAGTACCAATGCCGCCCATGCCGCTTCCATTGACACCGCCGCCGCCTCCTCCTCCTCCAATAGTACCATGAGTTTGCTGATGATGCAATAATGTGCGATTTATGGTGCCCGAGCTAATCGGTGCCGTCGGTGAGATATTTGCACTTGGAGCATTTGATGGAAATAGAGGCGCCGTTTCCGATTTATCAATATCCATGGAAGAAGGACTACAAATACAAATTATACAAATGAGCACAACAGTTCACTTCATCACATTATTCACAAATAAACACTTACCGTTTTGTTAAATAGATCCATGCATGAGAATCTGTATAAACCAGAATTGTAAACAAAAATGAGGTTAGCAAACCGGCAACCATCATAAGACTGAGACCAAGTAAGCCACCACTGCATAGACCACGTAAAGCATCAGCATAATGACGATCTATGGCACGTCCATCTAATGTTGCCGACAATACGGTCAAATTCCGTTTTGTCTCTTCAAGATTACTGTCCATGGTTTCAAGTATACGTTGTACATCGATACGTGGATACGTTTCTTGGCTCATTCTGAAATAAATGAAATATCAGTATAAAGTGGTTTTATTCGATGATCGACGAGTGTCTTGGTATTTACATATGAATGTTAAACGTACCTTTGTATTAAATAAACAGATTCGCGTGCACGTTCTACTAAATCACGTGATTCATTCAGGCGTAAAATGAAGCGATTACGCAGAGTTCCACAATTCAGAAAATACACATAAGGACTTCGCTGTAGATATAGAAAGACAAAAAAATTAATAACAAATAAGATTTATTAATATCCATACATTACGATATTGTAAATATGATATAAATATTTCTATATTACATAGTGTGAGTTTGATAGTCAAACTGTGTTCCTCAAACTGTAACAGAGAGAATATAGTGATGCTAAGGAAGGAAGCATATCTGATATCTGGCATTTTTCGCTGTTCGGAGGTTTATTATTTAAAAAAAACATAAGTAGAAAGAGTCCAGAATACAGAATAATGTATTAAACATTTATTTTATTTTCCGATTAAGGTCCCGAAATTCTACTTTGCCCAAGGAGGAGTCATTGGACCCACACTAATCAATATATTCTAGAAATAATTTTGATTGAACAAAATAATTCAATAAACTGCAGTGAAAAATTACAAATATAACTGTCAATATTTTTGGCAAAAATTCCATAATAGTGTGCTAGTGATGATGTGAATATTCGCACATTTCCCGACATTCCTGATATTCGTGACATCACTATTATATAGTACATACATAAGTATATGGAATCGTTTAGATCGATGTAAGATGAAAAGTGTTAAATTAATAATTATTTTATAAAAGGGTGTAATTTATGCGATTTATTTTGTTTATAAACATTCCTTTGGTCCGAAGGAAGCGCAATCAGGAAGTCTATTTTTCAATTACTTTATCGAGCAAACAATGATCAAAGATTCACCGTGCTCAATTATTCAACCTATTCATAAATTGAAGACATAAGTTTGTCAAAAAAGCAAATGATTCTGATGCTTATTCAATTCACTCTAGATCCGGAAATTCTATCAATTGACATAGCCGCTCAATAAATAGCACATGATAAATTTAACGAACTAAACCATGGTTTAGGGATAAACATCGATGTTTCGAATACATTCGATATTTACCGTCGATACATCGGATTGATTGGATGCTTTGACAAATAATTTTTCTATCCGATGCATCGAAATTTTTTACTCATGTTCACTCTCTTTGTTTTTTTATACTCTTCACGGGATGTATTATTATTCATTAAAATAGGATTCATATTGAATCAAGTATACCGCAGACAGTGTCCAGTCGTTGAACATGTTCATCAAGTCGTTTTTCTATATTTGTTATTTTTAAGCAAAGTGCCTGTAAGGTACTGTTTAATTGATTTAGTGTTATACTTTGAGTGTCCTGATTCGTATTCTGAAGAGGCAGAACGAAAAAGTAAATTCATTGAAAGTTATAGGTGACTTTCAGAAAATATGAATGCAAGTCTCATCCCAGAATTTGTGCAGTTCTTGCTTATGACGATACCAGGGTCGACATGTTCAAATGAAAGGAGTTATCCCATACTTCGACGACTTAAGACGTATTTGGTTGGATGCAACCCGGAGGAGCGTGAAGAGAAGCCTTCTTTCTGTTTTTTATTTTTTAGTTCATTAGAACAAGCAAATTATTAATTTACTTGCTTACTGCAGTAGGAAGACTCAATGAAAATCCTTCCTAAGCTTTCTTAAAATGCGTTCAAAGAGTTGACTATTGTCTCTTCTTCGGTTCCATCCGTACGTATATTTTCGAAGGCTGCTTAAATAGTCAATTAGCAAAAGAATAGACTACAAGACTTCAGAATTAATGATTTTTTAGATTCGAAGTCATAGTAGCGAGTATGCCAAAACTTTGTAAGCTTTATTAACTTTAGACTTTAGAATTAAATTTACATATACTCGTATGTATGAAAATAACGGTCTAGTATTACAGTGGAACTTCTCTATAGTGAACTTTTATACGATGAAGGTTTCGCTATTATGAATTAATTTCAAATATGAACACAGCTTTTTCGTTCTTCTTTTAATATAATAATATCATAATTTCTGTAGAATGAAGTTTCTATATAATGAAGTAATTTTGTGATCCCGTGCGAATTCACTATAGGGAAGTTCGACAGTATAATGAAATATTTCAAAAAATGGTGAATATCAAATTATGTGCAAAAGAAAACATAAAAGTGTTTGATGTTGAAAAACATCAATGCAGGGTTTCGATGTTTTACATCGAATGAAAACATCGGTATATTTTTCAAGTGGGCACCCCAACCATGATTCTCAAAATAAATCTGACGTAAGTACAATGGTAAAACATACTACAAATCAACTAAACATTGTCAAACTTTTAACAAAAAAACCGCCCATTAAAACAACTCCGTATTGTTTATGTGGGAGAGAGAGTTATGTATATCTATGATCAATGATACATTTAGTAATTGATTGAATGAATAGCTATTAAGTTATACACGTAGTATTGTAGTGTTAAGGATTGTGTAATTTCTTTAGTTTTCCCTGTGTATGTGATTTTAGACCCAAAGATTTTTAAATATAATTCTGATGCTTTTAAAGTAATATGTACATCTAATTGAAGATAAAGAGACATATCCCATCACATTATAAGTATATAAACTGAAGAGTAACTGGAAACATATTAAGTATTGACGTGACCTTAAAAAAAAACCAACCATTAATCTGATTTCCATTAATGAAAGATTCTTAAGATTATGTTAGCTTGAAACCTATTGCTTTATAATCTTTTATGTATAATGAAGCGAGCCAGCGACCCAACAATTTATTTGATCTATTGATATTGAGATTTATAGAAAACTATGACTCCATTGATTTCTAAATCTTTAGAAGAGCTTTTTATATTGGTATAATAACCAATGATTAAATTTATTGATATTTACCATTCCAACTTGTCGACACATGAACTCGTGTGGCCGCATACAGAAATCTCCGGCAGCCACAGAAGAAGCCAAATAGATTCCAGCAAGCAACCAACAGATGATAATGCAGAACAGGCCGGATACACTGAAAAATATCAATGTACAACGAGAACGACGTGCTACACCAATAACGAGCACTGTGCATAATAACAGTAATATCGTGAGGAAGGCAAGAGTGGCTGGCCAACGTATTGATTCATAGAATTGACCAAGCTAAAATTGTGTGTAAAGAAAATCAGTTTTTAAGGATTATTTTCACAGCTCAGTACTCAGCTACTCACATGTAAGAGGCCCATTAGAGAATTGTCATTCTCACTTCCTTTGGTCTTCATGAAGTACAATACCATATTGTCCAGACTGGTTACGGCACGTAACGTATTCTCCCGTACAAGTGTACATGTTTCGTAGAGCAAAGCTATGGCGGTTTGATTGTGTGATTGTGACTTTTCAATTTGTGCCTCGAGTTTATGGGTATCCACTTTTGTTTCGAGATCGTGTTTGATGGATTCAGTCTGAAAAAAGAAGCAGTCAATCAATAATAGAAATTAAAAACTCTTTCGTTTTGCTGACATAGTACTACATATTTCTCAGAACAACTACTTATTACCTAAAAATGTTGTCAACAACTCGATATTATTCGATGCATGTAAATTTGGTACCCTTAATATGGTGTGGGATGGGTTTAAAATGCTGCTAAATATGACAAATACATAATATGTGAGGTCAGTTACGACATATGGTTTTCTATAATAAGTAGTTTATAATGACATTTAATGGGACACATTGTTCAAAGCCATGTAACAGGGAGTGCTGATGCTGGTTGAGTGTAGGCCACTGCGTATAAATATAAGATAAGACAGCATCCAATTCACAACTTCGTTGAAACTTTAAAGCAAATAGCAAGAAGAAAACCCAGAAGATAAGAGAAGTAATACATATTCGAGGTACAGCGGAGCAGGGGTACAAAACCAGAGAGCATATGCGCAACGGGATGCTTGGGTTGATCGACTCTAGAAAAATAGCCAGGGTGGTGTAGTTGGATGATGGTGATACAAAGCGAACGGAATGTAAAGTAAATTGAAGCAAATAGATAATAGCAGTTCCCGAAACAACAGATAAATTTAAGATAAATAGAGAATAGCGGGAGAGGAGGAATAGCGAGCGGCGAAAACATCTGCGTTTATATTGCATGTTATGATAATGTCTAGTCTATATTACACAATGCGCAAAATACATAATTGTGTAGCATAGTAATTAACTGATGATTATTTTAGACTGTAAATTGTAGTAATATTATGACTTACTCTTTACAGTAATCTGATAGACATATCTATGGTATATTATGATATTCCTTAAATGCTGACTGACATCATATCCATCAATCGAACAGTAGAGTAAAACCATCAAAAACGATTAAATATAAATAAGTAATATTAAATGACAATCAGAATCAGAATGCTTCACTTATATCCAAAATATTCTCAAGTAAAGTGATTAGATGGAATTAATGGACCCTTCATAACCATCATGCATCAATACTCGGAGATTGCCGGTTCAAGTATTACGAAAACTCTGCAACGTCTTCAAAGACTCGTTGTCGAAACGCTGGACTTTAAACTCTACAGACATTCCACTCCATCAGTATAACTACAATAATTAAATGTTTGATAAATATGCTGTACTCACTTATAATCCTAAAAATGGCCATATAGTTGAAAAAAATTTAATAGATTTATCAGTAATACCATTATAGTCGGGCGAGTCTAATTATGGGACATGATACCCCCAACATTATTTCATAGCTTAACGGTAAAACATAATAAATTCTTCCAACAGTTATTACAAAAAAGATTTTAAAGTTTCAGAAAAATATCCAAAGTGTTCTCATATATCATGTGTTCCCTATTTAGGGTCAGACTATAGATGGTAAGGTACTTTGGGACAAATGATTTATTGAAAATTTTATTTGTTGGCTATGGAAAATTAAAATAATAATAATCTCGGTTTTTAAGTGATTGGTGCATGGGAACTGGACTGCCATTTCCAGTAATCGAAGAACTCAGATTTTGATAGACCAAATGAATTCAATGCATGCATAAGCACAGACGGACAGACATAGTAAGGCTGATCATTTCAAATGTGTATGTATGCATTGTATATTGTAATGCTTAAAGGAGGACTTTATACGATACATGAGTATCCGATCTAAGCATTTTAAATATCATGGTGTAATGATAATATATGTGCTAAATGTTCGCACTAGTACGAAAGTTATAATACGCTTCTAAGAGTCTGTAAGTTTATCATTTTGAATACTTTAACCGATGTGTATATAATATATCTTTCAAATTAAATTTGTTTAAGAAAAAGCATCATTTAATATCGTTTTGGATCATCACAAAATGACCCCAAAGGAAATATGAGTGTTAATATAATTTCAATATAAATATTCTTTTCACAATTCTTTCTTTTGTTCTTTCCATTCTTAGTTAGTTTTTGAAGTTGCCCGACGGACCAACAGACCCCGACCGTCCGATTGACTCTCTCTTTCTCTCTTCCAACTCCACAAAATAGCAAAAGTAATAAATTTTATATGCATTCCCTATCACAGTACTTCCTGTATACGAGTATAACTCATTTCGTTTGTTTCGTTTTTACTAGCTGCACTTCCTACTTCATCCACCATTATTTGGGTGAACACTTGTGGCCACGTCATCAATCTTTTATTTACTATATAGTTTTGTTATTTATATTTGCTATTTATTTGGCTTTTTAACTTAACCTCTATTATCACTTGAATACAGACAAAAGGGATTGTATGTAAGTAAGGTCGTGCACAGTTCCAATATGCAAAGTATCTATAGAAATTACAATAAAACAGAATCAGACCAGACCAAAAGAACAGTAATTCAGTTCATCGAAGCTTAAATACCTTTCACAACTCAATTATGATATACACGTACATTCATACAATATGAGTATTGAGTTGTCATCATTTAAATTGATTTAAAAATAAATGATTTCAATTGTTTTTGCTAACTAAACAACAATAATCATGACTGTGAAGTATGTAAATTTCATAAGGCAGAGCTACTTCTTCCAGTAATGGGAGAAAGCTGAAATTTACAATAGAATACCAGTTGAGTGTCTGCACCAAATTTCAGTTAAATATATAAAAAACACCAGAATAAAGGTACTCTTCACGTTCCTGTTAATGAGCATATACTATTGATTTGATACGTTTAGGGTGGAATCAGTATTCATACTGCATTTCAACCTGTTCATTCCGCATCGCAATACGATCCAGTAATCCTAGGATCTTGAAATTTACGTGGTTGCTGAATATGGGTCAGGTACTCATAGTGTCCAAGTTGGATAAGACAAAAAACCAAAAAGTTTTTCCAATAAAAACATCAATTTATATTAAGGTTTGTATGGGAGGTACTTGTCTCAAGAATATACCCCATTTTATGGGGTCTCTGATGTTGACAAACTTATAATACTATTCACTGCGTGAAGAGTACAAAAAGTGGGAGCATCGCATGCATACAAACGGGACAAGCAGGCAAGGATTCACCGATTCCTCGATCTCGAAACGATGATCATTTACAAACAATATACATGTGTTATACTTTATTGGGTCTTCGACGCATGGTTCTATGTGTTACAAATATCAAGTCAAAGTGAATTCAACCATCACTAAGTAACTAACTAACTAAGTATTGGAGTGAATTATTTCTATTCCTTTGACATGCTTTGCGCATTAAGAAGCCTTAAAACAGATTACTCAACTAATGCACATTAGGGGGCCATCAATTGTCTGCCCGCATTGATTAATTTTGAAAAACTAAAACGAATTTGGAGTCAAATATGTTAATATTGTCTTAGTGAAAGAAGAAATAACCATGTCGATACTGAGTACATACAACATGTCATAATATTACAGTCAAATCATCATTCAGTTAGTTATTAAATATCTTGTATACCCAACCAGTAAGGTAAATGTATGTTTACACAATTGATTTTCTAATAAAAGTAATCTAAATAATTGATTAAACCCATGTGTCATACACCTCTACAGGTAACTCGGAGAGGTATCAGTAATCCGTATAGTCTTAAGTTTCTTAACAGAACATTCATTGTGGGGTAATGAAACATTAACATAAAATATAGTCTTAATTACCACGTTAATAAGACGCCCGAAACGGTTTGCAGATCAGGCATCGTTACTTAGGTAACTATTGTCTAGAAGCGATAAAAATGACGATTAACAGACTTTAAGACATCTGTAATTATATGAGTACAGGAGATTGCAATAGGTTTAACTAAGACCAGGTGACCACGCTTCTCTAAACTAAACTAGGCGTCATAAAGTGGCTTACTACACATATTTCGAAAATATAAGAACTAGTTCCAATAATAATCATATTAATTTATAATAAATTAAGAATACAGTTGGAAGCACATTTTGTTTTATTTAAAACTTCTCTCCACCACTCACAAAAACACCTATTTAATCTAACATAAACTATTCAAACTTTAAATATATTATTTTCTTTCAATCAATCAAAAATCGTTATTGCCATTCAATTTGGACAATATGTAATAAAAAATATGACATTTTGGATGTTTTGCTATATAAACCATTCATTTTTTAGAGTTCCATACCCAAAGGGTACCAATGGGTGCCTATTACTAAGTCTACGCTGTCCGTCCGTCCTTCCGTCAGTGAGCTCTATCTCATGAACCGTAATAGGTGGACAGTTCAAATTTCAACAGAGTGTGTAGCTCAATTGCCTTTATAACAACAAATAATTAAAATAAAATAAAGATAAAAAATGAAAGGCGTCCCCATACAAGAATCGTGTGCTCCAATATGCAATGCACGCTGTTTTCACAGCAATAATCACAAAAACTGTATTGCCAACATATATTACTGACAAACTGCTTTTCAGTTGCACTTAAATCAATTCTAACAAAAACTGTATTGCCACTTTGCATTCTGCTTTCTACGACATCTTGTGTGAAATTACAATATATGTATATAACGCTGCGTGATGTGGTGAAGCAGTTCTCATATTGAAATGATTTAAATTTTTAATCGAAATAGAAATGCTGTCAAGTAGAAGATGAACAAATGTAGGTTTTTGTCGTATTTGTGAAATGTAGTGTGAGATATTTTATATAGATAGATAGACCAGCATCGAAGGCCACTGGTATCTTATTCAATTTGAAATTGTATCCACAACAAAAAATTAAGTAACATACCTTGCGCGATGGTACAGAAACCTTTATGTGCGAGTCGGACTCACACTTGACTATATGTTTTTATTAAATATCTTCCAGGCAATCGCTTCCATTGAAAAACATTGGCGTCACTCCATCTTATAGGTGGATTCTCTATTTTCTTCTCATCTTCTCGTAGACTACGATCCTAAATTCTTTTGGTCACCGAATCCATTTCTATCTCTCCGATTACTCTATCTCTTTTTTTCTTTAGTTACTTGTTCAAATATGACAGAGCTATATACATACATATGTATGCTAATCGGGATTTCCCCATACATTGTTTTTCCTTTTGTTCTCTGAGTCACTTTCAACATACGATTTGTGCTCAGTAGGAGTGAATGTATGGCAATTATACTTGGTACGTAATAACAGGCAATCACACTTTGGTCATATACATTTTTATACTCTTCACGGGAGTGATCAGCTCTATGAGACGAGTTGATTTAGCCATGTCCGTTTCGATTTATTTCACTAGATTGTTGTTCTTCTCAGATTGCGAATGAAAGCAAGCAATTTTTATATAATGTTTAAGTTTTTGTCTGGTTTCCTGCATCATATATTACGAGTAATAGATGATTTCCGAGTGTTGCTTAAAAATTATCTATGAATTCTTAAGATACTAGTTTTCATATTATGACTTAACTATTTGCTTTGAGGCTAATATTGACTGGATACGAGTAAATGAGACTGGGGGTGAGTGAAGAGCGATGACTAAGACGACTAACTGAGATTGGCTTGCTACTTTTCATTTTCATTGTGTGTGGTATTTTTCTTCCTGTTTTGACCTTTTTAATGAGTTTGCCTGGGTGTACGAGTATCTGTATAAGTCTAATGTGTATGAGTATCTGTGTGCACCTTTATGTGGCATATTATGAGTATGCCTTTTAAGTAATTTAGTGTGCACATACACAAAACCATTTACTGTAATGAAGATGGAGGCGCAAGGCAAGCCAAGAGCAACTTTTATGAAGTAGTCTACTGTGCTAGTGCATAAACTTACTTACCACATATGTATATACACTCGTACATATTTAGATGTATACATTGTATACATATATATAAAGACGTGTTTATATAGAAATGTGTTGTAAGTAAGTATTTAAGTGTGTGTATATATGCGAGTTCTTTTAACTTTAACACATATGTGTGGTGTGTATAGTTTGCGACACAAACACCCTATAACTGTCAACATACCTTTTAGCTTGATTACTAAGCATAATAAAAGTCCTTACCCATTGAGTCCTTTCTATTCCTCACTCTGTAAGTGGCATGCATAGGCAGCAAGGTTGAATTTAGTTGAGTTAAGGAGTCAAGACGACATCATGTAGGAACAAGCAAGTCAACTATGAAGTCCATTTAAAAACATCATGTCTTCCGTCTTCATACACATGTAAAATGTACGAGGAGTACACACATGGGTACTCGTACATGAAAATGGAAGTTTTGTGTCAGTTCGTCCCGGTCAAAGTTGATTCATTAAAAATGATGGCGTAACAATTTTACACAACGTTTGCGTTAAGGCTTATGAAATATTGTATTATGTATACGAAGCAATGCACCCTTTGAATGTAAAATGATAAGTAAACTCCTCCATGTTTATGCCCGCTATGCTCTCCATGTTAACAATGGTGGTGATTAAGACTCAAAAAGGAAATTAGTATATGATTTTAAGCATGCATTCATTATACACGCTTGCAATTAAAGCTTCGCAGCAGTGTTAAGTTTCTTTAAATCGAAAAGAAAAATAAAAAAAATAAATACTACATGTATTTGTATTGATTCCCGGGAAAAAAAAGAAACACACAAAGGAAGAAAATTATTTTAATTTCACCTTTTTTTATACAATAATTAGGGTCCCTTCAAAGATTCGCAAAAAAAAAAAAAACACCACTTGGCATTGCCTTCAAGGGTTTAAACAAGACTTTGCAATGTAGAGGGTGGATATCAGGCATCTATGACTGTATCGCTCTTGCTTGAAGCATTTAGTATGTGTATTTGCCTTTACACATAGTTACATAGTGAGAATTGTATTAACACTTTGTCGTAATGTTTATAGAGACAACAAAGATCCCTTTAATTTTATATAACAATGATACTCGTATTATGTTTTGGAAACCTTTTAAATATGAGTGTATAAATGTGATTTCGTCTATTTCTATATACATATACAATTTTTAAGATGTTGAGTGAGAGTAGTGTTTCTAGTTCTGAACCCATGTGTCGTAAAATTAATGACTAATGCCGCCAATGCTAAGCAGTGGTCCGAGTCGCCTAGAGGACCCAGAGGTCTTTGTACGAAAAGATACATGTGTATGAAAATGGCGTAACATAGTGTACTTTATATAGGGGGAGTGCAGATTCCAAAGCACCAAAGCCACAATCTATCAAAGAAAAGTACTAAGGGGTATTGGTAATCTAGTAATATAAAGACAGACCCCACACATAAATCACATAAATGAAGAAGCTTCCACTCTAACTGAAGTCGATGGGCTAATAATGGCGGCTCAAGCGCACTAAACCCAGCGATCTCACGTCTCCATAAAAACTCTAGAATATAGGGTATAATTGTAGTAGTTGCTATATTTAATTTGCTTGTTAGTCATATTTTGACAAAAATGTGCTGCAATGTGGCTGCTGGTGTGTGCTTAAGTGTACCCGGTATGAAAAAAGGCTCGAAATCCTCTAAGGCTGGCCTTACACCGAAGCGTCTGTTGGAAAAAATATTATATTATTTCTTATGAGAGCGCATACACCAAAGGAAACGTAACAGAACACAATATTTTTGTGTGGGTTGGTTTATGACTGGTTGTCGACAAATAACATACTCATCATTGCATACGGCGAACTCAAACCGAATCGAACATGTTGCTTTCAAACGTGTTTCGTTGCCGATAATTGCATTGTTTTTTATGGCGCAACCTATACCGCATAGATCACAACAAAAAAAGAAGAACAAACTAGAAAACATGATCCGTTGCTAATGTTGGAATTTTGTTTTTTGCACACAATATTCTAATTTAAATTTTTTTCCTCTCTTCGCGTTTTTGTTGTATGCTTGGACAATAAGTCTGGAAACAGAATCAACAATTTTGAGTGCGTACACCATTTCGTGAATATTCATTAGTGACATTGGAGAAATTGAGACAATATCTATCTATAAAGATAAGGATCATGTAAATAACATAATAATAGAACAACTGTGGGAAGAAATTTTGTTTTATGTCAACACCCACCAAACGAAACAACGAATTGGAACGCTTTGTTCTGTTTCATTATGTTCCGCTTGATTGCTTATAAATCGCTTCAGTATAACGCCAACCTAAGCAAGAATCTTCCTCAGGTCTCATACAATTTTGTTAAAAGTTCGTTCCATAATTAAATATGTACAATAGTATTTGTAGAAATGAGAACAGCACTAAGCTGAAGATAGTCGAGTTTCGATGTTGCTGCCATTCTAACCAACTTTTCTCCTGGTTCTTCTTGCTAATGTTTGTTTTGATTTCCTCTCAGTTCGAATTTATTTTGGAGTCAAGAGGACTTTGTCCTGCTAGCATCGTCCGCATTTTGCTTGAATAAACTCAGACAACTCTTAGGTAGTTTTTTTTTTTTTTTTTTTTTTTTTTTAAAGTTCTCCTATTTCAACGGAGTTCAAAGTTTGCGTAAAGGAAACTAATTTTTTTTCTTCTCCTTCACCCTATAGTAAAACAAATGGATGGTGGATATTAAGTTTGTGAAATTTAATGTTTGAATGAAAATAAATATTGATTTAAGATGTGTATAGTTTGTAAACTAAACTTGGTTGTCTGGAAGACTAAACTAAGTAATTTTATTATTTTAAGCATATTAATTTTTTATCTAGACATTGAATAATATCAACATAGATGTGCTTTTCTAATGCTAAACCGAAATTCTAAAAAGAAATAGACCAATAAAGGTTCGCCACTCTACTACTGTCACACTATACCTCTCTGATGATTAGTGGTTAGTTTTGGCAGCCACAAAGTCCACTGTCACTGTTTTAATATGCAGATGTTTTAGCAAGTATTTAATAAAATTCTAATAAATCCAAGGCCCCCACTAGTGATTGATTATCAATCGAATTAAACATAAATTTGACTTACACATTTTAAAGCATATAAAATTAATCAAAAGTACAGGTAAATTATCGTAGATGCAGCACTGTGAAGCCTTTTCGAAGAGGTCAACGCCATTCAATTTACTTTTAAAATTGTTTATTCATGAAAATTTAGTAGGCATAGTAAATAATTCGAATTTTGTATACCCTTCTCTTCACATCACATATTTATACTCTATACAGTCATAACTTGTAAAAACAATCTATTGTAAATAGTATTGAAGATATAAAATTGTTCACACTTAAAATATATCTCAGTTAAAGTACTATTGAATTCTTTGATTATGACAATAAAAAGAATTATGATATGCAGATGACAGATGCACAGTTCCCCTTATTTAATTGGGATTAGAATTTTGCTTGAATAATTACAATATTTTTCAGTGATTTTTTTTTTCTTCTAATTTTTATTTCTCTTTATATGCCATTAACATGTGTTCTTAAGTTTATCTAGTAGGGGTATTTTATCTTATGTGAAACTGAAGATAAGATTGTTTTTTTTTTATTTTTTATTATTTATGCTTCAATTGGAACTGATTCAAGCTTAAGCTGAGTCAAGCAGAAAAAATAAAAAATAAAAGTGGGAACCTCTTTGCAAATTTCTTCATATACATACATATACAATACTATTGTACAGATACTATAGCACGATGTCGGTACGATTATACTGCTACTGCTACTGCTGATGTTTATTTTCCTATTTATTTTTGTTTGTTCGTTTTGTTTGTATGTTTTCATATTTTTCCAACTGAAAGAAAAATATAATCTTTGCTTTAAGGCAAGAACAGAACATGTTTACCACATGATGACAAAATAGAAGAGAATTGGATGAAACGGAATGGGATGGGACAGGAAAAATCATTAACATTCATACAAAACTCGATTCGAAAGAAAAGTCAACTAACTTTTTTTGAAGAAGTAATAGAAAAGAAAAAGAATTTTGTTGAAAAGAAATTCCAATTTAAAGCTTAGCCAAGTCAAACATAAAAGAATAAATATATGATAATAATAAAAATAAGATACAAATAAAAATATATGTATCTTTATGCATAAATATACACACATACATATTGTACATAGGTATGTATTTTTTAAAATTTCATATTAGCTAAAGATTCCGAATTGAATTTCTGCTTATTTAAGCTAAATACTCGTAGGAGCAGCAGAATCTTTAGTCTATGAAATGTAAGTGTTTGTTTGACTGTCCTAAATAACAAAAAAAAAAAATATTCATATGCTCCGGGACCCATAATCTGGTTTAAGAAAAACATGATTTTAAAATACATAACATGGTGGTTTTGAGAAAAATCACACCCTACTTAATACCATCGGTTGATGATATCTTAAGATGCTCTTAAGAGTTCATTCTAATTGATAGAGGCCACATATGTAAATGTACATGTACTAGTGCATTCGTGCATAATATACTCTAAGAATAATTCTGGTGTAAATAACAATTCACAGATGAATAAATTTCTTATAAAACTGGTAGATAAGTAAATACGTACAGGTGCTTAACTTCTCACAAGAAATTGAATAGAAAAGAATTGATTGATACACAAGTTATCACATACATATATCACATTTAATACCATGAAACTGAGTATTTACTCAGAACGATTCATATTAGTATCCAAACCTTAAACATCTAATAACAATAACTTCTAAGTTGACTGACCTACATATGTATAAAATATAGTAAGGGTGGTCTTGAAACATTCTGTGGAATATTGTCCAACACAGTTAGGGTTTTGATTAAGACAAAGTACACAGTCTCAAGACTCAAAGAAATCTTTTAGTACTAAAGCCTTATAACGTCAAAACTAAGGAATTGGTAGGCATTTCAATGGCATGATAAGATAAGGATTCTTACTGGAATTTTGATTTCACGCCACCACATCATAATTATGAGTGTAACTCATCATCCGGACTCTTTATATACTCGTAAAATACAGGACTCACAGAAAGTCTTTATCCTTTATCTTAAGAACTAAAGTGGGGCTTTACTATTTGTGCATTGTATTATATTTCCAATAAGAAATTTTCTTGATATCCTGAATTGAAGTTTCTTCCAGTACATTTCGGAATACCTATGGGTGGGTGCTATTTTTTTTACTTGTTTTCAAATAACTTGAGTGTACACACATCTTGTAAGTGATTCAACACTTGCTTCTGCATCTCGTTAAATTGAAAGAAAAATTCTTGCAAAACAAAAAAAAAAACTCACCTGTTTTCTCAAATTGAGTACTAGACCCTCGACCTGTTTGCCAGAGCTGAAAGCCTGTAGGAGGCCGTTGTGAAAATCGTCGTTGCCATATAAACCTGTGAACGAGAAAATAAAAAAATAAAGGAATGTAAAATCAACATTTCATAAAAGAAACAAAGCTTGTCATTAAAAAAAAAAAATCATATCCATATGGGTAAAATTAGGTCGATTGTGTCGCTCTGTCAGCTCTCTTACAATGATGTTTACATATACAGACATAAAACTGAACTGTGTGCCTGTTAGTGAGTGAGTATTTTATTTAAGTAGGTAAGTAGATAAGGACACGCGGTGTAGTTTAATGTGCTGATTCAGCTGAAAACTGAAGCTAATAATCGCAGAAGCATCTTTACATGCAGTTCAATAGTAGGTTGGTTGGTTGACACAAACGCGATGATGCGACAGTACTTTTGAAAGTGCCACCAGAACTTGTCAGGAATTTACAATATACACATACACACATACATTGGTATGCAAGTATAGAATACGTGAGACACAGGCAAACAAACAGAGGTTACACTTACAAAATACAATATTTTTTGTGTCAGTTAAAAAGTTAATTCAATTACGATATTTTGTCCCCTGAATTGACAAGTCAATGTCCGAGCGAGCATGAGTCAGTCAGTTGGGCATTGTATAGTCTATTGTGTCAATGCCGCCAACTACCGCCACCCTGATCATTTTTCTCGTTTTACAATTTTCAAATAGATAATGCGATAAAATGAATGTGGACTTTGGGTAAAATATAAATGTTCTTCTACACAAAAAAAAAAAAAGTTTTTAATCAAAATGAAAATGCTCAAATTGGTATTAGTAATAAGTATATATTTTTTACTCTTCACTTAAGTTATTCTGTCATTTATTTGATTATAGATACAAATGGACTTTTATTTTATATAGTCTCTTAGAATTTAAATCATGTTTTTTATGGATTCTATTGTACATACTAGTATACTCATGTCTAATTCTATTGTCATATATTCTTGTTTAAAATTAAAATTTTCTGCACACATTCATGGTGCTTTAAGGCAAGCCAATTAAATTTAAACTAGCGTTTCAGCATCAAAATTTTAAAAATGTAAAGCAGAAAATTTATATAGTTAAAACTTTCGAGTTTAAGAAACCAAAAAGAAGACCACCAATGAAATTTCCATTGACAATACACGATCCGATTTGTATGGTGGCTCTGATATGTTTCCAGTGATTGGATCTCGAAGTCTGTGACATATGTAAAATATTAAAATTCTAAATCTGTGAGATTAGTCTCTCGGACTCCCAAAACTAGTCAAACGTACAGAAAAGATGAATTTGATTCTATAGTTGTTGTTAAGTATATCAATATACTACATAATATACGGCTAGTATATTATAGTCCAGTGGTCCGCGGACTACTAGTGATTCGCAAGAGCTTAAATATGGTCCGCAAAAGACTTCAAACTTTCAATTCAATGCATTTTTAATAATAAAAATAAATTATAAAATAAATTTTGATTCCCTATTTCATTCTGTGGTAAAAATGGAAGAGGTATCCGCCAGCACTAACATCGCATTGTATATATATATTTATATAGCTCAGGGGAGAGGTTGAGTTGTTTTTAGGCGAGAAAAAAATGAATGACTTAATGGAGCAGTTTTCGGATCTAACATCCCCGATGTATTTGCCTTATATTGTGGATATTTTCATTCACTTAAATAAATTGAACTTGCAACTGCAAGGTTCGGGAAACAGACATTACCAAGGTGCTGCAAATATATTTATATTTCAAGATAACTTCGTGCTTTTATTGCAAACTCCAATTATGAAATATTCACGTTGACAAAGACAAATATAGTGCGTTCGAAACCTTTAAGGCACTCCTTGATGACAAGTATGACACGCTTAGGGAAAGGATACAAGACAACATCAAAAGTCATCTGCAAATGTTGGCTAATGAATTCAATCGTTACTTCTCAGAATATAGCAATACATAAGCTGAAGTTGACCAAAAACAGATACGGTACCCTTTTGGTATTAATGCTAGAGAAGTTGCAGACGAAGTCCAAGAAGAACTCACTATATAAACCAAACTTATCCATCAAAATGGAGACTATTGAAAATTAAAAAAAAAACATAACCTTTCTTCAACCCCAAATATTAAAAATTGGATATAAGTAATTCTCATAATCATCAAAACATCTCATCTGCCTTCCAATAGAAAACAAATTAAAATTTAATTAAAATATTTTCTGTTTTGCTAGACATAATTTTTGTTAGTATTCATATGACCTGATTAATTCGCCTTGAAATATAATTGTCAGTAAATGATGTTCGGGCCCCTTTGTTTTTTTTGTATATAAAAATGGCTTATATATCATATAACCTTCAGTTCATTTTATAACGCCGTGTGTCTTTTAAGGTTATAATAATTTTTGTGGATCTCATTAAATTTATAATAATCAAAACATTAGGCAATAAGAAGATTACAGTTTCCTATCTCAAAGAAACCAAACCGTGAGTTTTAGACGAAAGAAAAACGAAATGATCAAATAAGAATCTATTTTTTTTAAGCATACAATAGTGACTGTTCCACATTCATTCACATCACTTTTGAAAAAAATATTGAAAAACACAGAAAAAACTTACCTAAACCAATTGCTGCACATGTCATCAAAGTTATAATGACCAGGGAACAACTTTGGCAACGCTGAGCGCTTGGCTTGCGCGGCTTTCGATCACAGCAACGCGTTAACAGATAAAGCAGTAAACCGAAGAGCGAGATTATCAATAGACCCGCTGGTATTGAGGCAAGAATACCGAGACTCTGAAAAAATAGAGAATTATAGATATTAATTTAGGAAATATAATAATTAATATAAGTAAAAAATTATTGTTTTTTAAAATTTCATGATAAAAGGTAAAGTAAAAGATCTTATTTGTAAACCAGCTGTGCCCGACTTCATACGAGTGGGTGTTCGAAATATGTTTGTAATAGATGGTATATATTTTTTACCTAATCAACTGTTTAATGTTGGCGTCAGCTATTTAATGTTGGCCAGCAACAAAAAGAAGAGGAAAATAGTCGAAAATCAACCAAAAAGTCGGCAACAGTACTTAATATTTAATTTAAAAAACCAAAAAGTTGGTAACAAATCGCAAAAAGTTGACAACAGTATTTAATTAAAAATTAATATATTTTGATTTAAGTCGATTTTGATTAACATCATTTGATTTCGTAGGTCGATTTTGATTAAATAAACACTATATGTTAATTGATGCTTGCTACAATTCACTAGTGAAAACAGCAATTCAAATCGGTTAAGCCGTTTTTGAGATTAGCGTGCACAGACAAAAAGACTCTAACGATTTTATATAAAATATAAGTATATAGAAATAGATATATATACATTCTTGTTTATAAAATTGATCTGTGTACGTCTGAACTAATTACAGATTTTGAGACATAAAAACTATAAGGAACATCTTATATTATTTTTAGATTTTTTCGCGTTTTCAATAGCAAGGGTATAGCAGGTGGGACAAACTAGATAATGAATATACGAATTCAACATTTTTACCAGAAAGAATAAATGTATTATTTTAAGTAAATATCTTCTCTGGTAATGACCATCAAAACAATAAATAATAATTTTTACTTTGGGTAAGTTTAAGAAGTAACAAATCTGAGGCTGAGTCTTGCTTTGGTCTTATGTAAGAGAGGCATGTCAAATCTTTCTGCTTATTTTGTTTTCTGTTATTGTTTTAGGATGGATTTCAAATTTAATTATTTCCCGGAAAAGTTTGTAATTCTGATTTTGGTTTATGTTTGGGGCCTTGTATAAATTGCCTAAGACCATGAAGAGGGGTATAAAGGATATTATCAAAATCGTCATCATTTATTTTTTAATACAACGGTATTACTGCCAGTTGAAATTAATTGAAAACTACTCTCTGAGAGAAATATATATTGTATAAACCATACTGCCTCATTCAAAACTAACTCATGTACTATCATAGAAGGTGGTAAGGTAAAAAGGGGTGGGTAAGTGATGTGTGAGTGTCAGTCGTGACTTGCTGCGTGCGTGGGAGCTTCCGGCGATTCTAGCAAATAAAAATTATGTAAATATTTATGGCGCAGCGCAAACCAAATTTTTAGTACTTAAATTGCTATTTGTTTTTCCCTAGCATAGCGCAGCAATTTGACGCAGAATTAAAGCTCAATCTCATGACAAATTGGAATTGGAATTATGCAGTTGATTTTGACATTCTATTGTCGATGTTTATGTTTATTGTATATAAGTAGCTCAAAAAATTTATAGCTTAGATAAAATATTATTCATCTATAGAACACACAAAAAAAATAAAAATAATAATAATAATAATAAACTATTTTTCCTAATATTATCTGTTTTGATGGCGTCCTTTGAGCCATTAGCCCAATGGCGCAGTGCCCCTTTAAAACTGTCGTCATCATCTGAACCATATTCCTATTAAAGTGACAAGAGTCCGTTATGCCCTCTGTATGCCTCCGAATTCCATGGCTATTGCATCCAGGCCTGAAAGGAAGTCTTATAGAGATCTGTAAATATTAGTATTCGCGAGAGATACTGGCAGCGCTGATCCCTTTTTAGCACACTCTTCCGCCATCTCGTTGCCTAGAAAATCAGAAAGTGCCCTTAATTTCTCAATAATAATATTCGCAATGAATCTTTCATAGAACTTTAACAGCCCATTAGAGAATGACTTTTCTTTTAGTATGTTTTTGTATCTGAAGTTGATGTCCAAATTGTTTCGCAGACCTCTGGGAATGGTGCAATGGATCCTCACAGCCTTAGATCCACCAAGTGCCTTAGTCAATTTTACAAGCAATCTAATAATAGTCTTGACTACAAAGCAACCAACGAATCAACATAACATTTGGGTCTCGTTGGACTTTGAGCAACTGAAACTTCATGTTACCAGCACTCACCAATAGCAAAACGAACGAACGAATGACTAACCGACAGACAGACAGACAGACGACAATGAGAATTTGATCCCAATTCATTTCAAAACAAAGCTCATCATCATCATATAAACACATTCTCTTTTAATTCTATTACTGTTCTATCGTATTTCGTCTGGAAGTATAATTTATTTATTATTATTTTAAATACAAAATTCGACACCTTTCACTTTGGTTTGTCTTACATCACTTGCCATAATATATTGTATAAACTGACTTGACTTTTCTTTTCTTTTCTTTCCATTTCCAACCCCATCGTCAGCAGTCATCATACCAGTTGTTTGGTATTTAGATTGTCTATGTACATATATAGTACTTTGTATATTCCGTATATTCTTATGTTTTATTCTTATCGCTTCTTAGTAAATATGTACATATCATGTCGCCGGGCGGAATGTAAACAAATCATAATCATTCATATACACGCGGCATGGCTCGGCGTCTGTTTCTGTTAATATTTTCAATTTACTGTCCCATCCAACACTTTACCTCACTTGTTCTAACCTTCTTACTTATTTTGCTTTTAGATACTACTTACTTCGTTTGTTTGATTATGATTAGCGCTTAATAATGATGGATGTATGAATGGATTAAGAGACAAACGAGCAAGCAAGTGAACCCAACGAGCAGCGAATGGGCCAACAAAAACTTCACTTCAGTTAATTTGATTTTCATTTTATTTTATTTATTTTTTTCCATTTTTTTATGTCTTCCTGTTTCCATAAACAGAGAAAATTGTAACTTATTATAATTTACGTGCCCATAGACAAACCTCCAACCGACCGACGGCTTTATGAAATATTTTCGTGTTTTGCGGAAATTAGAAATGTCGCGATTTTTGTCACGCCTAAATAAACAAATCCCTTGAAGTTTACTGCTTTATAAATTCGACGCCATCATAGAGTTAGTTAGACGAGTTAAGTTCTTGCTTCTTGTTTACACTTGCAAAAATGGATTAATTATTAACTATAAGCTTTCTAAGTAGGAACCAAACAACATTATTTTGAAACAAAGTTAATCTTTGCACTTAAGCACACACATGGAGTTTATTTTATTAGTTTATTTTTAATAGTCTCCAAAAAACAGCTAAGCCATAAGATAATTAATCGGTAGAGCGACGTGCTAAGTTCAAAAAGCATTTACAGTCCAACGAACTTCATAGCTCGAATTTCTTGAACTCGAATTTTTTAAAGAGTTGGAGTTGGAGTTGGTATAGCATTTAATATAATTTGACTTTTATAACTTGAACTCGAGCATAATATTGTACTTAAATAAATACTTTAATATCGCCATAACTCGGAAAGCGGACTGGGCTTGTATATTCTTAAATTGATATTTTTGTAGGAATTCCCAAATTATGAAGATTAAGTTTTTTGGCATAGTAAATTGTATTTGATCATGGAACAATGAAGACAGTATGCATACCTTTAACTTCAATTTTTCTTGATTAATATTGATAGAGTTCGAAACTTGATAGAAGCGTCCATTAGATTGAATTTTACAATAATATAACTTCCAATGTTACTCTTTATGATTACATTGAGATGGACAAAAGGACTTGTATAGCAGATATTTATATAAGAGACTGAAAATGCTATGCTATTTCATAGTTTTTATTTTTTGCTTTTGCTCCTGCACTCAATTTGTGCGGCACGAAACATAGAGCACTTGACAGAACTCCAAAAAAAACTATATAGTCGGAGCAATAGAAAAAAAAAATGGAGCAAATCAGGAGCAGAGCAAACGAAATAGTTTTGTGCTACTGCTCTTGATGCTCCTGCTCTGCTCCAGTTACGTTACGTTATATTTTAGTAGGGTTTCCAAGTAATTTATTTAATAATTGTCGATTTTAAGGATTTTTGACTAACATTAGCGGTAAATAACTGAGATTCAAATTATTATTATGTTATACTTATTCTAATTTTTTGCTTTTACTTTTTTACTTAAATGATTACACTGGGCAGCAACATTTTTGTTTCAATTTTATTTTGATGTGATGTGTGTGTTCATTTAACTGATCAAATTATATTTTTTGGGTCATTTTTGAAGACAGTTCATATGGAAGTTACAATAATTTGTCTGGTCGAATCTCAATCAACTTATTGTTGTATCTATTCACACCGCCTATATATAGAAAATTTATCAAATATTAGTTCCATTGGTTTTATTTAGACAAATTATCAGGCCACGTTTCTCTTTAAAAATGTGGAAGTATGAGAGAAATTAAACAGATTTTTTTCTTAGTTTTTATCTCGTTCAGACAGATTGTATATGACAATAAGCCAAACAAAAGCTTTCTTGCGCAAAAACTAAGAGACATAAATACATTATGTAATTGTAGTGTTCGGTGCATGGTGATAAAAATGATAATACTCAGTATTCACAATAGTAATATGTAATAGAAAAGATATGTGATAAAATATGTTGATTACACTTTGAAATAACACCTATGATCGATGGTTATTTTTGAGATAAAACCATTTTTGAATCATAAGAAACCATATACTTCATATATGCCAGACAAAAGTGGCCTTTTGCTCCTCCGTGAAACCATATGACTTTATATATATGCCACACAAAAGTCTCCTTATTTCAGCTCCGTAGTGCGTTCAAAAGCATTACAAAAAAAAAATAAAAAGTTTTGTCTTTAATCTATCTTTATTAATAGAACCGGGTGGCCGAATTTTGATCGTTGTTCGAAACTTCCAATGGCCATACGTTGCGAAGCATGCCATTGTAGATCTTCTAAATGTTATTTACGTTGCTCGACACTTTCACTAACCACACGTTCTTTTTCACTTATCATCCTAGATTAATTTGCTATGCATCTTACTTTAGCAGCACGTGCTAAATTGGGAGGATTTTATTCGATATTCTCTTGAAATGAGTTAAAGTTAATCATTTCACACATTTACACGTGAAAGTGTTTAACTTTATGAAAGCGCTTTCTCTCTCTCTTGCACACCTTGATATGAATTTCCCGAAAAATAATCAGCCAAATCGGTAGAGCCGTTTCCGAGATACTCGAAATATATATAAAAGAATTGTTCTTTCAATATATAAATATCTGTGGCAATAAGTTGAAATAGCTTAAGTCAAAATCTATGCTTTGAGATGTTGCCCATTTTGTGTAATATAATTCCTGTTTGGTTAAAGTAAAATGATATGTGTAGCTACGTTTCTAAGCCGTATTTTTCGAAAATTCTTTGGTCGAAATACGTTTTTTGAAGCGGTTAATAATGATAGCGTTCAAACTCAATTTTCGACTTAAGCTACTTTAACTTATTGCAAAGGTGTAATATAAGATGTAACCAAAATTTAACATTCTTCAATAAAATATTAACGGAAAAAAAACGTCTATGCTCATATTTTATTTGGTTGAAGTTTAGATAATTTTCAGAAAATTACTGTTGCGAAAATGGCTCCGCAAATAGACAGTTCAACTGGTATCCTAAATTTGGTTGTAAAGTTTCGGAAGGAAAAAAATCGTTCCCCAAAATAGCAAAGTTATTGCCTTTAAGTAGATCCACAGTTCAAAAAATAGTCAATAACTATAAAAACAACAAAAGTGTTAACAATAAATGTGCAGTGGTCGCCCAAAGGAGTTAAGTTACAGAGAGACGTCTCACATATTTTGAAACAATCGAATAAAAATCAGAAAATGCCTGCCACTAAGTATCATCAGATACGATTCTTCATCTTTAAACCATGCAAAGACTCTTGAATAATAATGGTTTTCACAGCAGAACTCCACGCAAGAAACTCCTAACAAGCGAAGAATAGTATTGGTAAAAAGGAGTTAATTTTTTGGAAGCAATTTCTATTTATAAATGAAACCAAGTATAAAACGTCTTTAAGTAAAGGGTGTTTTTTTTTTAAGAGATATAGATCTTTGAATTGAAATAAAATACAGAGTAATGGTGTTAATTGCCATGAATTTGTAATTATTCGAAAGATAATTTTTTTTTTGTTATATTTATTTAAATATGATTTCCAGCACTTTTGGCCACTTCGACTGGCTGAGAGGAAGTCCAATCGGGAAGTCTAATTTAGATACCGAATTTTACAAGAAAATTTTGTTCATCGATGAATGAACACGTCAATAAGCATAACCACCGCATTTGGAGTATAGAGAATAGTCATGCCATTGTCGCAACACCGTTGGATCCTCAATAGGTCAATGTTTAGTATACTTTATGGGTCGGTAGAATCATTGGTCTAATCATTGGTCTAATCATTGGACTCTCTTCACTCCAAACTTTTATTTGGAAGCGACAGGAGAGGTAAAGTTTGTACATTTAGTTCTTATCAGGAGAAATTGGTGTCATATTAAACCAGAAGAGATGGTCAAATCCATGGTTATTACAATTAACTCTGAAACTTACAGGAAAGCTAACAACTTTTTCAACGAAATAATATAATTTCGACTCATACCAGCAGAAAGAGGAACGTGCTTTACGTATAGTTTATTAAAAATCTGCACTACTTCATAAGAGTTACAAGTGAACTTAATAAGCTAAGTCACGTAGTTTGTAACTAAGTTTATGCATCAAGTCGAATAAATGGAAAGCCTATGTCGATATTCTTTATTGACCTTGAACCAAATAATAAGGAAGTCTTTATAATAAACAAAATGTGTAATGCTATTGTGCAACTCCGAGCAAATTCAATAACTTGGTACAATGTCATCTTTGCCAAGAAATCGGACACACTAAGCGATACTGCCGAAAAACCCTTTTTTTTGCATGAAATGTGGATTAAATCACCAGCGATTGTTCCAGTGAGAAATTTGGAGTCATCTAAACCTTTTATCATCGTTGCTAGACAAGATTTGCAATTAAGTTTGAATGGAACGCAAATGAACTCAATAATCACAAGCTGGATGTTAAATATTTTATAAAGTCAAGATTCATTGACATACTTCTCGTCTCAAAAACTCATTTCTGTGCAAAGTCTTACTTCAAACTGAAACACTGTGACATAGTTTATACAAATCACCCTAGTGGAAAAGCGGGAGGTGAGACTGCGGTGATAATTAAATCATCTTTAAAGTGCTCGCCATTAAATAGTGCAACTGGGGAAATAGTAATATCAGCAGTTTACATTCCACCAAATAACATTATAAAACCAGTCATGTTTGAAAGCTTGTTTGCACATCTTGGATATAGATTTCTCATTGCTGGAGACTTCAACGGTAAGCATTCCTGGTGGAGCTATCGACTAGAAAACCCAAAGGGTAAAGAATTGTATGGTTGCATAACTAAAAAGAATTTTGGCTGCCTCACAATTGGTGCACCTACGTATTGGTCTGGTCTGGTGTCAATGCCAACAAGTAACAAATCTTCTGAAATTTATGGATTCCAAAGCTGGTTGAGGTCGCCGTAGCCTAGTGGATAGTGTGCTGGTCTACTATGCGGCCGCCGCAGGTTCGAATACCAGCGGCGGTAACACCTTATAGAAAAAAAAAAAAAAAAAAAAAAAATAAAAATTATTTCTAACGGCGATTCTCCTCTCAGCAGTCTTCTGGCAAAAGCTCTGAGAGTAACAAAAAAAACTGCCATGAAAAAGCTTCTCACAAAAAAGTCGTTCGGATTCGACTATAAACTGTAGGTCCCTCCACTCATGGATAAAATTTAGCGCACACACCATGAGTGGCAGCCGAGAAGCTAAGGCCGTAACCCGGTAAACGGGTTGTTATGGCCAGCTAAGTAAGTAAGTAAAGCTGGATGAAGTCTGTCACGAACGTTATATTTGAAAGTAACTCTGGTGATGATATTGATGATGGAGTGGAAATCCTTACTCGTCATACAATATACTTTAAGCTGCCCGTTATTCTAATCGTGTGATCAGCTGAAATTGTGCAAATGACCCAAGAAAGAAGAAGACTACGAAAGTTGCTTTAGCTGAAGCTTGAGGGATAGCAATGAGCAATTTTCTTTCATCAGTGGACCTGGTTCCACATAATCTTTGTCGGGCTGCCGAATTGTGATGAAACAGCTATTCTTACCACCTTATAATTCAAAGTTGAATCATGTACCATCTTCCAGTTATCCTTCTTCAAGAAGTTCTCCGACATCACACTTTTGTTAATTATCTTGGTTTATAACTTAACAGAAGACTCATGTGGAAAGAACACATTAAAAAGAAACTTTAGAAAATCGGTAGAATAGTATTTAGGACTGATTGGTTCTCATTCCAAACTTTGCCTTGGATACAATATACAACTTTGAAGCACACAAGCATAACCCAATATTGCAATACTAAAAAAGATTTCAATCCATACTCCTCCGAAGGATTGTCGGAACTCTTATTAATTTAAAATTCAGTTGTGCAACGTGATCTTCGCATACCAATAGTGAGCGAAAGAAGAAATCGCTAGGTATAGTAAAATTAAATACAAAACTATCAACATTACGAGTAGACTCAAACGGTATCATTTAACATATAGAGTATAAAAATTTATAGACTTAAGTAGACTAATTTGCATTCGGCATCAATGTAATTGCATACTACATTCTCTAAGCAAATTAAGTGATCTTAAAATCATCATAATGCTTTTGGATTCGCCAGGGGGCAGAAATGTGGACCGTACGTAGACTTTTGTCCGGCTACTGTATGTCTGCATAAATTTATGCTGAAAGAAAAGCAGAGACTCTTTAGAATTCAAACAAATGAGAATCCGGTAGCAACAAAACTTTTATTTCACTTCCGTTATCGTGTCATGTTATCATATTGAGGTATGGCCTTGCATTTATTATAATTCACATGTAGAAAACAAACAAAACCATTGTTAAACAAATCTGAAATTTGTTTCTCTATTCTTTTAAATTACAATACTCGTATAATATTCATCCTAGGTCCCTGACCCCTTCTAGAATAATCACAATTCAAATACCCAATAACTTTGTTGGATTCATTCAGGATGGTTACAATAATTTACTTTCAAAAAGTTTGACGCATTGATAAAGATAATTTTTTTTTTGGATCCATATGCATTATTATAATTCAATTCATTTCAGTTAAAAACAAAATGACTCAATGACTGATTATTTTACAAACAATTCGCTTTATCAACTCTTCAATATTGCGTAAAATATTGGACATACCTGCATCATCATTAAAACCCATTGGAGACTAACAATATTAATGAGTGAGCAATGCACACATGTATTTTGTTTCACAAAAATTCATATTCCTTGAAAATTATCAAGAAAAAGAGTCATAGTCATATGCATATGTTTTTTCCCAATACTTGATAAGCAAAATTTAATCATATTGCAATCATGTTATTGCAGTTGTCGGGAATTGGCAATGGTATCATCATATATCGCTTTAGATCGAGAAAATGTGATATTCGAGACATGCATACTTTCGATCGATCGAATCATCTCGTAATACTGATCATTTCCATTATATATTCTGAGAGATCAAACGATGTCTTCTGGGTAGGTATGGAAAAGGTTAACAAATCAAAACAGTTGTTCATAAACGCATCTGGCAACCCGTATGATTTCTGGATAGTACCAACCTACAAACGACACGTGTTAAAATTTCATGACATTCTGACAATTCGTTTATAGGTCATAGTGATTTTAGTGATCCCTATTTTGTAATTTTTAAAAGAATGGATAAAAAAGAATTTCGTGCGTTAAACATGGTTTTTTGATGGGGAAAAATACTGTTAAAGTATAATAAGCATTATGGGGACTCTGCACCAGGAAAATCAACAACACCATCGATCATGCTAAACGCTCTAGTCCACCAAAATCAGCAGTTGTTCTGGAAAACATTAAAAATTAGTCCACAAAATAGTTTTTAAAGACCGTAAAGTGAAGTTGCGTGAAATGGTTGACACCTTAAAGATATCAGAAGGTAATTTGTTTACAATTTTACATGAAAATTTAATAATGCGTAAGTTGTTACTGAAGTGGGTGCAACATTTGCTGTTCAAACGTGATAAAATCTTTTTTTTTTTTATCGGTATGTGAAAATGGAATCAAAAAGATCTTCAGTTAAGTGGACAGGTGCTAGCCTCTGAAAGTCGTCCAAAGCGACCAAAAACTTATAATAAATGTCAACTGGCAAGGTTATAGCACCTACATATAGTATGGGACATGCATTATTGGATCGATTGACTACAGACATGAAAAAAATCAGAAAGAAGTTTATGCCAAAGTTGTAATACTCTTCAGGCTCCTGTGAATAAGCATACAGAAATACTATATTATATTATTGACCGTGTACACATGACCATACACCGTGAGCTCATAACCATGCATACATGACCCTGCATTGATTGAGCATAAATTATTGATTTGGCTTATGTTTATGGTAGAGTCAGTATTCATACTGCATTTCAACATTGAGACCGAGAGCTAGACGTTCCAGTAATCCTAGGGTCTTAAAATTTACATGGTTGGTGAATATGGGTCAGATACTTATAGTGTCCAAAGTTCATTTCGTTAAGACAACACTTTGAATTTGGGTTTGTATGGGAGGTAACCGTCCTAGTGATCCGATTCGGCTGATTTCGACAAATGTGTGGCGTCTGGTAAAAAGAAAAAAGTGCTGTTGTTATAATCATTAGTGTCTAATGCAATGCCCCAAGTCGATTAAAATAATGGCTAAATTGAATGAGTTGCGCTGCGAATTGCTTCCTCACCCACCGTACTCTCTAGATATGACCCCAGCAACCATTGGCTTTTTTCAGTCATCAAAAAATGCTCCATGGAATGAAAATTGGCTCAAACTAAGAAGTGATTGCCGTAACTGAGGCCTTAGTTGAGAGTATAAACAAATTGTATTGTAAAGTTCAAGGAGCGTTGGAATGAATGGATCACTCTAATGAAATAAATTCGAATTTCTAAAAAAAATGAATTGCTTCTCTTAGTTAGACTGGAGACTTATTGAGTAATGTGTTATGGGTATATACTGATTATATTGATAATTTTCATTTGTGGATATATGTACATATATTCATATGGATATTGGGCGTCGGCATACAAAATAAAAAAGTTATAAGTTTGATATGTATGAATATTTTCTATCATTTGATGATGATGAACATAATGTTCCTGCTCCAAATGTAATTCATTTGATGCATTCACTTTCGTGATGAAAAGAATATATGTACTACATACCATAATCTCGTAGTCGTGGTTGGCAAAGGAGAAAATATTTAAAAGTATCTATAGGTATGAACTATATCTATGTCTGTACGAGTATCTGTATCTCCGCAACCCAAAAGCAAATAAAACTGTGAGTGAATGTTTGTGTGACATGACAACGATTAACAGCAGATGCAGTTGCATATGCAGTTGAGAGACAGCAACATCAGTGTACTAAGTGTGTGTGTGGTTGGTGACAACATTTGAAAAGCCAGATTGAATGGTTTTGTACTGTGCAGGGGGATTACATACGTACGATGATGGTGATGATGCGGTCGGCCGGAGGGTGCCTTTATTGCCATATGCAGTTAGAAACAACCAACACGCACAAACAATTAATCACAGATACACACATCACATCGGAACCATTTCATTTTTAATTTTGTTTTTATGGTGCGGGAAGATAATCTGCAAATGTTTTCACAAAAGCATTTCATCCTGAAATTATCAAGTTGAATGCATAAACGATACAATATTTGTATTTATGTACATACATCTATCTGTATGTACTCTGCAGATACATATGGTTTGGTTTGGTTTGGTTCGGTTTTCCTTTCCATTCATTTCGTTTCGTTTCTTTCAATCTATTGTACGCATGAAATTACATTGTATAAACGAGTGTATAAGTATTTCAATATGATTGCTTATTGCCTGCCGCCTTATGGAAAATATTCTGTAGTTTATATTTTTAAAAGATTAAAGTGCTTGGTAAGGACAATAATGCCCACGCCCAGCCTGTGTTACTTAACTTAACTACTATGTTGAAAGAAGTCTGAAATAATCTGAATCTTTCTTTCTTTTTTACAGCTTATAGAATTTTAAAGCTAAAAAATATTGAAATATATGAGACCAGTCTCATGAAATATAGGTGAGGTCTCTAATGAAAAAATGCTTATTCGATGACTCGAGCATTCCAAGTTTACAAGTTATAGTCGAGTGGTTTCAATTAAAATGGGAAAATTGGATCAATTTCGAATAACATACTTCCCTTAAAGATATTTGGCGATATTATTGTTGCATAAAATTGGAGTCCAAAGATAAATTATTCTACAAGAAAAAATTCCCATTGAAATAATCGGAAAAGAGTTGGAATAAATGTATTCATGGTAATGAAAAAACTTGAGTTACTGAGTCATAAGTATGTAATATTTTTACATTTAATATGTTGGAATTGTAAAAGTTTTGGGAAATAACTCAATTAATTTTCTAACTACGTATACTTATATAACTTGTATTGCAGTTCCAGAGAATCTTACTAGCGTAAACAAATGTATAGATACCAATACCCTGTATTTAAAAACAGATAGATAAGAGTTTCGAGACTTATTGAGAAGTCATCTGTTACCTTATCATCTGTAAACACACTTTACATAGAAACAAACAAACAAACAATCTATCTATCTTTTAAAATGATAGTTAAGGAAATCTGATTATAAGATGTATGTTTTTGTTATGTTGATCAAGAGAATACACACATTTTTCTATAGACTTCAATTACTCATTTTCATATTTTCAAAGTCTTTAGTCTTCAATATCTACAATTTAATGCTTAACAAACAAACAAACAAACACAAATATCATGGCAAAATGAGACTATCGATATGTGAAGGGCACAAAAATAAAGGGGAATAAACAAAACGTGATATATAAACGAATGAAATGAACAATAAACGATAAAAAGCAAAATCCTAATCGTTATAAAGACATTCACTGAACGTCGCTGGTTTGTGTGAACAAAAAACAAAACAAAAAATCATTAAAAAAAAAACAGATATGAAATGAAAATATCTGAGTCAGAATATTTGTAATTTAAAGCATACATAGTACTACATACGATATCAAAGTAGTATCTTTAGTTATACTCTTTTCTTTCTTTTGAATTTTGCGCTCATGTTTTTTTATATTGTGACTCAGAAGTATTATTGTAAACTAGATACCCGGGCAGACGTTGTTATGCCTGTCCTTTCCAAACATTTATTGGATATTGATTGGTTGTTGGCTGTAGCATTTATATAATCAATTTTCGACAAATATTCTTTTAAATTTGCATGTGGTCACTATTTGATATGACTCGTTATTATTATTATCTTCTGCTTTTGCGAATACAATTGAGTAAGTGCAGGTTGTCCTGCACATGACTACCACTTAATACATGACCAAAGTCTCTGCATGGTCATGATTGTCGTGTTTTGCCATCCTACTCGCACACCTGGTTAATTTCATTTTTTTCGATTTTTCAGCTGTTCCTTTTTGGTTTTACAGAATTTTCTTTTTTTTTTTTTAAACCACCACAGAAAACAAAAGAAATAAAAACTATTGAAATTTGTGGAGCCATTCTCGAGCTTTTGCAGGACTTTTACAAAGCAATTGATTTTTATATAAATAGAAGAAGATAAAAGATAAATATACATAGATATAAGAAGATTTAAAATAGAGTAATGGGGTGATTCATATGTTTGGGTCAGGAAAATTAAAGGATTGAAAGCAATATAGACCTGATGACATTTTGTTTTGGGCGTTTATACTTAGATTAGGACTACCGTTTAACACGTTCTCATTCAACACGACAACAGTCTAACATGGTATACCATATTTTGTTTAATACGCCTAAATTTACGGCCTAACACGGTTCGGGGGTTTTTTTTTTTTTTTTTGGTTGTTTTCAATAAAAATGTGAATGGACAGCATCTGGCCTAAGGTGTCCAAATATCGAAACACTTCTTCTGTCCAGTATGGTATCAGGAGAATTTATGGTGAAGCCTATGCTCGTATATAAATCCTTAAACCCTCGTGCAAATATTTAGAGACTGGTTTTTTAATTGTTTCGTACAGAAAGTTGAAAAATATTTTCAAAAAGAAAAATTTGGACTTTAAAGTGCTCCTGGTCTTGGATAATGCTCCAGATCATCCACAAGATTTAAACCATCCTAATGTAAAGGTAAAATTTCTTCCACCTAGAACAACCTAACTACCGATGGATCAGGATATAATTTATACTTTCAAGACGTACTTTAATAGACGTTCTTTACGATGGATTTTGGACATAACCGACACGGATTCTATTGATGTAATGAGTGTCTGGAAGAAATTTGCTATTAAAGACTACGTTCATTACGTAAAATTAAAGTTAAAGAGCTTAAGAATTCAACATTAAATGGATGTTGGAGTAAAATCTTGGCGGCAGAACTTCAATTATCAGAAAGTGGACTAGATGAAATTTTGAATGTTGCTCACTCAATTGAAGATGATGGATTCAAGGATATCGCTGTCAAGCACATTCAAGAGTTGTTGGCAGGCAATGACCTCGATGATTATTAATAATTAATTAAAATTGCTGTGAGCAATGGAAAATGTGGAAGTGACGAGGAAAGTTCCGAAGATATTGAGGCTACAGAAGGCTTAACTCTGAAAAATCTTTAACAAGGTTTGGAATTAGCCAAAAGACTTGTTTTTCAGAAACTCAGATCCATCCATTGAAAGACTACAATGAAGCTTTGCAGTTAAGAAAGCAATCAACAATGATGGATTTTTTCCCCAAAAAAGATATGGGCAAAAGCATGTGAAAGAATAAAGTTGGAATACTTAATTTGAAGAGTTTAAGTATACAATAATAAAAATAAGTCACTTAAAAAAAATTAAATTTTTTTATTTTCCCTGGCCTGATTTGAAACCTAGGAATGTAACCCCCTTTTTTGTACTGGCTTCTTGTCTCACTTAACAAGATTTCGCTTAAAATGCTGTTTTCCAGGAACGTAACTCCCATGTTAAACGAGATCCACCAGTATTGTATTTTACAAACTCTAGAATTAATAATTTCTCGAAGAGTCTGCGCATATTCAATAAGAATTCCAAGATTTGCTTTGGATATTCGAAGTCTGCGAAATTCGGTTGGGTCAAGGAGGTAATTTCTTATGCATACTTATGTATGTATGTATGAAGAAATTGGAATACAGTCCATATCAGAGATCAACATCAGAGTGGCATGGCAACTGTTCTGCTGGCGATCATACTATGAAATTAAGTGCTACAATAACAATAAACGCCCCTATAAAAATTTGACCTTCTTAACTGACTTTAAACAAGAGTAGTAGATTGGTTTCTCGAAAATATGTGGAAAGTGAAAAGATAAAGAGTTAAAATTACAGTTACAAAAAAAAAATAATGCAAAACCCCCAGCAGTTTACTCTTAATAGAAAAAGGTTGCCATTAAAATAAAATCAATTTAGAATTTTATATCTCTTAACTGCATACCCTCATATATCGTACATACATACATACACATACATATGCATGTAAATGCATATTTACATAAATAATGCATGCATATAAGACTGCAGAGTCCACGATAGCCGATCGAAACTATTTTACTAGTAAGTTGTTTTTAAATTTCTTGTTTTTTTGTTAGTTGTGAGTTTTTTTTTTCTTTTGTTTTGTTTTGTTATTTTCTACCAACTTTGTAACCAGTTATGAGCATACATACTCATCGTGCATCTGTGTAGTATTGTATCTTTATACTACGTGTATATACTCAAACATACTTATAATATATATTGTATATTGTACATAATTAAGAAAGAGTTTAAGAAAAGCCGTAAGAAAAATATGCATAAAATATATAAAATGAAAACCCAACGCATATATGACTTGCGCTAACATAGTTATAAAACCAAACCAACTGGGAGAAACTCAGATTCAGAGAGTGGAGAGGAATGAACTGAATGCAACAACAATAATAACAACTTTAAATGACAATGCACATCTTTTGCGAGGAGTCAAGTCATGCCACTTAGTCATATTAATTCAATAAATAACTTTACTCTCAAAGAGTGCCTACATTAATTTTATAATAATTTTATACATCGCCACATGTATAATTTCATATTCAATTTATTGAATTGAAACTACTTACAATACTTGAATATATGGTAATAACTTTGGTTCTACTAAAGATACCATGTCTTTCTCACAAACAGAATCACTTAGATTATGTTTTTAAATAAAAACTAATATTTGTTGATAAAAGGTTGTGCCGATTCACAAACTAAAGATATAAATCAATCGCCTGCTCATACGAAGACTATAATTATTAGGGTGGCTTATATTGTATGTTATGGCAGCTATAGTACAATACAAAACAAAACAATACAGTACTATATGTTGTAGGTCAGCTAGACATTCTTCTAGGACAGTATCATCATCATGTTATAAATTGCTTAGAGATTTGTCACAGTACTTCTTCAATATAAATCTCAAATATCCAGAAATTGTGTAAGACGATGACCTTACTAGAGGAGGATATTACTTCTCTAATCGAAAACCGAAGCATTGCCAATACCATTATAATGTGCAAACTTTTCATTAATAACTAAAGTTTCGAACGCACAAAAGTAGTAGACATTTATACTTCTGACTTGCCATCTGCCTCCATTTTTGCTGATGATACAGCGATTTTTTGCTCTGGGCATTCGAAACCCTCCATGACTACTTTACTAAATGGAATATAATGAGCAATCCGAACAAAACTCAAGCCATCTACTTCATTAGGAAACGGAAAGCCCTACTATTTAAAACAACTAGCCATATAAATCTCAACAACGCTGATATTTCCTGAGAACAAAGCTTTAGATACCTGGGAGTTTTCTTAGATCCTAAAACCATTTTTAAGGGCCACATATAAAATAATATAATAAAGAGGTAATGTTTGTTTTGATGAAACGGGTAACCTTTGAATTGACTAATCTAATTTCACCAGTAGAATGCTAAGTAGTCCTGAATGTCATAGGATACTTACTTTTTGTTAAGGTGTATGTGTGTGTACGCCAGAGGTGTGCACAAACACGAACAAGTAGCCTTCGTGAACATTTTAAAAATAATGAGTAAAGAAAGATTCGTTGTCTCTATCGCTCTTAAGTGAGAACAACAACATTATGCATGATAGCGATAGAGACAACGAATCTTCCTTTGCTCATTATTATCGTGAACGCGATTATTATTGCTTGCTGCACATCTCTGGTGTACGCACAAGTCCATTGTCTACAAAGACTGGACAACTGGACTTTGTAAAATAAACAATTCGAATTTTGTTTTTTTTTTTTGGAGCGAGCAAAGCGCGCCGGGTAAGCTAGTCATCAATAAGGTAAGCGTCTCCAATAGAACTTTGTACCCCATTTATAAACAGGAACTCTCGCTTGAATATTGAAAACAAAATGTACCTTTTAAGATCAGTTTTCCAAGCTTTAATATTCTATTGGGCGGATATGCTCGCAGCCAAACAAATTACAAGTTATACAAAACAAATAGCTTAAAATGATTTCCGGCCTACCATGGTACCACACTACCACCGACTTGCATGGTATTTGACAGGCTAGTCCGGCTCAACCAGAACTCTTATGATAGACGTAGATACTCTACTTATTTAGATATCAATGATATTAATAGACATTATTCGATTTAAGTTTTAGTTTAAGTTTTCAAAAATCATTCAACGTAGCTTGATATTATTAAATAATTATTAATATATATACATATGTATATAGCTAAGTTGTGAAGGCAGTAAAAGCCTAAATTGTATTGAAGAAAAGACCTCAAACTGTTCAATTACTAGACTAACATGTGCAACGAACGAACGTAAAATGGGTTAGAAGATATAAGATAGAGGTTCTTCAAACTGGACACACATGAAGATTAGGGATCATGTACATTATTTTAATTTTTATTTAATATGGAAGATGGTTAATAGAGACAGTGACATATTCTATGTGGATGCTTGACTCTGTGCCAGTTCATATCAGTACTGCGATTGTCCTTATCAGGCGGCTTATGCGGCTAGCTGCGAGTGGTATTACCAATATTAGGTGACAACCACTTATTCCACCTACATAAGTTAGACAGAAATTATGGTTTAAGTAAATTTATACCGAAAAATAAAATATTGTACTTATATTGTATATTGGGATTTACTATAGAGGTCAGAACAACCAGGATTTAAAATAGAAATTATTTCGGATGCATTGAGGTAACAGGCAAAACGGGGTCATTGAACTGCATATGTTGTTAATTGTGGTCTTGTTTTATCCTATGCTCCCGCACGACTGTCATCATCAATAATAAAGCTCTAAAACTACTCTTCTTAGCGTTAAGCTAGCTTTTCATCAACATCAAGCATGTAAACAATAAATTGAGAAATGAAAATTCCAGAACTAGTACACGACAAAAGTGATTGATCAGAAAAACGATGTCCGATGTCCGGAAAAATTACAAGGTAAATGACGAACTACAATATATGTACAATATATTTCATGTGATGAAAGAAAACGAAGTATAAAACAAACGAGGCGCAGAGCAAGTAGCAACAGAAAATCTATGAACGTCACAATTATCCTTGCCATTGTCCTAGTTTTTAAGTTTTCTACAAAATATTACATTTTAAACCACATGTTCTTCGGGACTTGTAAAGCAGGAGAAAGAAATATGGATGAAAACAAGCATGTAGTTTTTCTTGGCAGGTGCCAACAAACTATGCACTCATTATTACTTGTACTACATATCTTGTGGGGTTCTATTATTAAAAAATGAAATGCAAATACATAATAATAATAATAGAAATGTCCTCGCCGCTGCCTGACGTTGGGTCTTTTGTAATTCTTTTATTGTTCTCTTTGGTTTGTTTAATTATTTTTGTATTCTATATGCGGCAAATCAGCTTTAATCGGGCCACCACTCTCGGATTGCATTAACATGGCCTAAAAACTCGGCCCGTTAGCGTTCTCAACTCAACTCAGCTCAGTTCAGTTAAGTTAGTTGTGCTTTGCTTTTGTCCTTCTTGGTCTCTCTTTCTCCCTGTCATTGTTGTTGTTGTTGTTGTCGTTATCATTGAGTGACCTACATATGCATATAAAGTGCCTGACCTCAATACGTAGTCTTTGCAGTTGATGACGACTATGTCGATGATGATGATGACGACGACTATGACGATGAAACACTAACCATTCAACAACTCCTCTTCTCATCTTTCACTTATGTACATATGCCCCCCACCTACCTGCCTCCTTTAACCCCCTCAACCTTAAGATGTTAGCTATTTTTAATAATACAAAAGTACGCGGTGCAGCGCGGTACGGCACTGCATGGCTTTAGTTGCGATCTTATGCTTTTAACTAACTTTATGGATAAAACTACAATATAGTATACATGGTTTTGTTCTTTTTTCCCATGAATTCCACTGCTGCCCTTAATAGAATTTTACACTATATAGTTTTCTTGGGTTTGGTTTTGTTCTTTTCCTGTGAACTCCTCCAATCCAGTACTGTCCTCTTCTCTGATAGCCGCCGCCCTAACTTAATAGAGTTTTTACTTTATTATTGCACTAAATTTTAGGTTTCTCTGTCTCTGTCTCCATCATCATCACCATCTATATACTGTATTTTATTCGTTCTTTCTCTGTCGTTTGTGTTTTGGGCGTAGTCAATGCCACCAACATTTCTAAAGAAGACAAGAACGCCATCGATGACGTATGTACAACATTACAACAATATTGATGCTGATGCTAACGCTGACTTGTACATATTTTACATGGAGGCTGTGGAGGCACAGCCCAGTACTGCCTGGTAGCGCTGCTGCTGCTGCTGCTGAGCTTAATTTATATACAATTTTTGTAAAAATAAAAAAAAAACCCCCCGAATTTTAATGTTTTATGTCAAACAACAAGGCTCATTCCACTTACAATCATCCCTAGAACACATGGATAGTGGGGTGTCAGTCTACATGATCCACGAGTCGGTCGCTTCATAGGTTGGGTCAGTTGGAACGGTCAGTTGCGTCTGCTGCATTCTTTAAATTGATACATTTTGACTTTATTTCAAAAATAAAAAATGTTCAAATGGGTCAAACTTGATTTTTATCGAAGGAGGAAAAGTGAGTATGTAAGGACCAAAGGATAGATGGAAATCAATGATAAATCCACTCATACGAGTACGAGTATATTGAATATTCATATGTATGTATTGTATGTACTTGTTTTTATATAAAACTCTTAAGAGATGCAAATCAATGAATAGATTGGGTCATACTTGTTGCAATACATATTGCTTCAGTCATTTTCAATGACTAATAGATACTTGAATTTATACAATATAGTATATAGTATGTATTCTAGTTTGAAGTGTTGGCGTGGGAAAGATGCAATACTACTTAGGGTACATTGTATACACAATAAGTAACTGATTATCTCCTATAGCCAAACCAAACCAATATTTCAAGAACAAAACAAACATAAACATACAGACGCCAACGACATATAATACTTACTTATTGTACTTAGCGTTGTCTATCTGCCTAATCAATAAGTACGAAATATCATTAATGGGTTTCTGTACATTACAATGTTTATCAAAGTTCCTTTGACACATTGAAATTGGCCATTATGATGTAACACAATATTGGTTTATTGTAAGAGATGGTGAATTACAATTTTCAACTGTATGCTACGCATGTCAATTTAATGAGACAATGAATGGGTATACTCCAGAGGGTTTAGATGGTTAGAGGCAAACAACCTAAGCTAAGATATTGAAAACTAAGTAATATAAGTATGTATTCACAACAGTATTGATGATGGTGAGGTAAAATACAATGGTTAATTAATTGTGTTTTATACAAGTATTGTTGGAGTACTTAGCGAATATATTAAGGTAGTATGTTATTGTCTCTATCACATAACAAAAGCCAAATAACAATAGCTTCAGATCAACAAAAGTATAAACAACAACAGAATGAAAACGTCCTTTCAACGTCTATTTGATTATCTTATTACTTACTTAAGAGGTAATACTAGTAAGATAAGCATGTTGTTAGTGGTATGAATTTATGTAATTAAATATGTACCTATTCTATTCACTTTATCTGAAAAACAACTGAAGGGACCAGAATCAACAACTTATGTACAATAACAGATATACTATTACCGACCAAAATAGCATAGCAAATTAAAAGCTTTCTTCGCATCGTTTCGTTTTTAATGTATTTCAAATACATACATACATACATACATGTACGTGTACCATGGTGACAAAGTGATAATTCTATTCATATTTAAGTAGTATAAAAATACACATGCCACTTACTACTTACAATAAAGAAGACATCCATCCAATCTAAAATTAAAAGAGGGCAGCATTTTTGTTTTCTTGTTTTTTAAATACTTTAAGGACCTGATATCAAGGCACACTCCTCCATCGTCAATCATAATTTGTATGCTTTTAACGTTTTTGGACTTATACGAGTATATATAGCTGATTTAAAGGAAATATACATCTATCTTATCATACTATACCCTTGTGTGTTACGGAAAGGAAAATAAGGATAGTGGAGGTACGAGAAGAAAATGATGGATGGATGGAGAAAAGAAAACAGAACAGAACAGGATACTCATTCTCATCTACATACACATACTACATACATATGCATGGCATGTACAAAAATATAAGTACGTATGTTTAAAAGCAAACGGAAATAGCTAACGGTGAGACAATGGGAAAAAAACTACAACAACAAACAACGATGATGAAAAAGACGACAGCCGTGTTGTCGTTGTTTTTTTTGTTGGGTCAAAAGACAATATTGGAATGCCCAGGATACACTTACTTATGTTTATTGTGTCCTGTTCTTTTCACATACTCATATTGTTGTATGGTACTTTGGTCGCTTTGAGTTGCTCTGTTGAACACACCACAGTCTATCACAAAAATGTTTGCAAACATTGTTTGAAATGAAAATCTCAAATTTTAAAGAAATATGTTCTTATGTTATTTTTTTGAGGGTATGGCTTTCTCAAGCCTATTTTTCATATTTCTTAGATATTTGAATAAAACAATTTAGTAATTTCCTCTATCGCACCTGTTTTTTCTTTATTGCTTCTATAAATGTACGCACTGATTTTCTTTTGGATTCAAGACTAGTCTTTGTGGATGTGCATTGAGACTTTCGTGCATTCATGTTCTGCACAACAACGACTTGTGTTTAGGTCGTTGTTCTTATAGAAATCAAACTCAACTCCATGACTCCTTAAGGTTCTTATAACTCAAATTTTTAAGCACTGATTATAAATTTATTTCTTAATATGTCCAAGTAAAGATACTACATACTAAGTATATCGGTGAAAACTGTCAATGCAAAGAGGCTGGGTGACGTTCGTTTCTGCACAAATTTCACAGCCCATACAAGTCGTGGGTATTTACTGATATTTGGCCATAATGTAGCTCTATTCAGACATATTAATTGATGATCTCTGTACTCAAAGATTTGAAACGGAAGAACATCAAAGACCTGGGAAAATAAAGTTCATTTATGTGACAAACTGTACGTATTCGTGCATACCTACAGTTGTAGTAGATTGTTAATAGGCGCGAGCTCTCAAGGACTTTTTAATGACAAATTCGTTAGGCACATGTACACTAACTTAAACACAGGATAGGCGCTAGCAAATGTAAGATATGCTTATGACACACATTTCAAGTGGGTGATAATTGTTTGGTATGCAAATGAATGAATGATGCACACAACAAAATCTCCACTCACAGACATCATACACATACATCATCATCATCATTATCATCATGATGATGTATCTCAATGTAAGAAGGATTTTATGTACGTACATACACATTTACCATACACATATACATATGTATAGGACAAACTCAAACATATATAAGTAAGTATATATATATGTGCGTCGACAGTTCCATAATCGAAACACATGCGCTGCCAAAAATTGCCGTAACAAAGTTGAATTGAAACGCCCGCCAGGATGCCTGCAGGGATGACAACCTGCCCTACTAGAGTCCTGCGCAAAACATACGCAAAAGACGAAAATGAGAACAAAGAGATAATAAAAACAACAAGAACGAAAACCAGAACAACAAAAAAGCGGCAATAGTACTACAAAATACAATAGTTACAAATGCAGAACACAAAACGAACAAAACATAAACACGCACGGATGGAAAGCGTTCTTGTAAATTGAAAATGAAATTATTATACCCTCCTCTCCTTCGTAGGCTTGGATCTACCCATAATATGTATATGTAAGAGTATGTTCATACATACATATATGTGGATAGTAAAGGAATTGTTCCATTTTGTTTTACCAAATACTTATCTCTTAGAATTCCACAAAATGTATATAACATTTTGATAAACTGAATAAAAAGACTTTCACCAAAAACAAGGGAGGGACTTTTAAAAAACTATTACTAATAAAAGGCAATTGTAAGATCTCACAATAGTATGTCCATGAATCACCATGGCAAGACAAATTAATCCAGCCATCTATTCCACATCCTTATTTATAAGATATCAAATCAATTCCTTAGCGTTTGGTATGTTGCTTCATAATGGGTGTTCGTTTTTTTAAATGCAATTCAAAATTTGTAGGGTTAGAGGACTGACTAACTGATTATATAAGTGAATTCTCATATTTATGTTAAAATTGCTTAGAGTTTGGTTCTTGTAAAGAAATCATCAACAAACTTTTGCTAATACTGTATCAGTTCGCTAATCCGGATAATCCAGTAGTCCAGATCGAATTTTCTAGACGACAACTCTATAGTCCGGATTAATTGCAGCTCTATAATCCGGATTTTTTTTGTTTATTATGTTTTTTCTCTTCTAGCCTTATTTGTATTGTCATTTTTTTGCAATTTAAGTCATTCAGTTTGTGATACTAGTGAACATAGAACTTTATTATTATGTCGAATAAACGTGCAAGTGAAAACAATGTCACGACATTACACCTTTTTATTGACTTCAAAACAGCGTATGATAGAATCAGGAGAGATGGACTAATTGCGACGATGAACGAAGCTAATAAGACTAACAAAAGCTACCATAACAAAAGTAAGAAATGTTGTGAGAGTTAGGAATGAAAACTCCCGTGAGTTCGAAACTCATTTTGGTGTCCGTCAAGGAGATGGCCTCCTTTTTAACCTGGCACTTGAAAAAGTCATCAGAGACTCCAAAGTAAACGTCAAAGGCACCATCTTTTACAAATCAGTGCAATTATTAGCATATGCCGACGACATAGACATCATATCGACATCAATAACAGACCTCAAGGAAGCCTTCAAAAGCATCGAAGAGAATGCGAGAAAAATAGGTCTAATAATTAACGAAAGAAAGACCAAAGTAATGGTGTCCAAAACATCCGACGCAATGAGCCATAGACTTGGCCAAAATGTTACCTTCGGGAAATACAACTTTGAAGTAGTTGCAGACTTCACGTTCCTGGGCGTAAATATAAACAAGGAGAACAAAAATGTAGAAATAGATCAACGACTTCTCGCTGCAAATAGGCAGTACTTCCGCCTTAATAAATTCCAGAGAAGCAAGAAGCTCGATAGAAATACAAAAGTGTCTATATACTAAACGCTGATTGCACCAGTTTTAATGTACGCCAGTGAAAAATGAACACTGTCTAAGGCTAATGAAAATAAAATAAGTATCTATGAAAGAAAAATTCTTCGAACCATTTATGGAGGCGTATGGGAAAATGGAGTATGGAGAAGGAGATACAACCACGAGCTTGAAAGACTACACAAAGGGGCCAATATAATAACGCAGATAAAAGTGAATAGATTAAGATGGGCCAGGCACTTAATAAGAGCAGATGACACCTATCCTCCGAAAAAAATCCTATTTGGCAAATGCCAAGAAAACAGATCAATAAGACGCCCAAAACTAAGATGGATTGATGGAGTCAAGTTCGGTCTTAGAGAGCAAAGGCACGAGACAGATCAAGCTGAAGACTCACGCTGAAGCAGGCGAAGACTCGACAAGAGTTGTAGAGCCAATATTGATGATGATGCTGATGAAACGTGCACAAATAAAATCCTTTCAAACTGCAAATAACCTGTCACACGAAGCTATACTTATTGTGGACAATGCTAGATGTCATGCTGAACCACTTGTATCTGAGTGCGGGCACTACAAAATTGTTTTTATGCCGCTCAACTGCACAAGCATTATACAACATATGGACTAAACTTTTAAACAAAAAAGACCTTTTATTTGAATTAATCAATTCGCCATTTGATAGCTCCGATTTATTTTTAAAACATTTCACTTTAAAAGAGGCATGTGAACTCCTCGCAAGGTCTTAGAACAAAGTATCAAATGACGTCATAAAATCTTGTTGGAAAAATACTCAATCACCAAGATGGACATCCGAGGACAATCTACTATCTTAGGAATGTCAGTAATGCGGCCAATACAGATGCAAGCAATGAATTAAGTTTAATGGCAGATATGTTCAACAGCAACATGAATCAAAACTAGACGTTGTTCACAAATGATATCAATGAATGGATTAATGAGACCGAGGAAAATTTGTACTGCACTTTCTCATCAGTAGAGGAAGAAACTGTAGATGAGCAACATACAGCACCTACCACAAATAATGAAGCTGTGCAGAGCTTTAATACCTGCATAAAATGGGCTAAGGAGTGAGATGTGTCTATAGGAAACATCCATCTGCTTAAGGAAATGCGCAATAAAGCTTTGGAAGGATGTATCAAAAAAACACACCAAAGCAGCATCCTTAATTTTTTTTTTTTTAAATAAAATTTTAATTTATGTATGTTTTTACACATTTTTATTTTGTATGTAATTATAATACTACATACTTTAAATACATGGTGAATTATTTTTAATTTCAACAAACAACTGTGTGTAGTGCTTTTATTTTTTTTAAGGGGTATCCACTAGTCCCGAACAATCGGTAATCCGGATAGGGGGTCTGCAATCATTAATACGGATTAGCGAGCTGATACAGTACTTATGTTTGTTATCTGCCAAATGTTAATCATGAAAGATATGAAATCTTTAAGAATGACAATTTGTAATTGAACTATTAGAGATATAAGTTAAAGACCACAATAAATTGATAAACAATTCTCAGGAAAGAAATATCAAGATAGACATACTGTATGAGTTCAACGATTCAAGACTGTTCTAATGATATTAATGGCACCCACCCAATTCAGAGGGCCACATATTATATCATATGATATTATGATACATTAAAAATGTCACAAATGTCAATATTGTGAGAAAAGATATATCAAGACAAAGTTACTGGGTGAGTTAACGATTTAAAACTGTTAGTATTAATGGCACCCAAGTCATAAAGCCATATATCATATCTAAAGCCGTCTCAGGCCATGGGCACACATGAATTTGGGGCTCTTTTGTATATGGTTAATGATACAAATACAACATACACATGTTATTATTTAGATAAGTATGCTGTAAGTTTGAGTAAAATCTTCCATTATATACTCAAAGCATATTTATTTTTTTAAGGATAACACTTTCTATTAGAGATGAGCTAAACAGTGACGCAGTGATTCTAAACTGTGATTGAGTCACACTCATTTGCAGGGAGAGTCACAATTTACTTGATTGATTGTGACTCACTTTGATTCAGTTGCTCCTTAAACTGTGATTACCAATAACCAATCACAGAGTAAACTGTGTCTCTCGCTTCAAATGACTGTGACTCAATTAGAGTTTAGAATCGATGTGATTTTGAAAACACTGTTTACTCATCTCTACTTTCTATACACATAACATTGTTGTTCGCAATTCATTCTGTATTCTCTCGAAAGGAGTATTGTTGTAGCAACTTCAACATTTGGAAAAATTTCTTCTAATTTATTAGACTTTATTAGATTATGCAAGGTAGGAGGGAGATACATACCTAAATCCGCTTATTTCTCTGCTATATTTTATAAATACTGTCTTAAATGAAAACATTCTGTTTTGAGCTCTTATGCATTAATGTGTATAGAATTCTGCAAATTTTTTGCATTTTTTGGTCAACTCATTAGAATAGATTGTTGTTAACTGACAAAGAAAACTAAAACGATTTTCAATATCTTGGTATGCTGCCGAACGATTTTTTAAATGTGTTGATTAGAGGAATGAACGTATCTACAGGAAACTTTTCTTTGCCATTCAAATCTACAGTCTCTGATGATCCTTCAAAAACAAGTTATACGTGTGCTGCGAGTTCTTTTTCTTTCAGACTTATGTATCTTTATAATCAGCATTTGGAATTTTTTCTTTAGCGACCGATTTGTACTGATCGAAATTATTGAGTGCTTTATTGACATAATCGTTCAGAGATGCATAAAGTTTTATTGCAATGTCCATATGGTCATAGTTCTATTCTGTAAACTTAAGCTTGTTGTATTTTTAATTCCCAAAAGATCGTTCCATATCTTTGTTAGAAGAATAGTGTCAAATTGTTCCATTTTTATTTATTTGCTAGACTTTGAATTGATGAAAATGATTCAGGAATATTAAAGTTACCATTTTGCAAAGCATTAATAGCATTAGCACGTCCTAGGGTGACTTCAGGACTCAATTTGCACCCAAATTTCTTATATTCTTGACTGAACACCATGAAATTTTCAAGCCATATTTGATGTATTATCGTATACTAAAACTCTGCACACGTTAGTCTTTTACAGGAATATCAAGGCTTTAAAAAAAAGTGTAATGAAAGCCAATATATCGGCCTTTCGGGGCCCTTATGGTAAAGACGGCATTGATCATATCAAATGATATGATGATGCTTTAAAAATGTATCATTATGACTCATCTTAAAAAATCTGAGGAGGAAAGAAATATCAAGATACTGTATGTGTTCAAAGATTAAACACGTCTTCTAATAATATTAATGGCACCCAAGTCATATCATCATATGATGATACATTAAAGATGGCACACCCAATAACTTTGAATAGGATTTGAAGTTTTTGGTTATAAGAAATCAATTAAAAAAGTTGAAAATTGAGACATATCCATAAGCATGAAATTGATGTATTCTAAGTATTGGGTTGGTGGAAAAGTAAGTTCTGTAAATATTAATCCGATCTAGGAATGCCATACAGCAATGAAAAGCTGGCAATCTTGGTACAACCATGCTGTTAAAATATTGAACAAGTGATTGATTATTAAAATCAACTGTTTTTAGTGTACATAAAATGAGTGCCTACAATTTACTGTATTTCTTCGAAAAATTATATTCTGCAGCGAATGCTTATAAAAAAAATTATGCACATCATGCACTTTATCGGAATGATTAGTTAGAGCACGGTTTGCATGATTTCGTTCGGGAAACTTTGATGTCAAAGACGCGCCTCGTTCTGGTTGTCCTTGCACTGAAAAAATGGATTATATTATTGAAAAAGTGGAGAATATCCGGCACACATGTACTCGTGACATCGCTAAGGATCTTGGCATCCACCATACGACAGTTTTAGACCATTTAACAAAGGTTGGCTATGAAAAACAAACTGGATGTTTGGGTACCACGTCAACCACAGAAAAAAAAATCTTATTGATCGCATTTTAATTTAAGAAATGTTACTGCAACGGAATACTTCGCAACCTTTTTTGACCAAATTGATAAATGGGAAACATACGACAATATTCTGCGAAAAAAGTCATTTTCTAAACAAGGTGAGGCTCCCCAAACCATTGCAAAGCCGACGCTTTATGCGAGAAAGTTGTTGCTGTACATTTGGTGGGATTGCAAAGACCCTGTGCGTTATGAGCTTCGATAAGTTCAAAACTCTAACTAACAAGAAATAATAAATGAAGCGCTGAAGGAAAAATGATCACAATTGGTCAACAGAAAGGGCATAGTCTTACACCACGACAATGCTAGGCGACACACTTCTGTTATGACTCGGCAAACACTTAAGGACCTCGCTGGGAAGCGTTAATGAACCCAGCATATACCCGGACCTTCGGATTACCATTTATTTCGCTCCAGGCAGAATTATCTTGATGGCGTTACAATAAAATCACTAAACAACTGCAAACGGTATTGCGCCAGTTTTTTGATGAGAAACTCCAGAATTTCTACAAAGTCGGGATTATGGTTTTACCCGAAATATGGTAAAAGGTTATCAATAACAATGGAAAATATTTGATGAAAAAAAGTTGCTTTATTATATGAAACAAAAAAAATAATAGTGGAAACATGATTCCACCAACCCAATATATGCGATTCGAAGAAATTTTAAAATATATGAATGTGCATCTTTTCATCATCATGTGATCTATTGAAAGGCTTTTAAATGTTGAAGAGGAGATGTTTTTTTAACATACATAATAATACTCTTACAATATACAATAAGTACTATGTGTATATGAATAATGAAAGTTTTATGCAAACAATTTTGGCCTGCTTCTGTATATTTTTAGGATACTTCATTTTAAAATACATTATGGATTTGCATCTTTTCAAAATATGATAATGATCTATTGAAGGGCGCTTTTAAATCTAAAAGAGAAGTTTTTTTATTCAACTTGAGTACATAATTACATACGTGTCTATGGATAATGAAAGTATGTACATACATAAATATTATGTCAATACCAATTTTGACAAAGGTATGTAAAATAAACTTATATGTTTATGTAAGAGTGAGTATACGAGTATAAGTATATTTTTAGAATACTTGAAACAATATATTCAATATATGCTTCGAATCATAAATTGATGAATGTGGATTTACAAATTAAGTGTTTCATTTTCCTAATTTATTATGCATGCCTATTAATAGAATATATGTAAATGTATTTACTTAAGATATTCAAAAGATCAGATTTTAAAAGCAATTGTAGAAACACAATCCATCTACTTGAGATGGTAATGGAAATGGTTAAGTAGTAACTCCTCATCCTCCTCCTCCTCCTCCTCCTCTTATGATAAACCCATAAGTCTTGTAATGAATTCATCAAATCAAATCAAATTCATCTATCATATAATTGTGCATTTATTGTTTCTATACTTCATATGGTAAGTACTATCCTTACAGATGTATACATATTTCTATCTATGTATGTATGTATGTTCTATTTATAAAAGATAAGTATGAGATATAAGGTGTATAACAAATACTATACTATGTTTTAGAAAAAAAAATGCAAACTTATGTTTGTACTCACCTCAAGATAAACATCGCTATCCGGATTAAAGGTGTCATTAACCCGACGAAATGTATAATTCACATGCGGTATTGAATGCAGGATTCTAACAAGAATGCTCGGTTGTTCCATTTTTGCCGCTTTGCTTTCTTTCTAAGATACTTTTTTTTTGTTTTCTTTATTCTATTTTCTGTTTTTGTTTGTTTTGCTTGTTTTTTTTTTTTCTTGTGCTTTTTTGCTACTTGGTGTTTTATCTATGCTTTTGCTTTAGTTTTAGCTTTTGTTTCTTTAATATTTCATACATTCACACACACTCTCACAGCACACACACTCTTACAGTATGTACTACATATGTATGTATTATAGAGACGAGATGAGTGTTGCTTGTGTGTTGCTGTGTCAAGCGAGTGCGTGCGTGCGTTCGAGCCAACTTGAAGATGACGATGATGATAAAGGAAGGGAGAAAGGAATGTGTAGGTGGCGCGCAAAAGGAAAGCGGCTTTCACTGTAGTTGTTCTCGTTGTCGTTGGTATTTTTATTCCTTTTTTGCTCCCTTTTTTGTTTCAATTTCTTTGTCTTTGGCATATGCAATATGATTATTGCTCTGACTGTGACTGTGTAACAGTGGACTGAATGTATTCGTTCGTTTCTTTTCGACTGGACTGTGACAGAGTGACTGCTTTGCTGATTTTAACAATTGTCGCGCGTCTCCTTTTCGTTTGTCGTCGTCGTCGTCGTCGTTGTTGTCGGTGCCTTTGTTTGCTTTTTTATATTTTTTGTTTTTCTTTTTTCTTTTTTTTTTTTTGATTCGTTTCTTTGTACACTTCTACACTTCAGTAATACTCCTTCACCACTTCACTTCGCCGCTTCCAACGTACGTACAACTCCTGCTGTTGCTGACTGGCTGAATGGGTCGGTTCTTCGTTCGTTGCAATTGTGTGTATTTTTTGTTTAAATATACATAAGCTATTGTTGTTGTTGTAATTTTTGTTATTGTTATTAGAATTGATTTTGCCAGTGGTACTGTTTTCTAACAACAAAAACAACATCAATATAATAATAATAATGGTGATGCTGATGACGATAATGTTTGTTGGTGATAAGAAGGCAAAGTACAAAGGTTTTTGACGTCACAGAGAAATGCTCACTCAATGTCTCTGGGTCGTCGTCGTCTCTCTTGTCTCTTGGTCTCTCTGCTATTCTGCTAAAAAGCACGCGTTTTTCTTTCTTTCGTTCGTTTGTTTGTTCGTGTGTACGTTCTCTTCAATATAATGTTGTAGTATATTTTTAGTTATGGAATGACTTAAGTTTATTGTACTTATGTATTTGTTGGTGTTGGTGTTGTTGTTGTTGTTGTTGCTGCTGCTGCTGCTGCTGTTGTTGTTGTATATTCTCGTAGTACACACTCATACATACATATGTGTATAAGTATCTTTTATTTATTTATTCATTTATATCTTTATTTCACTGTGCACACACATACTACAAACATACATCCATACATATGTATTTATTTATAGTAGAGTAGAAGAGAAGAGAGGAGTAGAATAAAGAAAAAAAAATAAACAAAAATTGAAAACATTAGAATTTATTATACTAAATATTTATTTGTATTTATTTATTTTTCTATTTATTTGTAAGAACCTTTTTAATCTTAGTAAAATACAAGAAACACAAAAAAACAACAACATTCTGTCTCCACTCACTATTTATTTGTGTTTATGTTTCTGTTTATGTTAATTTAAACACAATTTTTGCCTGCAGTTATTCGAGTAAATAAAATATTTAATTTTAATTTAAAACTCACACACACACAATCAACACAACACAACACAACACAACACAACACAAAACAAAACACAATTGCAAACACACTCAGCACACTTCTTCTTTACTTTCTTAGTAGTAGCAAAGGGCAAGCAAAGGAGGCACATGAAAAAAGGAATAGAACATACACAATACAAGAGAGTATGTAGTAATAAGAGTGAGTTTGTGTTCTGTTGTGTTGTGAGAGGAAATTTGACAGAGAGAGAGAGAGCGCGACCAAGTAACCGATTGTTGAAGAGAAAAAGAATTCAGGCATGCCAGGATAAATGAGAGAGCGCATGGCGCTGCAGCAGCAGCAGCAATCAGTGTGACCAACTTAGTGATTTTTCTTAACTCAAAATCTAATATCTTTTAATATAAGTTAGTATATAAATATATACTATATGTGCAAATTGGTTATGTTAAATAAGCAGATTTATTGCTTACAATTACTATAATATTATAAATTATTAAATTAATATCACATAATTTAAATTATATACAACATTTTATATTGGTCACATTGGTGACGGCAATGCATTGCAATTTGCCTAGCTCTGATCTGCTCTCTTCTTAAGCGGTCAATAGACGTACACAATGTGTTGTATACTTACATACATATTTGATGATATTGGACAATATTTGACTTTGAGATAGAATGATTGGTGTATGATGCACATAATATGTGAGAAACGGGTGGGCTGTCAGAGACTTTCTATATTATTGAGAAATTCATTCAGTTACTGGTTTTCAGCAATTTGTAACACATGTGGTAAACATGTTTTGTGATACCAAAACAAAAGGAACAAAACGATAAGGTCAAAAGGAAGTGGAAATAACAAAATGACGCTACATTTTGAAAATTTGTTGCCTTTCGCCAAGAATTGAGCACTTCTTGCTGCTGCTTATCTGCGCTTTTGGGAAAATTCTTTAGCGTCATTTCATGATTAGCTCAACACATTGTTTACACTATACAATGTACAAGGTTCCTCAGAGAACTAATGGTATGGAATGGTACTTATCAATATCGAATTTAAAATCAATCTCTTTGTATCTACTTTTATCATTTCCCTTCTTATATTTTTAACTATCTATAAAATAGCAACTGATGAACAATTGTTATTCCACAATATTAACTTCACATTCAAATATAATTTCATGTGCATATATGAATTGGTTTGTTGATTTCAAACATTTCAATTTCATCTTATATCGAAACATAAAAAGACTTCAGCCTAAGGTCTTAAGGAGGCTTGTCAACGCTGAATGGTATGTCCGCAACTCCGTCATCCATAGAGACTTGCAGATGTCAACTGGAAATGAAGAAATCGTGAACCACAGTAAGAAACACATTATTCAGCTGGAATCTCTCTAAAACCACCTCGCCGTCAATTTGTTGGACAATAACTTGCACTCGTAGGTTCCTTCAGATCATCGGAAGACTAAACGAAGATCTTCACCAAATAAAATTCCTAAAATATAGCTATTAATTAGTATAATAACATCTCAACTCAAATCTCCCCTTTAGGACAGTTGCAAATAAAAATTATAGATAAAAAAACAACCAACTAAATTGCTTAAACCTACAAATTTTTCTCAAACCAATAATAAAATATATGTGTCAGTCTATGGGGGATTAGTCACCTCATCACGGTGGCCTTTATTGGGCTTCATACTAACAGTTGCTTTAAGAGTCTGGTATTCATTAAGAGTTTCAAGACTTTCTGTGGAGAAAAGTCTGCAACTTTCTGGTTAGTTGGTTCTAGGCAGTGTTTGGGTTTACCAAAAAATATTCTCTTCTAACGCGGAGAGTATGTGCATGAAATTTTTACACTAATACAAAACTTGATGTAACGAATATTTTTGCAAGAATTTTAGTTATGATAATCTTGAAGTAAATGAGCGATATGTCGGGCAATAATATACATATTTTTATGCAATCTAATTGTCCAATAATATTTTGTACGTCTATTGGCAGCTTTTTATTGCGGCTGTTGTTGTTGCTGTTGTTAGAGGGTGTTTGCTCACGCACTTATGTGTATGCTCTTCTCCGATGCATTTTGAAACAAACAAACGAAAAACGAACAATAATAAAAAAAACACTAGCTACAATCACGTGCCCCTTTTTTTTGCACGCGTGTGCCTTCTTCTTTTTTTAGTAGTAGTAGTACTGAGTAGTGAGTGACCTGCACTCACGAACAAAACTAAACAAGGAGAGACAAGGCAAGGCAAGGCAAAGCAAGGAGAGCCAGGATAAAAGTAAGTAAAAGAGCGGCCGCATTTTAAAAATTACTCCTTCCGCCCTCCCTCACTCACACACACACACATTATCACTTCAATACTTATTCATTTACTCAATACATTTCACATAGTATCTACAAAGAATATATTATGACTGATTGACAGAATGTACATATGACTGACTCCTTTCATTAGAAACCAAGACCAACGATCTGATCAGCCTTTCTTCTGAAACTTATTGATGATACATTTTCACTTTCGCTTTTAACACATAATATTTAATTTAAAAAATAACAAAAAAAAAAAAAAAAAATATATGTACAGGACACACACACACACACAATTGACGACAGGAACAACAAAATAAAATTTTAAAATAATTTTATTCTATTTATTTTTTTGTTAAAATGCACTTTAAAAAAAAAAAAAAAAACAACAGTATAGAATCACGCAGTTCTTAGGCGCTTTATAAATTATAAATTTATATTATGTAGATCAAAAATAAACAACAAAAAAATTCATGCAAAATTTCTTTGCATATCCTTCGATTTTTCCTTATTTTATATTTATTTACCGCGAACTGCGAACCGTGAGGATTTGAATTTGATTTTGTTAGAAACTTTAATAATGTTTCTCATTCATTCAAATTCAATTCCTTGAACAAAAAAAAACACACACTTTGCTCATTAGTTAACATTTTATAATTCTTAGTGTTTTGTTCCGGTTTCGTTGCGTTGCGTTACGTCGTTGTGTAGCGTGTAGAAGCGTCGGCGGCGACGGCCCTTGTGTTTTTAAGTTTAAAGGACCCCTAGAAATATTACGTTATTGTCGCGTTGAGCGAATGTTTCCGAATGATGTTGATGAGCTGTGCTAGCTGCTAGCAAAACTCATACGCAATGAGAGCAGCAGCACGGCAGCAGAGCATTTGCCTCTTTCTTCTCTACTTCTCGACTTCATCTCTCACTACTGCTTTTCATAAATGTGTGGCGTGGTGTATACGTTTTTTTTCACCATACACATACAATACATTTGCCATGGTGAGTGTAGTCGCTCGCTCGGTCGGGTCTGTTGGTTGGTTGGTTGGTTTTGGTTGCTTGTTTAGTGTTAACATCATACCCACTACAAACATCCATTTGTAACTTATTTTTTCGTTGCACAGAGATAACAATTTTTTATATTTACCACAATGCAGAACTCACCACGATGTAATATCTATATATGTAAGTGTGTGTTGTGTGTTTGCGAGTGTATCTCTGGTACATAGACATCCTCCCCATGTGGTGTGGTGTATTTTTATTGAATCCTTTTTGATAATAAGTATGAGGACTGCAAGATGGTGGGTAAAAATGCATTTGATAAAACGAAGATACTGACTGTCTTTGTATCTATTCATGCATCTAATAACATAATTGAGAAATCAGAACTTTAACTATCATAAGGGAGATCTATCTATTTATCCAACCATTCAATAAAATTTTTAACTAAAGTTGATCTATCCAACTAAGATAAGTATGTATTTCCATATACATAACATCCATTCAATAATATTGGGTTTTAGTAGCCTGTATGTCGTGTTGTATAAATGCAATCGGGTTATACTAAATGTCATTATAAAGATAAGATTTCGTGCTCATAAAACTACTAAGACAGTTTGTGATTGATTAACTCAGTATAGTTTGAGCGCGCTTTAAAGATGGACACCACTACAGTTTTTATTCGATAAAGGCAAAAATGCAAACCGCGCTGTTGAAAATGTGAATATTGTTTATGGCCCTCATGCTGTAATAGCCAATAACTTGCAATTTTGGTTTCATCAATTCCGTTTAGGTAAAATAATAGAAATCAAGTCAAGTCAGACCGTCATTTAAGCACTGTTTCGATTGCCCAGGAGCTAAATAAAGCTTTATACAAAAATAAACTCGATGCTTGGGTGCCTCACTAGTTAACACGAAAAAAACCTCATGGACCGAATTTTCATCTGCGAGTCGCAACAAAAGGGGCCGATTTCTAAAGCGGACTCTGGTGACTGATGATAAAAAGTTGATCCCTTACGACAACGTCAAGCGGAAGCGATCTTGGTCGAGTCACGGTGAGCCGGCTCAAGCTATGATTGATGATCAACAAGGTTTTGATGTGTGCTTGGTAGGATTGGCAAAGAATCATTGGAAAATTCGCTTTAAGAGAAGCTTGTGAAAATCGACTGTTCCAGTTTTTTGCCAATAGGGACAAGGGTTTCTATGAGAGAGCAATTCCTTTAATCTGTATTTTTTTAACTACTGCCAATATACTAAGTTGAAATTAAAATTTTAGTTAAAGTAAATCTATTTATTTATATTTTCTATTAGATGACTATATATTTAAGAATGATGTGATGTAGCGGATGGATTCCTTGACAATTTTTCAATTAATTCTACATACTTAAGTACAACTGACTGATTGTAACAAATAGGCATTACTTTTTACTGAAACTAACAAAAAATAATTAAAAATTGTTAACCACAAAAAATTAGTGAATATTTTGTACTGTCATAAACAAAATTCACCAGGTTAAATGACGAATTCTTTCTATAACTCAAAGTCTCCATAGTTTAAACAACTCGACTAATTCAGTCGGTTCAATCGATTTGATCTTAAATTATAAATTGCAAATATTATTTGTTCTGTGGTCAATGCCGAAAGTGATATTGACAAATCATTAATTCAATACTAGTAGCTGCAGCTGGAGCTCTTGATGATTTCTTGGCCATTTGAACTCGTTTTTCATCCAAATCCACCTACAAAAAATTTTGTACTTTCCTAGCAGCCAATCACGTCTCCATTTAAAACAAATTCAAGTGAAATTAAAAGAATCATTGCATAAAAACTCAACTGAATCCGAGAAAATCTACAGATTATGATTATATTGTGCCGAAAATGATAATTCTATTCTTAGAACTGGATACTTTCCGTCTCAATGTAAGAAGTCTATTAATATAATTGTTTCAAAGCCCGAGAGAATCAGTCTCCTTCCGTGTCTATCTATATTGTTTCAGAAGATTCATTTTCTCAAGCTCAACCACCATTTAAAAACTAATCACATATTCACGGCCCACCAGTTTGGATTTCGTTCAAAATATGGAACGATTTAGCAAGACAATAGAAACATTACTGAATTAAGAAGAAATCGCGTTTTTTTTAGTGATACATAAAATTCCGTAACAAACTATTTTCTAATAGCTGCTGGCGTTCCCAAAAGCCAACTCTATACGTTTTTTTACAGTGCTAATATTCCAACAAGTTCTGGCATCTCACATCAACTTTTGCAGCTGCAGACCTGGATAATCATTTTAAAATAATTCAAGAGTGTTTTCCTAACCTGGAGTGTAAAAGGAAATGAGCAGAAATGTAAGCACGTTACATTTACACTGAATCGTATGGAATGTTCTGCAGTAAATCTAAACGGTACTTCAATTCCTCAAACTCTGGAGGTATCCTAAATGCCTTGCCGTCTCACCTGTCGGAGACATATACAAAAGAAGCTAAAAAGACACATGAAACTAAAAGCACAAAGTCTCCATTGGCTTATTAACTCTAAATCTGGTGTGAGCCATGAGTATACTTTATTACTGTATAACTCTGTTATTAAACCTATTTGGGCACAAGAGCTCAATCCAAAATTTTTAGAATAAGCACAAGTGCTCTATGGTATATTATACTGCTAGAAAAAGGAGAATGTTCCAAGCAAAAACGTATCAATGTGTATATGGATAAACTTTCTCAACACGTTAATACACTAACCAGAGCTTTTGTTCGTACAATATTATATTATAATATTTCTTTTATGGAGAATATGCAAATTGTGAATTATTCTATACCTTAAGTTCTATTAATGTTAAAGTAAAGAATGATTTTCTGTTTATACTCTTTACGCAGTGAATGGTATTATAGATTTGTCAAGAAGTTTATAACACACAGAATGAGACATCAGAGAACCTATCAGCTCGACGCGACGAGTTGTTTAGCCATGTACTTCTGTCCGGCTGTATGGATGCACATTTGTCAGAATCAACCGAATCAAATCACTAGTAGGGGTGCCTCCCATACAAACCCAAATTCTAATTAATCTTCTTATTAGAAAAACTTATCGAACTGAAATTTGAGTGCCTGATCCATATTCACCAACCATGTAAATTTCAACATCCTAGGATTACTGGATGGTATAGCTCCTCGATATGTGTGTGTTAGTGTATTGAAATTAGTATGAATACTAACTCTACCCTAAACGTTAGTCAAATCAATAGTATTATATTTCCGTATACTCATTCACGGGAGCGTGAAGAGTATTACAATTTTGCATGGTCAAAATTAACCTTTTTTCTGGTTTTATTTTGTATTTATTGGATTTGTATTGCTTTAGCAATCATATCTAAAAACTTTTGTTAATTTCCCATTCCCTAGACAGGCTATTGTTGCTTACTAGAGCTGGCACTTTTCAAAAATCTTGCGGCACAATAAACTGCCGAAGATTCATATATACATATATTTATGTACATAAACTTTATGAAGCTTCTCGTCTGTCCATTTATGGTTTATAAACAAACAACACACACTTATATGTGCTAAATAAGTTGAAAGGGGATCACCATATTTTTAGCACTTAAGAAATAAAATCAAAAACCACCTACATTATTTTAGTTCTGGTTTTTGATTCATAAGCATCAATGATGATAATATTGTACATGTACAATGATGTGAATCAAGTGCTGACTGTTCAATACCAAATAAAGCAGAATTTTAATTCCGAGTAGATCATAAATTTTAGAAAATACAATATGATCAAATTTTAAAATTCAAAAATTAATGATTGAAATAATATGGAATATGAACTAATTAAGTTGTGTTTGCGGAAAAAAAAAATACTTGTCTCAGGAACGTTAAAAGTAAATCAACAAAGAAAAAATTAATTTCTTCTAATTTTCATCTATCTATCAAATAATATAGTTGAACTTTTTACAGTAATGATAAATATTGGTACTGATCTTACTTTTATTTCAAATAATGTGTAATCTGTAATTTTGGTCTGTGCTATTTCCTTAGCATAATCTTTTAATATATACGTATATAGGACTCCACATCACATCACTAGGGATCGAATTACTTCCACAAATGTAGAAACTCGTCCCAGTATAGGTTACTCCTTCTTAATTCTTCTTTCCCTGATTAAGTTTTGCTCTTTTCTTGGAAATGTGCTGATTACTTAGACAATAAGGCACATACATTGTATGTACTATGTTCTATAAGTATATGCAGTTTTCTTATAAAAACATATAATATTTTCACTTTGTATGATGAAATATATGTGACGTAAATGGGGATCGTTCGTAACGTGTTCGTGCCATCATCAAAGTTTCATGGATTAACTACTGTAAATCGACGTTGAATTGAATTGTAAAACCAAATGACTACAACTAGAAAATAATCAACTTTATTCTACTTATAACTGACCAAGTAATGTACTGTAAGTATTTCTATACTATATGGAATAAATTTGGTGCTATACTTTAGTTGCAGTTTCTTCAGGGAAAAAAATGAAACCTTACTTTACTTGATAACGGAATGTTGAGCTATGGTGCACAATGAATTCAAAAATTCAAATACTTTCAGAATCGGAGCGAGACTCCTCACCTGGGTTATGTCAAAGTGTATAAAATCCCATGAAGTAGGTTTCACCCAGGGCCTTTAGATGAAATTTAATTCATCTTAAAAACAGAATAGAGACATCACAACAACCATATTATATCTATTTTGTGCTCTAGGTTTATAAAGTACGAGTACTTTAATGAAATTGGTTCTATCATTGGATAAAATATAGTTCAGCCTTAAAACAAAACATAGGCATCACTATACTAAAACTTTGCCAGACTCTAGATATGCAACATGGCAAAGTTCTGTAAAAATATAGTTAAAATTATAACAAAAACTTATCTTGGCATGTCCAAGTTGTGGATTATCAAGTATTAGTATTTCAATGAAAATAGTTCCATCATTTAAAGTTTACATAATGAGAATTAACTTCTAGAAAAGAGACTTGAGTCTTCAACAGATTTTATGCAAATACTATATATGATCTATTTCATTATTGTTGTTACACGTATTCAAGATGATGATGTTGATGACGGATGATGAAAATTTAGAATTCTTTTTTTTATTTTCCTTGCTTATTTGTAAGGAAATAATATGAGTTTAAAAAATGATGTTTAATATTAAGCTATGGATGGTAATAAGAGAAACACACAGACATAAAAAAAAAAACATAGAGTGGGTGATGGATCATATTACCAAAATGTAGACATAAATATACATATCTATCTACATGTACATATATGTAAATAGAAACTTAAAACCGGGAATTCAATAGACTAGTTTTTAATGAAATAAAACGTTGCACAGTGACAGTGTCAGTTATTGCGTTTGATGGTGGTGGTAGTGGTATCAGCCACACAATATGAAAACCAAGATAGAAATTAATTTCTGTACAATTCCTAAGCTTATCTGATCTGAGAAGATGAAGAACTTTTCTATACAAACATAATTTATATAACAAAATAAGTTGACATACATACATATATAAACTAATGGCTAATTGACGCCACCACTTCAACATATGGTATGTGATATGTGTAGATCAATTAAAATTGGTGTGACGACTATTCCAGTAATCGTGGAGCTCTGAATCGGACATAATACTCGTATATGTGTATGCATTTGCATTTGTTTGCAATTCGATTGGTAATCACAGTTTAGAAAGCAACTGAATCAAAGTTAGTCACAATCAATCAAGTAATTGTGTCTCTCCCTTCAAATGACTGTCATTCAATCACAGTTCAGAATCACTGTGCCACTGTTTAGTTCATCTCTATTATCTACCAATTTACCTACGATATTTCAGTAGCCGCAGGGGTTTGAAGAAAAGTTTTCAAGAAGTCGATTTAGAACTCTTGTTCAAACATCTTTACTGAACTGACTGATGTCGATTTGAGCTATATGAATGTCAGGCATGTCCTTTTAATTTTTTTAAACTATTCGATTTGATTATATTGTTGGTCAGTGTTTGATATTGTAAGTCGGTATACAACTTAAAAATAGACTCTACCAATTTCTGTGTAAATTTAGTATTCGAAATTCAAAAATGTCAACTAAAATCATCAATTTGAAGAATGAGTATCTCGTCTATAGCATAGTATACTTTATGGGGTCTCCGTGATCTATATGTATATGGACTTCAGGTATCTGATAAGTTTATTAAACTGTTCGAAAAGGATCTTTAGAAATTAGGACACTGTTACCTCAGTTGCACAATAGCAACAGACAGAGGAGCTAAAGCGGATGCTAACTGCAGGTTGAGCAAAGCAAGGGCAGCATTTGGCCGGTTAAAATCGGTATGAGCAAGTTCCCAAATCTCCAGACGCACGAAATTGCCAATATTCTCCGCATGCGTGAAATCAACGCTACTATACGGAAGCGAAACATGGCTGGTGTCGAACTCCATCACGCAGAGACTTCCAGCTTACGTTAACAAGTGTTTGAGGATCATATGCAGAATATTCTGGCCTAACACTATTTCCAACGAGGCAATATGGCGTCTAACAAATGAAGAGCCTATACTGAAACAGATTAAGCGTAGGAAGTAGCGCTGGATTGGTCACACTCTAAGAAAACAGCCAGAAAGCATCACAAGAATGTCGCTCGAATGGAACCCGCAAGGAAGCAGAAGCCGCGTCCGGCCAAAGAACACTTGGAGAAGATCAACCTTGCGAGAATTAGCTGATGTCAACACCACATGGGAGGGCGCTAAAATAACAGCCCAGAATCGTGTGCGTTGGAGAAGCCTTGTGGAGGCCCTATGCTCCAAACTAGGAGTTTAAAAGGAATAAATATTGTGTCTAGTATGACATTACAAAGGGCTTGATATGGTATATGATTAAAGCGGGCCATCCTCGACGAATTTGTTCAAGTAATCTATTCAATTCGGTAAAATGTTCGACGTTAATGGGTGTGTTCGTGAACAGATTACGGAGAACAAATTCATCATGGTGAGCTACTGGTTTTCGAATATGTACATATATCTATATACATATATAACCTAAACTATCAGTCAATCATTGCCTCTACCAACTCCTGTAGTAATAAAGAGTTTCTAGATTTACAATAATGGTAAATATTATCTTAAGTTTGAAAAATGAAATTAGTCTTTTACATATAAATGAGTAGACTTCATGGGGGTCTCCGATGCACTCACTGTTACTGTCAGAATATCATCTGACTTATGGGATCATTTCATGGACATTTGTCACTAGTGTTTACTTATAAGATAAATCTGTGGGGCAAACTAAATGTGAATGTGAATATACTCAGCGTACTAATTCTAATTTTGATAATTGCATTACTAAACGATGGTGGATTTTTGTACTAATACAACATACATATCTTTCTTTCTCTTAAGCCGTTGAATTCTTTTGTGTGTCGTTGGACAAACATATAAGTATAGACATATGTACTACACTCACACATATACATACTTATATACAATACATAAAAACCCATATGGATGCAACTGGCCACCCACTCATGCACTTTTTACTACACATGGATTTACATTCATACATAGTTCGCTGGCAGGGCAGGTCGGTGGTTCTAAGTGCTGCCGCCGATGACTCTTTTATAGTGAGCGTAGCAATGTGTGTTTGAATTTACAGAAGAACAACATTGACGAAGATGCCGCAACGCGGTGGGGTGAGCAATAGTAATGCTATGGTATGGTATGCTATGATGTTGTTAAATACCTCCAGTTCATGCATCCAAAGGCCCAATGAGACCAAAACCAAACCATTGTAATTATTATTTGGACGAATTTAAATTCCAAATCCAAATTTAGCTACTACCTTCAACATTGTCGTACTACAATATTTTTTATTTGATGTTGTGTTTTGTGTGGTTTTTTTGTTTTTAAATCACATACCTCAATACAACACAATTAAATTCATTCAATTAAAGTTGATTTGTGTGTGTCGAACGAAACACACACGAAACAACGACGAAAGCACAACCCCGAGACACAACTCACAACTCACAAAACACAAAAATGTTGAATGTTTGCTTCGGGAAATTTTTATTTTATTTGTTTCTTTTGATTGTATTTGTTTTTTTTTTTTTTTGCCTCTCCACTCTCTCACTCAACAATCACTCTCTCTCTCTCTCACACTACTTACAACATTTTCCACTCTTTGTGTGTGTGTGTGTGTGTGTGTGTGTGTGTCTTCACAAATCTTCAAATTTTTTAGTTATTTAGTTAATTTTATGTATTAAATTTATTGTTGTATATTTAATTTATATTTTATATTTTGTGCAAAATATTGTTCATTTATTTATTTCCAACACCGACTTAGTAAAGCAATTCAACCGTATTTTAAACAACAAATAAAAAAAAAAATAACACCAACCGCTCGCCAAGAGTCGGGAGACTATGAAAGATCTCACACAGTCAACAAAAAAATTCTGATCAGTTGTAAAACTTTAATAAATTCAACTAACAAATAATAATTAATAATTTACACCAGAAGAATGAAAATACAATTTTGCCAATATTTGAAATATTTGACTGCCCTTCCTTTAAAATATTTGGGCAAACTAAATTTGTTTTTTTTACGCGTATTTTATTTGAATTTAATATTGAATCACACAATTTACTTTTGTCAGTTTGTTATGTTTTCCCAATTAAATGATTTAAAAACCGTCGTCAAAACGTTTCGCGTTTAAAATGTTTTAAATTTGATGAGATACTTTTAATCTTTCTTGTAATAATAATTAATAAACAAGATTTAATTAATTAAGCGGCGCTCCGCTACAACCAACCAATACAACCAACGAATCTCACAGTTTTGTTTTAGTTCAGAAATATAAGAAAAATTAGTAAATAACATCAAACAAACAAAACGAAACACGGCTTTCTCTCTCAAAACTATTCATTTCATTCCAATTCACTTCTACCGTTTCACATTTTGCATAATGCAAGAACAACAACCACAGAGAGATGTGTTGTCTTATGCTCTTTGCTCTCGCACTCTCGCAAATAACAGCGTTTCATTTTCATTTGAGTCAGAGGGTACACGTTTTATTGGTTGGCAGCGGAACAAATTCGAACAAGAAACATGGCGTTCTCAATATTCTCAATTGTTCGATGCTCGATGGTGTTTGAAAGTGGTTTATTCAAACGTCAATACAATGGATAACTTTCGGCATACTCGCCACACTGCATTCACTATATTTATTAGATTATCGAAAGGAAAAATGAACAACAGAAATTTTTGAACAAAGTTACGTTGATATGCTTCCGAAACGCTATGGAATTAACAAATAGAAATTGTGTTTGCTCTCAAAATGGCATTTTGTTGATTTAATTTAGACTCACTCTCCTGCTTTCATGTTGTTCTGCACGAAGTTTTCTTTTTACCAGACACTACCATAATAATAATTAATGTTTTTACTAGAAAATCTGTTATCGATCCTAGGATTACTGGATCATATAGCTCCCAATATGTGTGCTCAATACACCCTGCGTTTGTTTGTTCTATAATGCGAGATCTTAAAGCTCTTTCGTTCTCGGTCGTCTTGAAAATTTGAAGAAATTTCTTGCTCGTCTCATTCATCATCTCGTTATAGTGTCACAAATCTTTGAATGAAAATTTTTTATCAAACTTGTGCGTCACGCAGCACCCTCGCACCGATAAACTATGTACCCCTGGACTTAATGCCCTGCACCCAACAAACCACAAACTGAAGCAAAGATTGAATTAGAATAATATGATAATATATGTAACATCACAGCGTTCTTTATTTCATCAATATGTAAGGATATATTTCTAACAGACATAATCTCATGCTTATTATTTAATTATATTAATTATATTACATGTATTAAGTATTATTTAATTATATTATTTATTTTTTATGTATTTGCTGTTGCTTTTTTAAGGTGTTTTTTTCCGTTCAGATGCGATGTTAAAATTGTGACTCCCATAAAATTAATATTACATATATCACAATAATATGCTCCCGATGGTAGACGATATTTTAAATTTAAATTTTCATCTGGTATTATTTTCGAATCATTTAAATTTTCGGCTTTTATTCGATGCTTAACACCTTTACTATGCACTTCGTAGTCAGCTGATGATGTTAAGGTTATGCTACAAATTTTGCACCAGAATCCTTTTGTCGATGATGTGATGGTGGATTCATTAGGTTGAATAGATTCCGATGGTTGGCGGAGGAATGATTCGCCAATTCCAAAACGTCCATCATCAACACATTTTGGTATAGATTGTGTGTCGGTACGTACCCATTTCCCATCATTATCATAATGGCCGGCACCAGATGGTTTAGATAGTTTGTCACGTACCAACTTGTGACGTCGTCCTCCATAATGATTTTTTGCATCACTCCTTGAAGTAAGCTTTAAATCGCATATCTCACAATACAATATGTGAGCTTGTGCTTCAGCTTCCTGGTCATGTTGTTTTTTTTTTAGTTCCATTTCTGCCTTTACTGTTATCAAAAATTCATCCAGATCAATAGGTGTTGCTATTTCTACAGTACATGATTCTTTATATGGTTTCCCATTATTTTGGGTAGATGGTGGTGATTCTGGTGATGATGTTGATGATGATGGTGTTGGTAAAGCTGCGTTGGCGCCTATATACATCGACCCGGTGGATTTGGAACCAGTACGCACCCATTTCCCATTTGTTCCATAGTACCCAGATCCAGATGGTATTGATTTTGAAGACTTTACCGATTTGTGTTTCCATCCTTCGTAGTGTTGATTTGCATGAGCCACTGAAGTAAGTGTTAAATCGCATGCATCACAATGTAATTTCAGAACCCGTTTTCCTTTGTTGTTGCCTTGCTGCTGTTGTTCCTGCTGCTGCTGCTCCTGCTGCTGCTGCTCCTGATGCTGCTCATGCTTGACTTCAGTAATAGTCTGTTTTTTTGGTGAATGTTCTAGTAGCCAACATTCAATATTGTGTTTGTGGCCCTTCGAGTTATAATGATCAGAAGCCGATAATATTGAATTAGCTCTTATTCTGCATAGCAAACACCACATCGGAAGCATGAGCTTCTGTAAATCGTAAGGATATTCCTGCTCATTAGTGGCGCCATCACGTTCAGTTTTCTGACGTTTCGGAAGACTTTCTGCTTCAGAAGAATTTAAAACAAAAGACTGGAACCCTTGCGACATTTGTATTATTTCAGTACTATCAGAGTAAAGGTCCTTAATGGACATAGTAATCACTAGAAAAAAAATATAAAAAAGAAGAAATATGTAACTGAATAATACCATTTCAATTTACTGTTCGCGCACAAAAAAGGAAACATTTTACAGTTGCTTAATTTTTACTTACCTTTGGTTTGGAGATTAAATTTATAGAATTAACAATTTAATTCAATTTGCTATATATATATTGCTCTCTAGAGAAAAGTGTCGATGTTTTCTATGAAATTAGAAATTTTGACACAAGAAATGAAAAATGAACAGGAGCACAATTCACAAGCCAGCCAGAAAACAAAAAGAACAAGAGGAAGAACAGGCGAAAGCTCGTTTGCTTAAAAGTAACGTGTGTACTTTGCCTTTATTAAATTTTAAAGGTCAAAGCACACACGTTACTTTTTCAATTCATTTGGAATCTGAGAGAGTAACAAGAACATTGAGCAGCATTAAGCAGCACTAATGACGGTATCGCATAGGACAGAAACGGCAACAGAACCAGACTCCAGTACATTTGCAGTGCGGTCAGGATGCATAAAAAATTAAACCAGATCTCAGTGTATTATCCCATACAAACCCCCATTTAAAATAAAGTTCTTATTAGAAAAAGTTTTTTATCTTTTGACGTATAATTGAAACTGAGTTAAGTCGGGGTGCCGCATCCAGCAAAAACAGAACCACATTCCAGTACATTTGCAACAGAAACAGAACCGGAAAAGTGGGCTGCCAGGTGTTATTTTGCAACTTAACCAGAACTCAGTGTATTTGTTACAGAACCCAGAAACAAGTACTTTTGACTTTTGCATTTTATATTGCAAGACCATGTGTGAATTGAATGAAAACATAAATTTCAATAACTTCAAAGTATATTATGTAATATTTTTTATTTAATATTTGACCAGGGCAGACATTGTCCTGCCTCAGTTATTAATAAATTATTGTCACCGGTGGTTCATTAAAAATTAATATCTTTTCATTCTGGGGGTCGATTTTGATGAAATAAATGCTAAATGTTCCTCACAATGAAGCTTCTTAGCTTTCAATAATTTGATTTTGAATCCATTGAATGCCTTTTATGTAATGCGTCCACAAATGAACAACAAACAGACGCTGTGTCCACGTGGTATTCGAAATATGTTTGCAATAGCGTGTATTTTGTTAACATTTTTTTCCTAATCATCAGCTGTTTGATGTTAGCGCACAGCAAAAATGGAAAACATTCGAATATATATATCTACATATATAAGTCGTGAGCGTTACACCATTTATAACTCAAGAATGGTATGATCTTTGATTTGTTGGATTTGTCTCCGCCCCGAATAGCAGAATAACTATTAAAACATCGGATAGGACCAGCTGTTCTCCAGAAATTGGTCGATAAAATTTTGCATATAAACCCTATTTTAAAATCAATCGTCGTCGTGTTTGCCAAATCAGATAATTATGTCAATATTCATATTTTGATTTGATTCGGCTGATTTTTTCTACTGCTGCACAATTTTTCGGCTGTAATATTCTATTCTATTGCGATTGTGATTTTTACTTACTTTACTTAGTTACTTTCGAAGATTGTGAGGTTATTACATTTGCGGGTCAGAAGATCTAAACTTTCACAATAAAGCCGTAATATAATTAGATTTCGGTACGCGGCAGCCTCGAATCAACGATTTTTTTGAATCGTGGCAAAAATTTAAGCCAGGGCTGAAACTTTATAGTGGCACCCCTATCTCCAGCGTTTAAGATAAATTACTCACAAATATATAATATACAATGGTATTTACTTACAAGTCGACGGTGAGCTAACCAGGCTTCCGTATGCTAGGATATATTATATTATGATTTTAGCGCCACCGAAACTGCCGTCCGGGGCGGATGACCCGGTTTGCCTCCCCCCTGAAACTGGCGCCCGTGGCGGGTGCCCTGCATCTCTCTGCGAGAAATGAAAATATGAGTTTCGTTCTCGCTCAGTTTTAAGATGAAAAAACTTATTACCGAGTGCGGGCGCGCCTTTTTAAATATTCAAATGTAAATTCAAATTCGCTTAAATTGCATTTATTTCAAATAAGTTTTGTTTGGTTACAATATTTTCTTAAATTGCAATGTATTTTTATTTATTTAATGTTCACAGTTTAATGCTATTTAATATTGTATTCCTTAATTTGAAATTGTAGCGAGTTAAGTTTTACGAATTAAATACTAACCACTTGGTGATGACAAATTTTTTCATATCAAAGACAACCATCATTTTATTCACACTGCCCATTGTTTGAAATTTTTATTCACCACAAAACTACTTAGTTTAGAACTACATATTCATTTAGGCGAATAGTAAATAACGACAAATGGTCATGCGTTGCTCAAACTGGTGACCTCTATATAATACTGCTAACAGATGGCGCCGCTAAGTTTAAAGAGCTGCCAACTGATTTTATTTATAGAATCAGCTGTTATTGACGCATATGCCGGTTGCTGTGATTGCTGTTTTTGGCACATTTCATAACAAATGGAAACAAAGTGTTTTTTTTTTAGGAAATTATTAAAAATTAATAAAATTAAAATCTAAATCCATAAATAATAAATAAAAAAAAAAATATGCAACGCTTTAATGTAAGATTATTTAATAATGCCCGCCGAACAATTCAACGATCCATAAGTGCTACTTTTACTACCGCAACGACGACGACAACTGGAACTACAACGACAAGTGCCACAAATAGTGGTGAGGAAACAACAACAGGACCAGCACAAGGAGCTGGAACAAAATCAACAAATACCACACATTTTGGCTTCCAAACTGTTGAAGAAAGTGAAAAAGAACAGAAAGGTAAAAAGAAAGGAAAAAGTAATATAATTTTCATAATAAACAAAAAAAAAATTTAAACTTGTTGTTTGTGTCTTTTATAGTACATAAAGTATTTGAAGATGTAGCAAGTTCATATGATTTGATGAATGATGCCATGTCAATGGGTATTCATCGTGTCTGGAAGGATATTTTCATTGAACGATTGGGTCCAACACATGGTACCCAGTTATTAGATATGGCCGGTGGTACTGGCGATATAAGTTTTCGTTATTTGAAATATCTAGCAAATCAACCAAACGATACAAATCGTCAAAGTCATGTTACAATATCCGATATTAATCAGCATATGTTAGATGTTGGTAAGGAGAGAGCACAAAAACAAAATCTAACTGAAGCACATTTACCAAACACAACCATTAAATGGCAATGTGCTGATGCAGAGAAATTACCATTTCCCGATGCCACCTATAATGCATATACAATTGCATTTGGTATAAGAAATTGTACACACATAGATCGGGTGAGTTTTTGTTCAATGAAATACACTTTCTACTATATAGTGCAATTGAATTTTGTTTATAAAGACGCTGAAGAGTCTGAGAAACTTCGTAACTGTACTGTGATTGTATAATACTCATGCTGGTACACTGGCAACTTTTCCTGATAATCCAAAAAATCCAACTGCCATTGCATTTAAAATTGTCTTCACACAAGATTTCCTTTGTTTTTTTATAATAGCAACTGTTATTGATCAGCATGTGCTGATTTGAATTGTATGCATTGATTACAGAGTCTTTAGTTTACAACTTCTAGTTATGGTAGAATGGAATACATTAAACCTTTTTCTTTAATTGAGAACAAACCTTAATGTTTTATGTGTAGAAACATAGAAATAAAAGTGAAATACAATTTTAAAGCGAACCAATAATATATTTTGAAGAAATTCGTTTGAATTCTACTGTTCTTTGGTTTGAAGTTTGTATGACAACATAGTACATAAGGTGCATAACGAAATTATACGAAACTTTTTGTTTTTTCATTTTTTTTTATTTGAATAATCTTAGAAGTATAGTAATGGTTTTTTGTTTTTAAAGTAGATCTAAGGCGTAAACACGATGTACAAGAATTCCCCAGAGGTTTTCGATAGGGTTCAGATCAGGTGAGCACGCAGGCCAGTACAAAGTGTTAACAGAGGATGACAATAGGTAGGCCATCGTGTGACGACTGGTGTGAATTCTCGCATCATCTTGCATGAAAATGTGAGGACTTTCCCTGTTATCCTGTAGGAACGGTAGGAGAGTATTGTCCAATACACCCACATACTCTACGCTTGTCATTCTTGAACTCACAAAGCGGAGTTCAAGGCTAAAAGCACCCCATACCATAACAGAATCACCTCCAAAATTCCGTTTCGAAAATACGAGGGGTTCCTTGCGTAAATCGTGCCAATAGCCGCGAAAACCATCTGAACCATCCAAATTGAACTTTTTCTCATCCGAAAAAATAACCTTTTTAAGAAAAATAAAATATTTAAAAAACTTATGTTGCATGCGAATTGTCCCAGCATGTATCAAGATTTTTAAAAGCAAATTCAAGTCGTGCTGCCTTGTGGTGATTTTTGAGAGTTGGCCTCTTCTTCATTACTCCTCGCACTATATGTTTTGACGTATTTAAAGTACGCCAAACGCACAGTGGGAACACTGGAATGCTGCTGTATGCTGCAAGTTGACGACACGACAAGGTGGAATTACTTGCTTTTTTCAAAATTTGACGCTTGTTGCGGTCAGACAGTTTTGGTTTTCATCCAGCATTATTATTTTTGCCGTATCCTTCTTGATTTTTTATAAAATTATTAATTACGCAGCATGTTCGACCAATTAATTTTGCAATTTGGTTAATTAATAAGCCAGAGGCTTTGAAAGCGAGAATTTTCCCTTTCTCCTCTTCAGTCAAACGCGTTCCCCATGGTATTTTAATAAATTTTATGAAACTTCAAAATTATCAATCAAACAAAGTTGATACGCACACCTAAAGATCACTTGTTTTAATGTTTCGTATTATTTCGTTACAAATAATATTTAGCAACAAAACGACTTTCAGTAGCAAATATAACGGTACCTTTCCAGCAGTGGCTACAAATAGAATGTAACGGTTCTCTATTGCACTCTCAGTCTATACCATTGTGTGAGTTGATAAAACAACATTTTCGATTTGGCGAGTGTTTAAAGTAATATTTTGATGGTTTCGTATAATTTCGTTATGCACCTTATATCCTATAAAGTTTATATAGAAGTAGTCAGTAAGGCCTGGCGATTAGATCTAGTCCTTCTTATTATGTTTATGCAATCAGTTTCTTAATTATTGTTACGTCAAATTGAAATTTGAACACGTTTACATATTTTGTCGCAATAACTTCAGTTATTGATGCACGAAACTAAGGGCGTTTTATTTTATTTACTCAAATTATATCTGTGTCAACAAGTCCGAGTAGCTTATGTCGATAATCGTTGTTTTTAGATATTACCCATTTTGTATAAAATGAATTCTGTTTCGTTTTTTTTTCAATGTTTTTAATCTCAGATATACTGAATCAATTCCTTAAAGGAAATAAAGAGAAATTTTAAAAATATGTCATTAAGAAACGTGTATATTTAACGTTTTGTACTTAAGTTTTTCTTCTTAAACTAATTTTGTGTATAAGAGCTTCTTAAGTCAACTTAAGTGCTTTCGTTGAAACGAAAGAATTGTACTTGCCATTCGTTAGTAAATATAAGTTGTTATGGTAAAATTGAAATGGAGGAAACACTGTATAGTAGGTAAGATGGTTTTGGTAGTTTTTATCAAGCAAAATAAAATAAATTTTAAGAAAATAACATTCAATGATTTCAATAGATAAGAAAAAATTCATTTCTAATTAAATTTAATCATCAATTTCTTCATCCTCTTCAGTTAAATCTGGATGGTAATCTAACATGTCTTCAGTTATCAGATTAGTGTAGAACCTTTTGAAAACTTCATCAATTCGCGGCAACATATCCAATAAGTCTTTCTTTTTTTCCGAGCTTATTTTTAGAGGCAATTCGTAACAATTCTTCAAATCTTTTAATGGAATGCTGCTTATACCCCTTTTCTTAAGGTTTATCATTTTAAAAGGTTCTTCTTCTGTTAATGAGTTTTTAAACATAATTGTTCCATACTCCATGTTCTTATAAATTGATACCAATCTCGAGGATGATGGATTTTTATGCTTGTGGTCTTCGCACTCCATATGAGTGTGACCAGGCACCAAGAACTTGTGATCTATTATGTTAATATTATTTTCTAATTGCATAAAAATTGCAAACATAATTGCGACAATGGAAAGTTTTTGTTTTGACATGGGCAACAATCACTGTATAAAATAACATGTTGGACAATGGAATCTAATGTTTGTAGGTGACGGAAAACACACGATGCTATTTCGTTTGCACCTCACTTTGCTAAAGCTTCATGCCACATGAAGCATATTGGCTGATTAGAGTCGCAGTCGTGAATTGTCAAATTAAATGTCCATAATGGTCTTTTGTAAAATGACAATGAAGTTCGCAAAAGGGGTGTAGGGAGCCCACTGTCTGCAGATCGAAACAACATACTTTCATTGTATCATTTATTAAAGATTTTTCTTTTTTCATATGCTCTTTCTACCTGCTTATGATGCTCACTTTGCTCAAGTTTTAATAATTCCTTGTCTTTAGCGACTTTTATTTTTGCTTATAGCAGATCGCATTTATGGCAAGTGTCAAGCTTTGGTTTCTTAAATTTCAGATTTAGTGTGTGGAAAACCTGTGTAAATTTTGATAGCGATAGACAGTGACCATATTTATCGCAATAAAGTCGATGCATTTCAGCTACAGATAAATTGCTCAATAAGTAACGCTTTGATGTGTCTCGACGAGTATAATGAGACTCGTATGAAGAAAAAATATATAAAAAATTTATCACTTATATCTGCGTTGTTGAAGCAAGCATTATCTTCTAATTTTTTCTTCACTAAGGTCTTTATAAATTGTTCACTTTCACTTAGAATGTACCTGAAACATTTTTGACAGACTGCTCTTCGGTCCCCATTCACTTCCAAACAATATTTATAAGTAAAGTCCCTTCTTCTAGGATTAGTTTGACTTTTCATTTTTCTAACTGTCTTTGTGTTCTCTATTGCAACCAAGCCGGCAGCGAATACTTGGCGCAGGTGATATGAACTCAGTTTCCAGTACTGCTCGTGTCTTAGTTGCTGCTCCTGAAGGTATTTCAATGTCCTTCTAGTTTAAATTTTTAAAACAGAATAAAAAAGTAAGATCACAATTTTCAAAAGAGCGCCACTCAGTTCACTTCATAAATACAAAGACTTATTCAATATAAAATTCAACATTTCGAATTTGAGATCTACAACCCTTTTAGAAAGGTGATTAAAAGTAATAAGCATTATTGTTAGAATTCTGTAATTTGTTTTTGCTGCAAAGGGAGAGCATTTCTTACAACCAACTCTTCAACATTATGTAAGGATAATGTAGATTCAATACCATGAGTATGGCAGTAAACTTCAATAGCAGCAATATGTGGTATGTGAGGACTTCTTTAGTTGTTTGAATTAGATTAGAATCTGAAGAGAATTGTTCTTCATCGAAACTCGGTCATGTCGGATTCATCATTTATAACTGCCGACACTCTTTCAGCAGCAGTTTCAAATCCATAGCACTCGAGATTATCATCACACCTATTGTACTCTGGTTTCACATCAAGCTTTTCGGTCAGGCTTATTTCATTTTCAGAGTCAAAGTCGTCGCTATCATTGTGAACCATTAGCGTTTGACTAATGCCCGCCTTTAAGTAGAAGAAGAAGGTTAAAAAAGAATTTGATTTATTTCAGAACAATTCTTAATTGTTATGTCTGTTACAAAGTCCCATGCTTTTTTCGCGTATGTTATGACATCTTATATGGAAACGACTTCAGCTATTTGTTTTATCATGAATATTTTGCAATATGCCTCTTTCAAACAATGAATGACGCCTGGTCCAAAGGTTGAATTTAGAGCCGTAGTGTTAGATGACAGAAATTCCATTTTTATATTTGAAAGTTCACCATTTAGTTTATGACAAGCCGTGTTGTCTCTAATCATACACACTTTTTTATTTTGATAAACAAAATATCGGTTAAAAACTGTTAAGATCGTTCAAAATTTCGTTTCATTGCTTAAAATTCTTGTAACAGTTGAGGCACTGATTTTGTAATTTTTAGTTAGTTCCGTTTTACGAACTCCATTGTTACAATCTTCGATTATTTTAATCTTTTCTTTAATTTGTAATGCTTTTTTTTTACTCATTTTACTGGCTAAACTTTCGTAACAACAATCACTCAAAGTAAATGGAAAAATTGCAAAAAGCCCGTCTTTTTGTGTAATGTTATTTGGAATTGCAAGATACAACTGACTGTCATTCAGAGTAAAACTATTTTGTAAATTTATCGATTAAGTCAAAAGCCAAAAGTAGATGGTGCTCCATTTATACAATCAGGATTGTATGAAATTTAATTTTCAAATGATGGTAACTGTTTGCTTTTATACAGAAAATGCATATAAGCGGTTTGCATATAAGGGATTCATATTTTATGGAAAATTTATATAATTACGAAAATGCACAACATGTTTAACATTTATGCAGAAAATGCAATTAAACGGGGTGCACTTAACCGATTTAAATTGTAAAACGTAAGCTAACTTACAACTAAGAGGCTGGGTCTTTGTCGGACTAACCTAAGGCTAGATCTAAAAGGCACCAGTACATCACTTCAAGTGAATATAAATTTTATTATTTATTTATTACCGGATGTTTAAATTTAATTTATGGTAACGAATTTATCTTGAATAAACTTAGCACCGGCTAAATCATGCAAACATGTTGTTGAATAATGGAAAGGTAGATTAAGGATTTTGAGTATTTTATTTTGGGACGTTTGAATCTTCTTAATGTGACTATAGGCACAATCGGCCCAGACTTCAGTCGCATACAACATAATTGGGATGAAAATAGAATTAAAAATTATTATTTTGTTATCAGTGGATAACTGCGATTTGCTGTTTATGAAGGGGTAGAGTATACAAATAGTTTTGTTTATTTTATCAACTGTTTTAGATAGTATATGTAAACTACAATTTAGTTTTGGGTCTAAGTTTCTCCCATGGAATGATATCATTGTATACAGAGAGGTTTGAGTTTGGTAAGTAACAGGCCTTATGCTTTCGGGAGAAGTATATTGCCTTAGTTTTCCATTTATCAAAATACACAGCTTTTTCATTTAGTGCAATTTGAAGATTTTTTTTTCATATCATTAAAGTGAAATCCTGTGCTGTACATTGCAGTATCGTCAGCAAAAAATGAGGTCACACAGAGGTCAGAGAATGGAACATCATGGAAGGAAGTTAGGAAGTTTATTCGATATGGACCCATTTAGGTGAACATTAAAGAATCTGCCGGATAAAAAGCTGTTAATGATTTTGATGAGGTATACTGGGAAGTTTAGTAGTATCATTTTGCGGACAAAATGTGGCCTGCACATCTAAGGTAACCATGCCTATTGATATTTTGAGATTATGTTCTTGTTTCACATAGTCTCTAAGTTTGTAAAGAGGATGAATACAGCTCAGGTGAGCTCTGAAACCAAATTGAGAAAAAGGAAGGATATTATTTCCTTCCATGTGTGCGTTAAGTTTACCCTTAAATGAGCTTTTAAAAATTTTTGAAAACCCGCACAGAAGACTGATTGGACGGTAATTTTCAGGAGAATCCACTGGTGTACCAGGTTAAGGGATTGGAATAACTTTGGCTATTTTCCACGTAAATGGCACATTGATTAAAAATCAGCGCAAGATACTTGATTGCCGAGCTTGGCAGATTTTTAATGCATGAATTGGTAATGGAATCAGGTCTTGGCGATTTCTTATTTCTAAGCGAACGAATAATATCGTGAACTTCAGTGGGAGTAAAAGTTGAAACAGTAAAGTTACTCACATTTCCAAGTTCGGTTAGAGAGTAGTTTTCAAGCGCAATAGTGTTTGCATCGGATGCATGACTCCGTTAAATGATGTTTTTGCTCGAATATTTCGCTTAACAAGCTTGCTTTTTCGTCAGAGGTAGTGTAGATTTGGTTATTATACATAGTTAAAACTAGGGTTGAATATTTTTTTATTTTTAATTGTTTCCAGAAGGGAATTCGGTTCAAGCGTAGAGAGTTTGTAATTCCAAGCTTTATTATTAAACTTGAATAGTTTAGTTTTGATGAAGCCATTTAAGTGGTTTAGTCTCGCTTTGAATAATTGATGCCTTGTTCTAATCAAATATGTGTGTATTGAAATGTGAAAAATTTCAATTTAAACGAGTAAAATACTATACAGTAATTCTAAATTTCTAGAATTTTTTTTGGCAAGAACAATCTTCATTATTGTGTGTTGTACAGGTTGCAATTAAAAAAGTCTTGTACGTATATATATTACTTCCTATTAGAACTAGAACGATACTTTTACTCGTATAGCCGGAGTTAGATAACCAAACTTATCCGCCAAATTCTGGAACTGCTGAAAACGCTCACAAATTTCTATAATTATTCTATCGAATAAAGAAAACAGCTCCCGTCTCAACTAATTTTCACAAGAAAGGTTGGCATCTCTGATTGTGACATCAAAAATGTATTTTCTTATATGCGCCTTACATAGTCATATGTATTAGTACACGAACAATAACATTTTTTAACAAATTTCAATAAATTAACAATCGCTGTACGGCGTCGGCAAGGAACAAGTCGAATGAGAAGCGACATATGAAGCATTGACAGCAATGACGATTGCTGATTGGCTCCATTGACATTGGCAGTGTGTTTGCTAATAATGTATTTAGCCGTGTTAATTTGGAAAGGAACACAGTGGGACAAATTTTAATTGACATTCACTTTAAATTTCAACTAAGTTTAAGTTTATTTACAAAGTGAGTTAATAGTTTGGAAAAACAATAATTCACTAAAGGATGCAACAATGGCTACTAAGGTCTTTAAGGTCGCATTAAAGTAATACATGTATAGTCTTATACATATGTTAGCTATTAGATATCTGTATGAATTCATTCAAAAGGGCATTTTTGGAACTCATGCTCAAATGAATGAATTTGACATTCGAATTCATTTAAATGAATTCCATTTTCTGAATGTAGCTGTTCCATGTTCACATTCAAACAAAGCGGTGCCAAATTAAATTGAATGTTATTTTGTACTGCGTTGTTTGTTGGTATGCAAACATATTTACATCCACGACCACATTTCACAACAACAATTGCACACAAATTCCTCTCACAAAATAAAATTCTCTCCCCGACACACAACAACAATTTCGAAGAATTTGTGTGCAATTGTTGTTGTAGTTGTGAGTCTGAATACAATGAATGTTTTTCTTGTTCCTTTCGTTTCTTTAGCTTCTTTTACACACTCTTCTTCCAATCGTTTTGAATGCGATCGTGTACTATGGCATCGTTCTCTCGAATGAATTAGAATTCATTAATATTGTGTGTGGTTCTAAAAATTGAGTACAAAATTCAATGGTACTCAGTTATGCTAAGCAACTGAATGCGTTCGTACAGATGTCTAAGACGTACCATATCCTTCGCGCTTAACCTCGCAGCTTGCAGCTGATATATTATGTTGACTGTTAACTGTCTTTCGCTTGGGAGACCATTATGTCAAGCATTACTGGCATTCCTGTAGACTACCCTAATTATTTTAGTCATCTCAACACCAAAGATTTATTGAATATGTGTAGAATTCTAGCAAGTATCATTCAAATCAAAAATTTAAAACAGAGTTTACCATAACTTCCATAAAGTTTAAGTTAGAGTTGAAATGGTAATTTACATAACATGTCTAACTATTGCACCATAAACATATACTTATAATTGATATTTTTGCTATATAAACTGAATTAATTTTTGTATTAGGTAAGGTATGCTTCAGTAAATTGTAGATTATGTGTTTTATTTTGTTTTCTAATTGACAAATATCATTTAATTTCAGGTACTTAGTGAAGCCTATCGTGTTCTACAGCCTGGCGGTCGTTTTATGTGCCTTGAATTTAGTCATTTAACAAATGAAACTATGCAATGGATTTATGATCAATATTCATTTCAAGTTATACCACCGATGGGTCAAATACTTGCTGGCCAATGGCAAGCATATCAATATCTTGTTGAAAGCATAAGACGATTTCCCCGTCAAGAGGAGTTCAAAGCTATGATTGAGAATGCCGGTTTCGATCATGTAACATATGAGAATCTAACATTTGGTGTTGTTAGTATACATTCTGGTTTTAAGCTCTAAGCAAAAATTCAAGTCAAATCAATCAACAACTAAATCATCAGTCAAGTAAATGAACAATGAATAATTGTTGAACAAATTGTTAATAAAATTTATTGTAAATTATATAAATACGAATTACGTTTAACATAATATTCCCACGATAATACCGAATTAAATTTCAAAATCATCATCATAAAACTAAATTAAATTGTTACCTTGTTGTCGTCGATTCGCATAAAATAATTTGTCATTTTATGGTTTTGATAAACAAACACCTTTCACCTAATGTGTCAATAAGCATTATAAGTTTGTCATCATGTTTGTATCACTTTGAACAAAATATCGGAGATCTTATGAATTATACGAATACAATATAATAGAAATGATCAACATTTATAATTAGAATACTTTGGCTAAAAGTATGCTTAGCATATGGTATATAAAAAATCAATTGATAGGACCAACATGTCATTAAATTTAAGATAAAAAAATGTGTTTTTGCAAAGAAAACATATGCAGTTCCAATATATTCATATGTATATGTATATTCCTTAAATTGTTATAGAAATTATAGTTTTGAATAAGAAAAACAGGTTATTGAATTCACAAATCAACTAATTGTGAGTATACAAAAGGTTTATAGTGTTCAGTGTAACCAAATTATTTTCATTTTAATATGATATTCCATGAATGAATGTACATGATGAACTAAGTTAGTGAGTGAGTAAAGTGAAGTGAGTCCATCAAAATTGTGAAATCCATTTGATGAAGCATTAAAATGCAAATCATGCACTAAACTCATTTGCATTACTTAAGGAAATGTGAGGGCAGCCATTGGGTATGTAACAAACAATTATATTATATTATATTATAAATTTGAATTATTAATAATTAGATATATGTATTTTTTACTACATATGTATATAGAAAATGAAGTTAAATTATGTTGGCAAAATATTTTATTTATTGCAGTTTTGTTATTTCTTTTTTTGTTATATTATTGTAATTTTTTTCTTAATATACATTTAGTGTGCTTATGAGGTGTGGTTATAAAATTAAGAAATGAATACTTCTACACAAGAACTACCATATGTTACATATGCACCAAAGTTCGTAGAATCAGGGACCGTAACGGTTATAAGTTGTAATTCAAAAAATTGCTTTTTAAGAATTATTTCTTAAGTTTTATTTTTTATTCAGAAAATAATCGTTATTTTTAAGCTTTTTTTTATTCACTCAGAAAATAATCGTTATTGTTGAGTTTTATTTTAAACCTCGGAAAATAAAACTTATTACATACTGGTAATTTTCAAAAAAAAAATTATGTATTTATTTTTTGTTTAATTTTACAAAAAGTACTTTATGGATGGATTCAGTGGATAAATTGCATCTTAAGTCTGTTAATACTAATTTCAATGCAGAAAATGATCTCTCTATACTGACTTGTGTAGCAGGCACGCTATGCAAACTTGTTACAAATTGGTAAAAATATGGATATTTATATTTTTTGTCTTCCCAAAACTTCATAATAAACATGTTAACGTTAATTGGCTTCGGATTGTAATTGTTAATTTCACTTATAGACTTTTTCATTTCATTGTCATGATCATCTTCCAATTCTTCTTCGCTTGAAGTCACTTGAATAGAATTAAAAAATATTTGCTGCATAAGTTTCTTTAATTGGCTCCTCGCATATATTAGATTAATTGGGTTCTGAATTAGAACTCTGCGTATTCATGGGTCCAAATAAAGTGTGGAAATGACAACTTTATTATTCAAAAATACTTCTTCCCGTTTTTGTCGGCACTTTTCCAAAATTTCGCTATAAGAACTTTTCATTGCTTTGACTGTTAATTTTAGCTCCATCCATCACGAAATGCAGAATTGCCACAAATAAGTTTTATTTTTATACTCTTCACGGGAGTGAATAGTATTATAAGTTTGTCATGAAGTTTGTAATACACAGAAGGAGACATCGTAGACCACCTAAAGTATATATATTTGTGATCACCTCGATGAGACGAGTTGATTAAGCCATGTCCGTCTGTCCATCTATATCAAAACTAGTAACTCAGTTTTTGAGCTGGAGAGCTGAAATTTTGCACATAGGTTTCTTTTTACCATACGCAGTTCATTTGTCGGAATTGGCCGTATCTTATTACAAAAAGTTGTTTTTTGACGTATCGAACTGAAATTTGGATACTATAAGTTTCTGTCCATCAACCATGTAAATTTTATGATCCTAGGGTTACCAGGAGGGATACCTCCCATACAAACCCACATATAAATTAAAGTTCTTATTAGAAAAAGTTTTTTATTTTCTGACGTATCAAACTGAAATTTCGACACTATATGTTTCTGACCTATATTCATGAACCATGTAAATTTCATGATCCTAGGGTTACAAGGAGGGGTACCTCACATACAAACCCCCATTTAAATTAATGTTCTGATTAGAAAAAAGAGAATTTAGTGATGGTAAGAAAAGAAGGCAATCCGGAGGAGCGTGAAAAGTATTACATCTTTGGCATAGCCAATGATAGCCTTCTTTCTGGTGTCAGTAATAGAATAAAACTCACAAATAACGTTTATTTTCTGATTAAAAAAAAACTCAAGAACAACGTTTATTTTCTTAGAAAAAAATAAAACTTAAGAATTATTATTATTTTCAATTGTTTTAGATATTCCTTAAAAAATAAAAATTGAGACAGTTTTGAGTAGTTCATGTGATGAGAATCTCATCGGTGTATTCCTTTTCCATGTAAAATTTGTCCTTCACTGTGATTTTTTAGTTTTTAAATTGACCAATAATCTTTATTTACGGTCCCTGCGTAGAATCGAGAACTGTGTAGCGTAAAAACTTCTTCAAGGGTATGTTGATACATTTGTCTATTAGTGTTCTTTCTTTGTATAAGATATTATTATTACGCAGGTTGCTAAATACTTTTGATGGCTGCCGATATTAAACATTACTGAAGAAACACATTGAAAAAAATTGGTAAAATATTCGTTTGACTGCTAAATGTGCAAGACTAATTTTGTATAACAAATTCTAAACATTTTATAGCCCCACCTACTATACTGTATTGTCTGTCAAAACGTCGCAGTGTTAGATCATCAGCATTTTTTAACAGACCTAGTACAAAAGGTTATTTATCTGGAAACAAAATTTAAATTTATTTTACATTCTTTTTGGCTTATTTTGATTCAATATGAATGGAAGACGTTGCATATATGGTTTGGTATTCCCAAATAACTGGGGTTCATTGCTCCAAACCATCCAAAATACGCCAATAAGACTGTAAAACAAATTGGTCATCCATAATCGTTTGGGATTGTTTTTTTTTCGCATTCGGGGTTTATTCAATACTCAGAATCAAAGATGAGTATAAAGATTGGCTAGGTTTAAAAGAATATATTAAACGAACATTTGGACACCTATTACACCGAAAATTTACCACTAGTATGGATTTTTCAAGATGATAATATTGTAGCAACAAAAACCAGCGAATAAACCAACTTTGTGGAAAGTTATTTAAGAGAAGTGCCATTAACTTACTTCAGTATGGAAGCTTCATAGGTAGCATGCTAAAGCGAGGAAATTAAACAAAAAGTGAATCCATTTGGCTTTTAAGGTAATCTTTTCTTTCAGATGTCATAATTATATGAGCAGAGGATACCATACTGTGAATAACAGGATACATATAAAAATGCTACAAACCATACCCATGACTTAATTGTGTATTTGTTGAACTTAAAGGTGTGAAATGAAAGAGTTTAATGGCAAATTCACATAGATGGTTGCAGGCAAGTTTGGATGATTTAATCACTTATCCGGGATGCAGAATGGGAATTCTACGCGTCACGATTGACTGTTGTCCAACAGGTTGATTGTCAGGTGATGGACAGTCTTCCAACCTAATGAAGTGTCAGTTGTCTATTTCTTCTTTAAACGCTAGAATCTGCAAGCCTCGGTTGATAACCGATTTTCGGACAGACCGATGCGCACCTCCAATCCTCCGCAGTAGCTTGGACTGGAATATCTGAAGGATTGATAGGCTTGAGTTGTATGCCTCAAAGCTTTACACCGGTTTCAATATGGCCATATACAGTAACAGTTACTTTTTGTATGTTCAGCTTCGAGTTTGACCTGAGGAGCGAACTCATTTTTCGAAGTTTCAGGTCCAACTGCCTTCTTTTAGTCATAATGTGAGGTTGTCAGGTTAGACGCCTGTCCAGTATCAGTCTGAGGTACTTTACAGTGGCGTTTCTTGCAATAGCGTCGCCGTCGATGAAAGCGGCAGGGCATACCGAGTAGTTCAGGGTGAAGGCAACGTGTATGGATTTCTCTGCATTGACATAGATGTTTTACCTCTTCAGTCAAGGCTCCATGAGGCCCTTCTGGTCTTGCAGGAAAGCTGACACTACATCCGGATTGTTGAAGCTCACCAACATTGCAGTGTCATCCGCATCAGTCGCTGTTGAGAGTGTCTCGTCTCACAATATCGGGAGCTCCGAAGTATAGAGCGTGTATAGGATGGGCCCCCGCACGTTGCTTTTTCAGACTCTTGGCCTTCACATCTGAAATAAAAAGTACGGTAAAGCGTTGTTGGGCAATGCTTAGAGAGCACATACGATCCTATCATATCTGGGAGATTTAGTCTTCTTCAGACATTCGACATTTTTGATGACTTCAAGAACCTCTGACAATCCACACGATGAAGTGTAGAGTCGTCTGTTTGTCGGGTATTGTAATGAAAATGGCTTCCAAATGGTTAAGGCATTAAGGATGAGTGTATTATATTGAAAGAGATATGATCTAAATATGTTTGAATCAAATTGTTTTACAGTAATTGCCTTGTTACTTTATGACCACACCTCATAGCCGTACGATTCCCACAATGTAACTTAGACATTTTGAAGTCTGCAACAATCCGATTAAGTTACAAAATTTAATGAAAATCATCATGGTTTTTGATTTGGTTTTGATTTGTGTAGTGCAAGTGAAATTTCTGAAAATTTGAAAAATTTAAAATTCAAAAGTAAAAACAAAACAAAAAATGCCATCATAAACCTAACCAACCTTAAAATTGAGTCTTCAATTCATTTGTGTTCAAACTAATTATTTATTTCAAATCAATTTTATACATTTTATATTTTTTTTTTTTTCGTTTTTCTTTTTTTTACTTATTTCTTTATTCCATTTATTTTGTGCATATTTACAATTTAATTTTTTTATTTTTATAACTTTCACTTGATTGATTTTTATTATGTGTTTTTTTTCTTCCCCCCACAAAATTTTAATTTGATAATACAAATAAATGAAATTATACTTAAGAAAGAAAAAATGTGAATTCCTAACACATTTTCTACTAAATACTTTATTATATATATAATTTATTATATATATATTTAAATGCATGATCACCCTTTACCCTTAAATTCCCTTAATGGTAAAAATTTCAAATATTTTTTTATAAATTTATAGTTTTATATACTAACTTATTGAAAGTTCTTTGGACATTTTTTTTAAATAAAATACATCGAGAGCCATTATGTGTGTTGTAAGTCGCCTGATCTTAACTTATCCTATTTAATTTATATATATTCAACTATCGTTTGTATCTAAAAGTGCCTGTATTATGTGTTCTGAAAGAGGGCAGTTTTTTATGTGACAAACAGTTCAAAGAGGTGCCGCTTTAGCCCTCTTAAGCAGAGAGTAGAAAATTGACAGAAGTTTCCCATTGCACAAGAAGATATACAACTTAGTCCCTGGAAAAGAAAGTGCCCAATACAAATTAAATTCCTAAAAAAAACATCAGTTATTTTGTTTAAAATAATTGATAAGCAAATCGAGGACCTTAAATATTATGTGATCTGAGGTAGGGCAGTTGTTTATGTGACAAAAAGTGAAAGGAGGTGACGCTTTAGTCTTTCGATAAGGGCTGCTGTGGCCAGAGGTCAATTTAAGTTGAGAGTAAATGAAACTTAAGACTTTATGAGCAAATCGAGGATGGTTTGGCCATTGATTTATTTTTACAAACGTATTTATTTATTTGGTTGGAAATTGGAGAGACAATAGGGGAAATCTGTTTATCCCAGGTCAAAATGCTTTACTGATAAAAACAAACAAGAATCATATAGTTTTAGTAAAGAGTGTTGTGGTCTTTAATCATACAAATTTCATCATCATCGTCATTATTGATTTCGATTAAAATATTCAGATAAACAAAACTAGAGCATGGACTTTTCATACGACACGGCCATCTTGATAATGATATAATGACAATAAATTCAAAACAATAATAATAAAAAAAAAAAAAAAAAAATTGGGTCAAAATGAAGGTATTAAAATATTATGTAATAAATAGGAGAAATATGCGAATGCAAAAAAACAGTTGCATATTTTACTTTAATTTTGGTTTGTAGACCATTATTTCTCTTATGAGACAGTGTTAACGTTACAGTCTTTATAAGGCGTTGTTTATGCTATCCATCAAACGATCGATCGATGATCTATGAAAGTGAAAATTTACAATAATAAAATGTACATGCATACGAAATTTTTGTGTTGATGATAAAAAGTAAAGTTTAAGACTAAGACAAAGACAATAATGATGATCATGATGATGATGAAGATAGCGATATATGTATGTATGTATGTACAATATACTATTCCAAGTCCCAAACGTGCGTTGATATGCGTGTCATGCATAAAAAATCAAAATAATTCCATTAAATTGAGTTAAGTTCATTTGAGTTGAGTTGATTTAAGTTGAGTTGGGCTTACAATTTGTAAATGTTGCATGCAGAATAATGAACAATAGATCTGATGAAAATTATTAAGTGGTTGAAGGTGCGTGGTGGTGGTGATGATGATGGTGGCGTTATAGAGAAGGTGTCCATTGCAAAACCTACAACAGAAAATTAAGTTGGCTTTTATCGAAACTTACATACCTTGTACACCTTCTTTCACTATTATTTTCACAATCGATTCTATGTCTATATTGAGAAGTTTGCCGAAACTACCGAATTTACCATGGATTTCTATATGCTTTAATTAAGCTATAATTCAATCCGATAATTAATATGTATTTTTGGGGATAATTGTCATTTCAAATGAACTTAATTGTTAATTTTTAGATAAAAATAAAAATTTATACTCGGAGAGGTGCTAGTAATCGGAGCCCTTCAGTTATCATCATTTGTATATCACAGACAATAAGAAGTATTTGACAATTTCACTGGGTTGAAGTCTCAGACATTCGATTCGCATAGATCATTGCAAACATTACGACAAAGTGATAATGCCCATTGATAATAACTGGTATGAAAGGTATTATGGTATATTGGACACTTTGGGCGCTTCATGTAGGATGAAAATGAAAGAAAGAAAAACAAACTATGCAATAAAGAGAAACAAACAAAAATATTGTAATGTAGCTTTATAAATACAAGAAACACTAAGGAAGTTCATTTTATTGTTTCGAAAACAATTGACGAGTTGACACAATCCAAAAATATCGGAAGCAGTGTCCCAGTGCCAAAATATATAAAATAAATTTACTTATATATATTTTATAATTTTTATTTTTTGTGCATAAATTTTTCCTTTTTTTTTTTGATTGATTTTTTTTTTTTTGGCATACCCCCCCGGAAGTGTTATAAGTGGGTGTAAAGATTTATTTATATAAAATAAATTATTGTAAAATGAAACTGCAAAATTATAAATTAATATTGACCTTGTTGTCATTATTATTGTTGCAACAATTGTCGATTGTTGCGTCGAGCAAAAGTTTGCATAGAATCAATCGTGACGCCGCCGCCATCAATAGTCGAAGATCATTTAATGAAAAAGAATTAAAGGCAATCTTAACTGAACGCATCGATAATGATAATAAAGCATTATCATCATCATCATCATCATTAGAAGAACAGCAACAACAGAAGTCTGAAGAATTAAAGGAACCACACACTAAAGAAGTTCATAAACGTGGCATTTTAAGTGGATCTCCTTCATCATTTGGTCATTGGCCAACTCGTACTTATGCCTCACATTATGGCTACAGTTTACAATTGCCAACTGGATCAGCATATATTGCAGCTCTCAATCATGGTCTTGGTCATGGTCATCATCACCATCAACAACTTCATACAGCAGCCTTAGCACCATCACAGACAGGTGCTGCTTATTTGAAATATGCACCTGCTGTTGGTGTCCATTATAAAGCATACACTCCTGCTGTGGCAAGTTTCGCTTCAGCTCCAAGTCCAGCATATGCACACTCCCTAAGTGGTGCTGGTCTATCACATTTCCAAACTGGTTTCCCAGCCTTAACTGCTGTTTCACCGGCATATGCTGCCGTTCCTGCTCATGCTCATGCTTCTATTCCTGCTCATGCTTCAGTTCCTCTTCATGCTTCCATTCCTGCTCATGCTGTTGCTCCTGCTGCTGCTGTTCCAGCTCAACCATCACCACAAGCATATGTCCTACGTCCCGGCAATGCCGTTGTGTCTTCTTATAGTGTTAACTATCCGCATCAACATTTGCATAAGCCATTAGCCGTAAGGCCAGCCATTCCTGCTGCTCCACCCGCTGCCGTGCAACCAGTTCACTTCCATGCACCATCATTCCAAGTAAGTTACCATTTACCACCTCTTCTTTTTGCACTTTTCCAATAAAATAATATAAAACAATTTCAATTTGTAGACAAGTTTTGTGCAACCTGTGGTACAACATGCTATACCTGCAACTCCTGCTATTTCCGTCCCAGTAGCGCCTGCTGTTCCAGCTCTACCAGCATCTCCTCCAGTATCGACAGTACATGAGTTTTCTTTTATTCCAAATTTCCCGGAGGCACCTGGTTTTCCCGCCATACCAACGTTCCCACAACAACCTGCCCCACCTGCCATCCCTGAGATCCCACAAATTCCTCAGTTACCTCAAATTCCCCAGTTACCACAAATTCCTCAAATTCCAGAATTGCCTCAAATACCCAATGTGCCTACTGCTAATTTTCCACAATTTCCACCCAACAATCAATTCTTTCCGGTCGCTGTTCAGCCTCCATTACCTCAACAGCCACCCACATTCGTACCCGTTCGGATACCCTTAAAACCTGTTCAACCGGAAGCCCAATTCCCACCAGTAATTCCACCCACAGCTGGTGGGAATCCACCCGATACTGGTAATGCCATAGCCTCACCACAAATACCAGCTGCACCTGGTGTTGAACCAGAACTACCCGCTCAACCTGAACAACCCTGGCGACCGATGCTCTATCAACCACCACCACCACCTCCACCATCAAATGACAATCGTCCATCAATTACCCTACAACCACCATATGGCAGTGCACCATCTGGGGGTAAGTTACAATATTCTAAATGTTTTCAAGAAATTCAAATTGCTGATCGATCACATTTACTTTTTTTTAGGTTATTTGCCACCGGATCCCTCTCAACAGCAACAGCAACAACACCAACATCATTCAACTCAACAACTTAATGTTGCCGATAATACAAGTATCTTTGATAATCTCAGCGATGCCGAAATTGAACACATTTTTGCCCAAGCAAATCTCGTCCATCAACAACAGCAACAATCTCATCTCCATCATAGTCATCAACTTCAGCATCAGCATCCTCGTAATCAACAATTTACGTCACATTATTAAATGAGATTATGGATTGCATTATATTGAGGTTATGTTCGCCATTTTGCCATGAGCTGAGACCCCATAGGTGGTCACTATTTCTTCTACTGCTTCTGTGATTGAAGTCTTTCTTTTGTCCTCGGTCAATAACTCAGCATTGGTTTTGTATTTAAATGTAGTTCCGTTCCTCTTAATTACTTACTGTACTATTTTTATCACAATTGTTAATCTATTTTTTTTTTACGTATTTATTAAAATGCATAGTTTATATTTATTAATAAATGAAAATTTAAAGTTTTAAATGGTTGGGTTGGTAATGAACTCCTCATAGTACTTTATTTTTGGTGTTTGCGATTCAATTGAGACATTCAATATAGTTAAATTGCTTAATTTGGACAAACGACTTTTTCAATTTTTCCCACTAGGGTAATGTGTCAGAATAGTGTAGTGTTGGTTGGTTGGGTTCCGTGGCTGGCTCGTATAATCCACTACGAGCCACAATTAGCACTAGAGTGCCGTTTTGATACCACTTCCTCGCCGAACGCAATCAGTATTACTAAATCCAACCTGTCGAATTTAGGTATTTGAGTAAATCACCGGGGCATGTGACTGAACAGTCCGAGAGATTGTAGATGAAATATTTGCCCAGAAACTTATTTCTAGTCTTTGCCAAGGCTGGGCATTGACATAGAAAGTGGGTGAGTGACTCCTCTTCCTCTTCGTTTCCGCAGCTCCTACAATGGCTTCTAAACGGAATACCCAGTCTCTCCGCGTGCATCCCTCCACACCAGTGACCGGTAAAAACCGCTGTGAGCCTTGCGGTATCCGAGCGTCTTCTGTTAATGAGTCTAAAAGACCTATTTTCGTTGTAACAAGGCCAGGTAGCACGTGCCGCTCTGCAAGATTCAAGATCTTTCCACCGTCTGTTAGCCAGCTGGCGGAAAAACAGGAAGTTGCTCCTCTTGACGACCGCCAGGGGAATCGAGACCTGTTCCGCCAACGATACATCAGAGAAGCACCAGAACGAGCCAATTCGTCAGCCTTCTCATTCCCCTCTATGTTCCTATGGCCGGGAACCCATAAGAGAGTGATATCAGCTTGACGACTTAGCTCGCTCATCGTCGACCTGCATTCCTTAACGAGCTTTGACTTCACAGTGGTGGATTGCAGTGCTTTGAGTGCCGCCTGGCTGTCAACGAAGATAGCTATCTTACGACCTTCCGGTGCGTTATTTTTGGCCAGCCGACATGCTTCCCTAATGGCAAGGACCTCCGCCTGAAAGACTGTGGCCTCGTCGGGTAGCCGGAAAGAGTGGTCCAAGCTTATTTGTGGTGAGTGCACCCCTGCTCCTACACCGCATTCCATCTTCGACCCATCCGTAAAGATTGAAATGTCAAAATCACTCTGAAAGCTGTTCTCTTTCCATTCCATCCTGGTAGGAAATTTTACCTTGAAGTCGCTCTCAAAGCTATTGTGCGCCACTATGTAGTCTGCTCGTTCTCTTGAACATAGGATTATTAACCACTCCTAGTATATTGCTATGTCCATATGGTCGTTCTGCCCAGCAGCCGGTTTCTTTTAACCTTACCGCGCTGTTGCAGATCATGTTTTCGATATGGAGGTCAATTGGGAGAAGATATAGCAGCACATTGAGTGCTACCGTAGGGCACGTGCGCATGGCTCCTGTGATTCCTACACATGCCGACCTCTGCACCCCGCTAAGTTTGTGCACTATGTAGCTCTTTCCTAGAGCTGGCCACCAAACAATTGCCCCGTATGTAAGAATCGGACGCACTATCGCTGGGTATATCCATGCTGTTATTTTAGGGCGTAGGCCCCATCTCTTACCAAGCAATCTTCTGCAAGAGTAATAGGCCACAGAGGCTTTCCTAGCCCGTAGCTAGCTGGTTTGCGTCCAGCATAACTCCAAGGTACTTGGCCTTGTTAGAAAGATGAAGCTGTTGTCCATTCAGAAAAGGAAGGGGGAAAGTCGGATTTTTGGTTTTCGTTTTGAAAAGCATCAGTTCCGTCTTGCTTGGGTTAACGTTTAGACCACATCCTGTGGCCCATTTTAACAGTCTCCCCAGAGCTCCCTGCATGAAGTTGCTTATCACACTTGGGAATGTTATCTATGACTGCCACAGCAGTGGAGAGATTACCCCACCCTGTGGTGTCTCTCTACTGACATATCTGGTTAGAGTCGAGTTTCCTAACTCTGACTGCACTCTTTTGGTTTTATGCATGTTAACTATCCATTCCCCAATTCCTCTACGCCAATCCTAGCTAGAGAATCCTGGATAGCACGTGTACTAACGTTATTGAATGCACCCTCTATATCTAAGAATGCTGCGAGAGAGTATTGTTTATAGTAAATCGCCCTCTCTGCCGTGCGGACAACCTCATGTAGAGCCGTTTCCGTGGATCTACCCTTGAGGTATACGTGCTGGCAAGTCGAGATGGGAAATTTATCAATAATGGATCGAAGATGGAGCTCCAATACCCTTTCCATCGTCTTCAAGAGGAACGATGTTAGGCTGATTGGCCTGAAATCATTTTGCGGACTCATGACCAATTTTCCCAGCCTTTGGTATGAAAACTACCTTGACTCTTCTCCAACTCATTGGTATGTGGTTTAGACGAATACATGCCCTAAAAATCAACCTTAACCACGGAACTACCCTGTCCCGTAGCTTCTGTAGTGATCTTGTCCACTGTGAAGATCGAGTCGTCTCGTGAAGTTTGCCGTAATCGTACGGGTACTTCCGAATCAGTTGTCGTATCTTTGCAGTCAGGGAAATGTGTTTTGAGTAGGAGGTCAAGTGTCTCAGCAGATGATTCCGTCCATGTTCCGTCTTCCTTTTTCACGAAAGAGGGATTTACCCGTTCCTTGGCCAGAACCTTTCCTAATGTCGATAGACTGACAAAATTCCTTCCAACCATTATTTTTGGCGTTCCTGATGGCTTTTTTGTAAGTCTTGAGACAGTATCTGTGGACTTGCCAGTTGTTATCCATGTAACACTGATTGAAGAGCTTTCTCGTTTTATAGTGTAGTGTAGTGATTGTAGTATTTTGTCAGAGAAGACCTATTTTATCCCACATGGGCCCTCACAACATTGTCATTAGAATCAATTGGAACCGATTTACCCATTTAGTATTATTTTAAAAGTATATATATTTGTGATCAGCTCGATGAGACGAGTTGATTAAGCCATGTCCGTCTGGCCGCAGTCCCTCAGATTTTGAGCTAGAGGTGGAATTGCACATAGGTTTCTTTCTCCCATACGCAGTTCATTTCCGAATCGGACCACTAGGGGGAGTACCTCCCATACAAACACGCCTTTAAATTAAAGTTCTTATTAGAAAAAGTTTTATGTTTTTTGACTTATTAAACTGAAATTTGGACACTAAAAGTTTCTGATCCATATCCATCAACCATTTCATGATCCTTAGGTTACCAGGAGAGGTACCTCCCATACAAACCCACATTAAATGACAAACTTATTAAGAGTAATTGTACAATAAATTGCCACTCAAACTGTGCTCATATTTGAAACTCAAACTGTTTTCTTTTTTGATAATGAAACTGTAACAGAGAGAATTTAATTATGCTAATTATGGAAGGTTGGATGCAACCCGGAGGAACGTGAAGAGTATTACATCTTTGGAATAGCCAATGATAGCCTTCTTTCTGGTTTTAGTTTGCGTCTGCGCTAATCACTTCCACAAAGTGACTATATAAATTTTTTTGCAGTGTATCAATGTTCGTAGATCAAACATGCGCAATTTGTGTAGCAATCTGCTAATGCTCCTGCTTCTGTAATATGTTATTCAGCGGCATTTAAATGAATCGAATATTGACAGGTTGTTGCATTAGGTTGGTAGCCCTAAATCCCTTTTTCACTTCAGACAAATCATTTCGTTTAAAATGTTGTTAAATTAAAGTGCTGTGAAGTGAATAAAATTCAAGATGAATGATATTTCCCGCAATAAAGAATTCCAAATTAAAAAAAAAAGAAATTTTCATTGAGGAGTTTTAAAAAAAGTCGCTTCTAATTTTGGGCAGAACGCCATGCTGCAAGACGTAGAAAACTTTCTTGTTGTTATCACAACATTTTATTTTTACATAATGCCAAGCTGTATATCGGAATAAATCGATATGATGCACTTTAAAAATCTTGCTTGGACCTTTTAAATTAAAATGGTGAGTACACTTTTTCTTAAATTTGAATTGAGATTAAAAAACACTCTACGTCGGCGCCAATCACCTTTACCAAGTGTATATGCACATGTTTATGTGCTATACACATATATATAACATCAATGCACAATGCGCAATGTCTCTCTCTGAGAGAGAAATTCATATTATTGAAATAGACTCGCAGCCCTAAATGTCATTTTTCTCTACACTACACTTCCGCAGCTGACTTAACTGCGAGGCTAAGTATTTCCTTTTCATTCTGAACTCGTTAAGTGCTGTGAGTAAAAAAAAGTGATTAGAAATAAATAATTATTTCAGTTTAATAAAAGTAAGATTCAAGACGAATGATATTTCCTGCAATTTCTCAATTCAAAAAAATAATTGAATTCCTTTTGCGATAATATAAAACAAAGTGAAAAAATGTGCCTATGCAGAACGCCTCAAGACATAGAAGAATTTGTTTAAGAGATGGTACGTAGATCAATTTGTGTCATTTGCCCAATGTTCTTGTGGACAAAGCTTGCTGGAGGCTTTGACGTTCACGCAGTATACTTAAACATTTGCAAAAATAAAACAAGAATATTCAGTGTTATTTTTTTTTTGATTCGGCAAGATTTCTGCTCTTTTTAAGTCGCCCGGTAACAGAAAGATTAAATGGTTAATGTTTCTATTTTTAGTTGTCTCAGATGTTGATTCGGATTCCGAGCCCCTTTTTGGGCATGTCCGTTTATTTGTTTGTCCTCAGACGTATGTCATTTTCGAATACAGATAAATAATAAGTCAGATTTTGCTTTGATGATCATTAATTCTTCATTGAAACTTAGAGTTTCATAAGAGTCACTTGTAAATGTCTTCCATTTTGATTTTATGCTCAAGTTGCAAAAATATCCGATCGAACATAAACAAAAGAAGGGCGTTGTCGCCAATTTGTTGATTTGTTTATGTTAAATCTGCTGTTTATAATTTATAATTTTCTGTTCTTCATAACTAACTTGTTACTATGTGGAACTTATGTGTTATATAATTAACATCGATAGGGTGAGGATACTTAGCTTATGTGCTTTTTGCCATTTAGTTAGAATTTTGGCTCAACATCAGTCACCCATCCATCTGATTTGAAGTTTTCTATATCTATGTCAGAATATTACAAACTTCCTGATTAATTACTGCGCATTCTTTTCATGATCAACATACACGTATATAATGTTATATAAACTTAATACAGTTTAAAAAATTAACATATGAAAAAGATACAAATTGCATTCCAAATTTAGCCGTTGTCGCAACCACGCTATTAAATTAATTAATTCGTAATATCAAGAATTTCCGGAGATCATTCATATAGACAAAAGTAAAACAAAAATCCAAATCTCAGAACAGAAACCTTGCAAAGCAATCAAACAAGCAAGAAAGGAGAGAATAGTTTTATGAGCAAATATTCACAATAGTTAAATTTAGAAAAGAGGTAAGATTGCATGCAGCTATGCAAACATACTGCAATTGCATATTATTAAATATAGAAAGGGAATACAAATTGGTTCAGCCATAGACATAGTGTATGTGAACATTGGAACAAAAGAACACTGAATGGTACTTGTATTGGAAAGCGGTTACAATGCAAACAGTAAAACGAAAGTTCACTGAATGCTGAATGTTATTTGTGCCAAAAACCAAAAAAGTAAAGCATAGTCTGTGAGTACCAATAATCATATTGTAAGTATATTGAAACAGTGTAAGAACAAGTTTGGCCATACAAACATACTGCAAGTGAGCATTAAAACGAAAGTGCTCTGTGATTTTGCATTGCTTGCTTTGCATTTTTGTTTGCCTAGTATTTAACTGAACTAATGAACTGTTCAGTTTTTCAATGAAAATTTGTTATGAAAATTTGAATGTGATTTTTATATTTATGAACAAAAAAGAAACTGCACTCGTTATAATCTAGAAATGAATGTTCCCCGATGGTGATAATTTCGAATGAAGTAACACGCTTATTTTGTTCATGCTGTTGAACGGACTCATCCATCGTCAGTATCGTTTAACCCTATAGCATTCTTAGCCAAGTTTACTCTTTCCTTTTCCTTTTCCACTCTATTCTTATAAACTCTATCAGTCATTCAAAATTTAAATCTTGTGCTTTTTCTCCAAATTAAAACATTGATTGGACAATTTTTTCATTCCACTGTTAAAAATTATTTCCACACCATGCCAGCGTTTTACTTGTAGTACTAAGAAAAACTCAAGACACATTAACGGCTTCATCAAAACAAAACGCAAAAGAATAACAAAAATTGCACAAGTGATTCGTAACCTACGCTACGCGGAATTTTGGTGTGGCATCTACCGCGTTGGATAAAGTGCTGAGAATGAATGCTATGATATACAAACGCACGCAGACGCATAAAGAAAGAATACATATTTCTTAACGCAAGTGTCTTTTTTCCCAAAAATTCAAAACAAGTTACAAAACATTTTGCTTCTGTTCAAGTTATTGGAGAGAAAAAATGTTCAAGTTAGCAAGAAGTTCAAGTTAGTTCTCTTAGTAATACAGAATCTAATTTAAACTATCATTATCTTTTTCTGAAATGAATAAATACCTTATGTGAGGAATTATACAATACGTGCATGTCTTTATATTGCATTTTTTTATGTCTAAGAAGAGTGATAAAGTTTTATTACTCAAAATCCTATTAATTGAACCATTCTTTTAATTCGTTGGCCAGTAATTCTAAACTTATTGTCACTTTCATTTTTGTTGAAGTGAAACACATTGGAGTCTTGCAGGCCATATCATTACCGATCCTTCACCATATACACGAGCGAAACAAGTCCTCATTGGTTGACCCACAAGCAGATCCGTCCAAGTTAATGTTTTTTTTTTCATTTCATCACATAAGGTGACGTTACTGCACTCTATCTTATCTATCACCTTATCTGTCCAGTGCTACCTGGGTTTTTTAAGAAGTTAGCTATGATATTTTTGTGACGGTTAACTTTGGAAGCAATTTTACTAATGTGCACACCATCTTCCTGCATTAATGCATATTTTAAGTAAATAAATTCTTACATTTAATTAATGAACTACTTGTTGCAATTTAACAACTTGATACGGGAGACAATTTCTTTGCTTTAAGGCGAAAGTTGTCTGGACTGACTTTTGCCATTGCTTCAGTCATTTTTTGACCATGCAATGTTGTTCTTGCCGGTGCAGTAATGAAACCATACTGTTATTATTCGATGCAATTATTGTTGTGTTATCTGCATTTGACTGGCGTTTCAGCAGTATATATTGTAGGTAAGATATTTCCTAGTACGCTTCATTGGGGTAGCATTAATGGAATACAGTTTTGAGCTTACACGTGATTGTTGCACGATGAAATGGCGATCGGTGAGGTAAGATTTTTGAGAAGCAAAGTATGGTGCAGTAAGCCATTTCTTAGTCTGGTAGATCACATCTAGGACACAGAATGCTTGTTGAAAATCTAAAAACAAAAAAAGTGCATCTGCAACAGATTTTACAATTGGTGACATTGGTCCATGTCATCTTCTAAACCCAAACTTATGATCAGGAATGATATTAAGGGCGTCCATTAGCATTAGACTAATGGGACGGTACGACGTCGTGAACTACTCAGGTTTATTTGGCTTTGGTTTTATAATTACCTCAGCACATTTCCTTTGTCCTGGGTGGGTTGTTGTATAATCTTAGCATATTAAAAAATGTGTACGCCTGGTAAACATTTGGAGCAGATTCTAAAAGTAAAAATAGAAAACAGAAAGTGAAAGTTAAGGACAAAAAAGAAAGTATAAAAAATGTTGAGTACACTTTGTACTTAGTACTGTTTTTCTTAAAATTTAAATTGAGATTAGCATTATTTCCTCGAGCCACATGTTAAAGAGCACTCTACGTCGGCGCCAATCACTTTTGCTAAGTGAATATATACTAGTATATGTATATGTGTGCATGGATACATACGTTCTTGCGCAATGCCCAATCTTTCTCTCTCTCTCTCTGAGAGCGACATTCATATTTTTGAAGTGGGTTAGCAGCCCTAAATGTCATTTTTCTCTACTCTACACTTCCGAAGCTAATTTAACTGCAGGCTAAGCATTTCCATTTCCATTCTGAACTCGTTAGGTTAAGGTGCTGTGAGTGAAAAAAAGTGATTAGAATTAAATAAGTATTTTAGTGAGAAATTGTGGCTTATCATGGATTAAAAAATTTAAACAGAGTGCCATGCTTCAAGAAAAAAAAAGGTGTTGAGAAAAGTTTTTAATTGTTGTTTCGTGCCTGATTTTGAGTCTACTTAATGCATTTCCGGACTAAGCTCACTGGGGATACATCTTAAAAACGTTCCATACCGAAATGGTGAGTTTTTCGTAAAATTTGAATTGATATTAGCACATTTTATCGAGTCACATGATAAACACTCTGCGCCGGCGCCAATCACGTCAACCAAGTAGTATGTACTACAATAGCATATGTATGTCCATGTGTATGTGTGTATGAATGTATAGAATGCTTAAAGCCAATAACGTTCTTGCGCAATCTTTCTCTCTCTCTGAGAGCGACATTAATACTATCCAAGTGGGTTAGCAGCCCTAAATGTCATTTTTCTCTACTCTACACTTCCGAACTTATCTGCAGGCTAAGCAGTTCCATTTCCATTCTGAACTCGTTAAGTTAAGGTGCTGTGAGTGAAAAAAGTGATTAGAAATAAATAATTATTTCAGTTTAAAAAATAAAATAAAGAGGAATGATATTTCCTGCTACTTCTTAATTCTAAAAATAATTGTATTGCTATTGGGATAATCTAAAAAAAATTAAGAATGATCCAGTGCAGAACGCCTCACGACGTAGAAGAATTTGTTTAAGAAATGGTACGTAGATCAATTTGTGTCATTTGCGCTATCAAAAATTGTGAGCCTGCCCAATGTACTTGTGGACAAAGCTTGCCCGAGGCTTTGACGTTCACTCAGTATAATCAAAAATTTGCGAAAATGAATCAACAATTTTCAATGTATTTTTTGTTTATTTTTATTGGATTCGGAAAGATGGTGGCTCTTCTTCAGTCGCCCGGTAACAGAAAGATTAAAAGGTTAATGTTCCTATTTTTATTTGTTTCGGAGTTCGAGACATTTAGAAGAGGAGGATTATGATGGGTTTTGAATTAATTATTAAATTCGAATATATGTTAATTGTCTTCCTTATTATTTAATCATTTTGTCGTGATGTTTATATTTATAACACATGTCCTATCCTGATCAGCGTGACGAGAAGACTTAATTTGGCATGGCCGTTCATTTGTTTATCCTCGACTACAGATAAATAATATGTCAGATTTTGCTTTGATGATCATTAATTCTTAATTGAAACTAAGAGTTTCATAAGAGACACTTGAAAGTGTCTTCCATTTTGATTTTATGCTCAGGTTGCAATAATATCCGATCGAACATGAACAAAAGAAGGGCGTTGTCTCCGATTTGTGATTTGTTTATGTTAAATCTGCTGTATACAATTTAGATTTTTCTGTTCTTCATAACTAACTTGTTACTATGTGGAACTAATGTGTTATATACATATATAATTAACATCGATACGGTGAGGATACGTAGCTTATGTGCTTATTGCCATTTAGTTAGAATTCGCTCAACATCAGGCACCCATCCATATCATTTGAAATTTCAATTCAGTCTCTCTTTCTCTCTCTGAGAGCGAGATTAATTTTATTCAAGTGGGTTAGCAGCCCTTTATGCCATTATTCTCTACTCTACACTTCCGAAGCTGATTTAACTGCAGGCAAAGCAGTTCCATTTCCATTCTGAACTCGTTAAGTTAAGGTGCTGTGAGTTGAAAACGTGATTAGAATTTAATAATTTTTTTAGTGAGAAATTGTGAGAAAAATTAAAGAAAGTATGAAGAAAGCTTTTACTAAGATTAATAAAAATAAGATTCAAGAGAAATGATATTTCCTGTAATTTATCAATTCAAAAAAATAATTGTATTCCTATTGCGATAATATAAAACAAAGTGAAAAAATGTGCCTGTGCAGAAGGCCTCAAGACGTAGAAGAATTTGTTTAAGAAATGGTACGTAGATCAATTTGTGTCATTTGCCCAATGTTCTTGTGGACAAAGCTTGCTGGAGGCTTTGACGTTCACTCAGTATACTTAAAAATTTGCAAAAATAAAACAAGAATATTCAGTGTTATTTTTTTTTTTAATCGGCAAGATTTCTGCTCTTTTTAACAGAAAGATTAAATGGTTAATGTTCCTATTTTTAGTTGTCTCAGATGTTGATTCGGATTTCGAGACCCTTATTGGGCATGTCCGTTTATTTGTTTGTCCTCAGACATATGTCATTTTCGAATGCAGATAAATAATAAGTCAGATTTTGCTTTGATGATCATTAATTCTTCATTGAAACTTAGAATTTCATAAGAGTCACTTATAAATGTCTTCCATTTTGATTTTATGCTCAAGTTGCAAAAATATCCGATCGAACATAAACAAAAGAAGGGCGTTGTCGCCAATTTGTTGATTTGTTTATGTTAAATCTGCTGTTTATAATTTATAATTTTCTGTTCTTCATAACTAACTTGTTACTATGTGGAACTTATGTGTTATATAGTTTAAATCAGTAGGGTGAGGATATGTAATTTAGGTGCTTATAGCCATTTAGTTGGAATTGGCTCAACAACAGTCACCCATCCATCTTTTATTTGAAATTTCTATTCTACACTTTATACTACTAAGTACAATATATAAGTATGTCTAAATTTGGTGAGCAAAAATATCGAATGAATCAATCAATCATTCATCACAGATCATACATAGGCTAGCCTTATGTTAAAAAGCACTCTACGCCGGCGCCAGTCACGTCTACCAAGTGAATATATATATACAATACAAGATACAATAGTATACATATATATGAATGCATGTATAGAATGTTTGAAGCACATAACGTTCCTGCGCAATCTCTCTGAGAGCGACATTAATATTATTCAAGTGAGTTAGCAGCCCCAAATGTCATTTTTCTCTAGTCTACACTTCCGAAGCTGACTTAACTGCAGGCTAAGCAGTTTCATTTCCATTCTGAACTCGTGAAGTTAAGGTGCTGTGAGTGAAAAAATTGATTAGAATTAAATAATTATTTTTAAGTGAAAATTGTGGGATTGAAAAATTAAAGAAAATATGAAGAAAGTTTTTACTAAGGGTAATAAAAATAAAATAAAAGAGGAATATTTCCTGCAATTTATTAATTCAAAAAAATAATTGTATTTTTATTGCGAGAAGTACGTTAGATAAATTTGTGTCAGTTTAGCAATCCCTTATTGTGAGACAAAACTTGCGGAGGCTCTGATGGCCAAAATAAACGAGTCATACAAAATTTTGCGAAAATGAAACAAGAATTTTCAATGTAATTTTTGTTTATTTTTATTGAATTCAGCAAGATGGTGGCTCTTCTTTAGTCGCCCGGTAACAGAAAGAGTAAAAGGTTAATGTTCCTATTTTTATTTATTTCAGAAGTTGATTCGGACTTCGAGACATTAGAAGCAACGGAGGATTAGAGTGGGCCGCCTGAAGGACTGTTTTCTTCTTCGCTATAGGAAACTGATATGTATGTACAATATATAAAAAATACTAAAAGTTTTAATAATTATCTTACACATTATTACAATAATCCAGTAGTTATATCCTCACAACGACAGCAAATGATCAGGACCATTATGCAAGTAGCCAACACCAACACCAAAAACATTCTCAAGAATCATTTGAACTCAATATAAATAAAATCAACACGAAACTAAAAACTTTGGTTGCATCTTCAAGTTAAAATGGTGAGTAGTATAATTTAGTTTTATTAAAATATCTTCTTTGTTGGTAAATTGTACTATGCGTTTTAGATACTTATATGTATATATTCATTGTTTATATTTATAACAAATGTCCTATCCTGATCAGCGTGACGAGAAGAACTAGTTGGACATGCCCGTTCATTTGTTTGTCCTCAGACATATGTCATTTTCGAATACAGATAAATAATAAGTCAGATTTTGCTTTGATGATCATTAATTCTTCATTGAAACTTAGAGTTTCATAAGAGTCACTTGTAAATGTCTTCCATTTTGATTTTATGCTCAAGTTGCAAAAATATCCGATCGAACATAAACAAAAGAAGGGCGTTGTCGCCAATTTGTTGATTTGTTTATGTTAAATCTGCTGTTTATAATTTATAATTTTCTGTTCTTCATAACTAACTTGTTACTATGTGGAACTTATGTGTTATATAATTAACATCGATAGGGTGAGGATACTTAGCTTATGTGCTTTTTGCCATTTAGTTAGAATTTTGGCTCAACATCAGTCACCCATCCATCTGATTTGAAGTTTTCTATATCTATGTCAGAATATTACAAACTTCCTGATTAATTACTGCGCATTCTTTTCATGATCAACATACACGTATATAATGTTATATAAACTTAATACAGTTTAAAAAATTAACATATGAAAAAGATACAAATTGCATTCCAAATTTAGCCGTTGTCGCAACCACGCTATTAAATTAATTAATTCGTAATATCAAGAATTTCCGGAGATCATTCATATAGACAAAAGTAAAACAAAAATCCAAATCTCAGAACAGAAACCTTGCAAAGCAATCAAACAAGCAAGAAAGGAGAGAATAGTTTTATGAGCAAATATTCACAATAGTTAAATTTAGAAAAGAGGTAAGATTGCATGCAGCTATGCAAACATACTGCAATTGCATATTATTAAATATAGAAAGGGAATACAAATTGGTTCAGCCATAGACATAGTGTATGTGAACATTGGAACAAAAGAACACTGAATGGTACTTGTATTGGAAAGCGGTTACAATGCAAACAGTAAAACGAAAGTTCACTGAATGCTGAATGTTATTTGTGCCAAAAACCAAAAAAGTAAAGCATAGTCTGTGAGTACCAATAATCATATTGTAAGTATATTGAAACAGTGTAAGAACAAGTTTGGCCATACAAACATACTGCAAGTGAGCATTAAAACGAAAGTGCTCTGTGATTTTGCATTGCTTGCTTTGCTGAACTAATGAACTGTTCAGTTTTTCAATGAAAATTTGTTATGAAAATTTGAATGTGATTTTTATATTTATGAACAAAAAAGAAACTGCACTCGTTATAATCTAGAAATGAATGTTCCCCGATGGTGATAATTTCGAATGAAGTAACACGCTTATTTTGTTCATGCTGTTGAACGGACTCATCCATCCTCAGTATCGTTTAACCCTGTAGCATTCTTAGCCAAGTTTACTCTTTCCTTTTCCTTTTCCACTCTATTCTTATAAACTCTATCAGTCATTCAAAATTTAAATCTTGTGCTTTTTCTCCAAATTAAAACATTGATTGGACAATTTTTTCATTCCACTGTTAAAAATTATTTCCACACCATGCCAGCGTTTTACTTGTAGTACTAAGAAAAACTCAAGACACATTAACGGCTTCATCAAAACAAAACGCAAAAGAATAACAAAAATTGCACAAGTGATTCGTAACCTACGCTACGCGGAATTTTGGTGTGGCATCTACCGCGTTGGATAAAGTGCTGAGAATGAATGCTATGATATACAAACGCACGCAGACGCATAAAGAAAGAATACACATTTCTTAACGCAAGTGTCTTTTTTCCCAAAAATTCAAAACAAGTTACAAAACATTTTGCTTCTGTTCAAGTTATTGGAGAGAAAAAATGTTCAAGTTAGCAAGAAGTTCAAGTTAGTTCTCTTAGTAATACAGAATCTAATTTAAACTATCATTATCTTTTTCTGAAATGAATAAATACCTTATGTGAGGAATTATACAATACGTGCATGTCTTTATATTGCATTTTTTTATGTCTAAGAAGAGTGATAAAGTTTTATTACTCAAAATCCTATTAATTGAACCATTCTTTTAATTCGTTGGCCAGTAATTCTAAACTTATTGTCACTTTCATTTTTGTTGAAGTGAAACACATTGGAGTCTTGCAGGCCATATCATTACCGATCCTTCACCATATACACGAGCGAAACAAGTCCTCATTGGTTGACCCACAAGCAGATCCGTCCAAGTTAATGTTTTTTTTTTCATTTCATCACATAAGGTGACGTTACTGCACTCTATCTTATCTATCACCTTATCTGTCCAGTGCTACCTGGGTTTTTTAAGAAGTTAGCTATGATATTTTTGTGACGGTTAACTTTGGAAGCAATTTTACTAATGTGCACACCATCTTCCTGCATTAATGCATATTTTAAGTAAATAAATTCTTACATTTAATTAATGAACTACTTGTTGCAATTTAACAACTTGATACGGGAGACAATTTCTTTGCTTTAAGGCGAAAGTTGTCTGGACTGACTTTTGCCATTGCTTCAGTCATTTTTTGACCATGCAATGTTGTTCTTGCCGGTGCAGTAATGAAACCATACTGTTATTATTCGATGCAATTATTGTTGTGTTATCTGCATTTGACTGGCGTTTCAGCAGTATATATTGTAGGTAAGATATTTCCTAGTACGCTTCATTGGGGTAGCATTAATGGAATACAGTTTTGAGCTTACACGTGATTGTTGCACGATGAAATGGCGATCGGTGAGGTAAGATTTTTGAGAAGCAAAGTATGGTGCAGTAAGCCATTTCTTAGTCTGGTAGATCACATCTAGGACACAGGACTCTTTCAAATGCTTGTTGAAAATCTAAAAACAAAAAAAGTGCATCTGCAACAGATTTTACAATTGGTGACATTGGTCCATGTCATCTTCTAAGCCCAAACTTATGATCAGGAATGATGTTAAGGGCGTCCATTAGCATTAGACTAATGGGACGGTACGACGTCGTGAACTACTCAGGTTTATTTGGCTTTGGTTTTATAATTACCTCAGCACATTTCCTTTGTCCTGGGTGGGTTGTTGTATAATCTTAGAATATTAAAAAATGTGTACGCCTGGTAAACATTTGGAGCAGATTTCTAAAAGTAAAAATAGAAAACAGAAAGTGAAAGTTAAGGACAAGAAAAGAAAGTATAAAAAATGTTGAGTACACTTTGTACTTAGTACTGTTTTTCTTAAAATTTAAATTGAGATTAGCATTATTTCCTCGAGCCACATGTTAAAGAGCACTCTACGTCGGCGCCAATCACTTTTGCTAAGTGAATATATACTAGTATATGTATATGTGTGCATGGATACATACGTTCTTGCGCAATGCCCAATCTTTCTCTCTCTCTCTCTCTCTCTCTGAGAGCGACATTCATATTTTTGAAGTGGGTTAGCAGCCCTAAATGTCATTTTCTCTACTCTACACTTCCGAAGCTGACTTAACTGCTGGCTAGGCATTTCCATTTCCATTCTGAACTCGTTAAGTTAAGGTGCTGTGAGTGAAAAAAAGTGGTTAGAATTAAATAATTATTTAAGATTTATAAAAATAAGATTCAAGAGGAATGATATTTCCTGCAATTTATAAATTCAAAATAATTGTGTTTTTATTGCAATAATCTAAAAAAAAAGTGAATAATGGTCCTGTGCAGAACGCCTCAAGACGTAGAAGAATTTGTTTAAGAAATGGTACGTAGATCAATTTGTGTCAGTTGCGCTATCAAAAATTGTGAATCTGCCCAATGTACTTGTCGGAGGCTTTGACTTTCACTCCGTATAATCACAATTTGCGAAAATGAATCAACAATTTTCAATGAAATTTTTGTTTATTTTTATTGGATTCGGCAAGATGGTGGCTCTTCTTCAGTCGCTCGGTAACGAAATATTAAAAGGTTAATGTTCCTATTATTATTTGTTTCAGAAGTTGATTCGGACTTCGAGACATTTAGAAGAACTGGAGGATTGGGGTGGGTTGTGATTTAATTACTGAATCGCATAGCTCAACGAATGTCCTATCCTGATCAGCGTGACGAGAAGACCTTATTGGGCATGTCCGTTCATTTGTTTGTCCTCAGACACATGTCATTTTCGAACACAGATAAAAAATATATCAGATTTTGCTTTGATGATCATTAATTCTTAATTGAAACTTAGAGTTTCATAAGAGACTTGCAAGTGTCTTCCATTTTGATTTTATACTCAAGTTGCAAAAATATCCGATCGAACATAAACAAAAGAAGGGCGTTGTCGCCGATTTGTTGATTTGTTTTTGTCTACTGCTGAAATGTAGAATTTTCTGTTCTTCATAACTAACTTGTTACTATGTGGAACTTATGTATTATATATATATGTATATGTATATGTATATTACAGCAGTAGGGAGAGGGTACATAACTTATGTGGTTATTGCATTTAGTTGGAATTCTGCTGAACATCAGTCATCTGCTTGGAAATTTCTACATCTTTACTTTGTACTACTATTGTATATATGACTAAATTTGGTGAACAAAAATATCGAATGAATGAATCATTCATAATAGATCATATAGGCTAAAATGACCTACTCGTACATATTGTATTCATTTTTAATTTTTTTTTTAACGTTTTTTAGATGCATACCTTCTGATTACTGATTACATAATTAGTAGTAAACTTCCGAATTTCTGTCTTCACTAAAGACATTTTTGTATCTCTATGTATAGATTTGTTTGTTACGAAATATGGTGCATATGGAATTTGACGGAGTGTATTGGACTGGAGTCTTTGCAGGAGGCAAGATAGTTTTATAAAGTAGGAGCATGTTTTCTGTGTTCACTTTCGACCTTCTTGGGCAATCTCCTTTTGTCATGGTGAATGTGACGTGTGATGATTTATTTGAATTCACTTTTATGTTCAATTTAGTTAGCCACTGGTTGATAATGTCAACTTGTTGTTGGACTGCGTCAGATGCATCGCTAGCTACCTCTGACGAAGAGAGGATGGCAGTATCTTCTACATATGTAGGTGGCTTAAAAAATTTAAGCAGAGAACCATGCTCCAAGACAGAAAAATTTGTTGAACAAAGCTTTTAATTGTTGTCTACGCCGGCGCCAATCACGTCTACTAAGTGAATATGTACAACAGTATATGTTTATTTATGTGTGTATGAATGTATAGATTTCGATTCGCTATCTCTCTCTCTCTGAAAGCGGCATTCATATTATTGAAGTGGGTTAGCAGCCCTAAATGTCATTTTTCTCTACTCTACACTTCCGAAGCTAATTTAACTGCAGGCTAAGCATTTCCATTTCCATTCTGAACTCGTTAGGTTAAGGTGCTGTGAGTGAAAAAAAGTGATTAGAATTAAATAAGTATTTTAGTGAGAAATTGTGGCTTATCATGGATTAAAAAATTTAAACAGAGTGCCATGCTTCAAGAAAAAAAAAGGTGTTGAGAAAAGTTTTTAATTGTTGTTTCGTGCTTGATTTTGAGTCTACTTAATGCATTTCCGGACTAAGCTCACTGGGGATACATCTTAAAAACGTTCCATACCGAAATGGTGAGTTTTTCGTAAAATTTAAATTGATATTAGCACATTTTATCGAGTCACATGATAAACACTCTGCGCCGGCGCCAATCACGTCAACCAAGTAGTATGTACTACAATAGCATATGTATGTCCATGTGTATGTGTGTATGAATGTATAGAATGCTTAAAGCCAATAACGTTCTTGCGCAATCTTTCTCTCTCTCTGAGAGCGACATTAATACTTTTCAAGTGAGTTAGCAGCCCTAAATGCCATTTTTCTCTACTCTACACTTCCGAACTTATCTGCAGGCTAAGCAGTTCCATTTCCATTCTGAACTCGTTAAGTTAAGGTGCTGTGAGTGAAAAAAGTGATTAGAAATAAATAATTATTTCAGTTTAAAAAATAAAATAAAGAGGAATGATATTTCCTGCTACTTCTTAATTCTAAAAATAATTGTATTGCTATTGGGATAATCTAAAAAAAATTAAGAATGATCCAGTGCAGAACGCCTCACGACGTAGAAGAATTTGTTTAAGAAATGGTACGTAGATCAATTTGTGTCATTTGCGCTATCAAAAATTGTGAGCCTGCCCAATGTACTTGTGGACAAAGCTTGCCCGAGGCTTTGACGTTCACTCAGTATAATCAAAAATTTGCGAAAATGAATCAACAATTTTCAATGTATTTTTTGTTTATTTTTATTGGATTCGGAAAGATGGTGGCTCTTCTTCAGTCGCCCGGTAACAGAAAGATTAAAAGGTTAATGTTCCTATTTTTATTTGTTTCGGAGTTCGAGACATTTAGAAGAGGAGGATTATGATGGGTTTTGAATTAATTATTAAATTCGAATATATGTTAATTGTCTTCCTTATTATTTAATCATTTTGTCGTGATGTTTATATTTATAACACATGTCCTATCCTGATCAGCGTGACGAGAAGACTTAATTTGGCATGGCCGTTCATTTGTTTATCTTCGACTACAGATAAATAATATGTCAGATTTTGCTTTGATGATCATTAATTCTTAATTGAAACTAAGAGTTTCATAAGAGACACTTGAAAGTGTCTTCCATTTTGATTTTATGCTCAGGTTGCAATAATATCCGATCGAACATGAACAAAAGAAGGGCGTTGTCTCCGATTTGTGATTTGTTTATGTTAAATCTGCTGTATACAATTTAGATTTTTCTGTTCTTCATAACTAACTTGTTACTATGTGGAACTAATGTGTTATATACATATATAATTAACATCGATACGGTGAGGATACGTAGCTTATGTGCTTATTGCCATTTAGTTAGAATTCGCTCAACATCAGGCACCCATCCATATCATTTGAAATTTCAATTCAGTCTCTCTTTCTCTCTCTGAGAGCGAGATTAATTTTATTCAAGTGGGTTAGCAGCCCTTTATGCCATTATTCTCTACTCTACACTTCCGAAGCTGATTTAACTGCAGGCAAAGCAGTTCCATTTCCATTCTGAACTCGTTAAGTTAAGGTGCTGTGAGTTGAAAACGTGATTAGAATTTAATAATTTTTTTAGTGAGAAATTGTGAGAAAAATTAAAGAAAGTATGAAGAAAGCTTTTACTAAGATTAATAAAAATAAGATTCAAGAGAAATGATATTTCCTGTAATTTATCAATTCAAAAAAATTTCTGTTTGCCTAGTATTTAACTGAAGTAATGAACTGAACTAATGAACTGTTCATTTTGATGATAAAGAAGTGTAACGGAACTTATATAATACAAAGGTCGGAAAAAGTGTTTTGACAAAGAAAAAATAGCGCATTTGTGTTTACATGTTTCTTTTTAATGATAATCTTGTATAGGTAGCAATACCTGCTTGTTTTAAACGATATCGCACAGTTCTCTCACCAATTGCAATATTATACTGTTTATTCAATTCAAATGCTGCAGATTTGGGGATTTTTAACAGATTGGCTTTAAATTTTTGCACAATTAAACGGGCTTCTCTTTTGATTGTCTTAACAATTACTAATTTTCTAAGGGATTTAAGATTTGTCACCTCAAAGCCCCGATTTAATTGTTATTGAGAATGTTTAATCTTATATGAATAGAAAAAGAAGACTATATTTGACAAGAAGGCACCAGAAGACAAACACTGAGGTCGAAAGCCTTTGGAATGACATTTCTCCGCAAATCCTCCAAAATTTAGTGAAAGTAATACCAGGTGATTGCAGGAAGTTTCCAATGCCAAAGGAAAGTTCGTTTTCTATAAAGTTATGCATTCAAATTTTGTATATTTTTCTTGTTAGATCTTATATTCTGATTAATTATATTTGGTCAAAATACTTTAAATTTATTTTTAATTTCAGAACTTAATATTGAATTGAACTAATATATGTTTTTTCCTTATTATTATTATACTTTAATCATTTTGTTTTATTTAGATTTTTTCTATCATTAAAAAGAAAGATATAAACAAAAATGAGCGATTCTTTCTTTGTCAAAATACTTTTTCGGACCATTGTACTTTGTGCTTCTTTCCTTTTTTATTTCTTCAAATAGCCTCCATATGATGGAAATAATTAAGTTTGCCAATATGGTCTGAGTTTTCCCACTCTCTCAATAGGCAAATTTATTCCGTATAAGACAACACTATTGTACTTGTTGTTTTTTTTTATCCCAGAGATCGGGCTCTGAAGAAGAGATCACATACTCTAGTATATGATACAATAATGGGAACAGATTTGTGTGTCGATTGGTTATTATTATCTTGCATAAGGGCTTTCTCATTTGTCCTGTAGGGAACAATATTGTCCAATACATCATCTGTTATTCAATATTGAACTGGCCCAGTGGAGGTCAAGGGTACCATAATTCATAGTTGTCAACAACAAAAATCATAATAAAATATAAACTCGTTTTTATTTTTCTATAATTTATTTAATTTGTTCATTTCTGCTCGATATTTTTTTTATACTACTATGTACTTAGTAATATATTATATAAATGTTCTTCTACAATACTAAGTATGTACTCGTATATAAAGGTTTTAGTATATTATTGTATACTATTGTATATAATGAATATAATAGATAAATAATGTGTGTATATTATATAGGTTATATATATATTATGTTATGCAGTATATGTGTATATATTATTTATGTATGCATGTATATTTAATATTACAATCTATATATGTATGTATGTATGTTATGTCTGTGTATATAAAGACAAATTGAATTTCTTAATTATAATTTTAAGTTTATTTATCTAAAAAAGAAAAGATTTTGGCAATTTTGTTTTCTGTTCTTTTGGAAAAAAATACATTAAGGCATTTTCTATATATAATACAAAGATCCTATATATGTAAATCTCGGATTAAGGCTAAATACGAAAAAAAAAATTTATTGAAAATTAGAGACAACAAATTTAGAGACTACTATAAAAATTAAACTTGATAAACTGCACAGTTTGATCAGTTTAATCTTTGCGAAATGATTATTATAATTATTTACTGGCACCACCGCTGCTGCTGCTGTCATCATTATTATTTTTGTTTTTGCTACCAAGTCCCTCGGGCATGCTACTCTTGCGTTGGGCCTGGGATATTTGGACAATGCGTGAGAGCGGTGAATGTGTGCTACTCGTACTGGGACGTGTTGGTGAGACTGGTCCACTTGGCAATAGACGTGATGTAATCATAGCATCAATGGGAGGCGAAATCGTTAATGGGTTGTTGCCATCAGTTGTGGAAGCCGATGATGAAGTTGTCACCGCCATCGATGTCAAACTGAGTTCACGTGCCAATGGCGAGGGACGCAAGGAAAGACGACGTTGCAAGGCTGTTTGTGACATAGATGGGGTCGATGAAGGCGATGTCATGACCGCTGTGTTCGCCACGGCAGCCACACCAATAGCAGCCACTTGTATGGTGTTGCTATCTGTTGATGGTGCTGGTGCTTGACCTGGTGGTATTTGGAGAGCAGTCGGTCGGACGCTGAAGCGGCGACGGAATTTAGATGCATTTATACTCAGGGAGCTACCTGATAATGTGACTGTTGATCCTGCTGCTGATGATGTTGTGGCTGCTAATGGAGACATAGGCTGAGGCGGTTTTTCACTGTAGCTTGGTGGCGGTTCCATCATTTGCAAACCCGATGGTCGACGACGTTGCGTCAGAGAAGAGGGCACCGCTGGCATTGTGCCCACTATGGTTGAACGACGAGCATAGATACGATTTGCTGCTGTTGCGGTCAACTGTCTGGTTTGGTCGCCAGCAAAAAGTGATAATATTGCTGGCAATTCTGGTGGTTCGAGACCAGCATTGCCAACTTTGCGCTGTTTCTTATCGGTTTTACTCTTGGCACTGCCCGCCATTGGGCCACCACTTGAGGATGATGATGCTGCTGCCTGCTGTTGTTGTTCATCGAGTATAGCATGCGTGTGTACAACTTCAAGCGCCCTTATGAGATCCGCCAGAGAGGTTTGCTCTAGAACATCCATATCCTTATCTGAAGTCACCGAGAAAATACTTGAGCGACGTGCCCCAGCACCTGCTGTGGCCGGGAACAAACTGCCACGTCGTGCCGCTGCTGCAGCCATAGCCGCTGAACCGGTTGGAGCCAGGCTGCCTCGTCTTTGCATCATTTGTGCTGCTGCTGTTGTGTTTGCAGCAGTTGGAGCAAACATGCTGCCACGTCTGGCACTCATTGTTGGATTTTGGGTGTAAATTGATTCACGCCGTCTTCGGACTCCACCACCAATACCACCAGCACCGCCACCTGCAGCAGTACGCCGTTGATAGGCACCGATAGCAGTAGCATTTGCATTTAATATAATCTGTTCAGGATCATCGGTAAAACCGAGATTGGTAATGCCACCACCAGCACCACTAACACCATTGCTACCATTACCAATCCCACCAAGTGAATGACGGGAAGATGACTTCCCATTATGAGCAAACGTTAAACTGCCACTGGCACTTATTGTGCTATAATAGTCCAAAGGTGGTGGCGGCATACCACTTCGTTGAGTTGCTTCTGGTTCCGAAACCACTGAAAATTTGCGTTCAGCCGGACCAGCAGTGCAGACCTCTTGCGATGGACGCTTTTTAAAGGGAAACAGACGTCTTAGACCATCTGGCATAGAGAACTTCTTGACACGCGGTGCCTTTGATTTCATTTGATCATCTATCATATCATCCATATTCACCACATATGATTGAGGATCCAAGTTGCCAGCTGTGCCACGACGATGTCTATTATAGCGATTATTAATGGCTTCCTGAATTTGATTATTATCACCACTCCAGGTCCATTCGTTCTGAGGGCCCAATTGACGTTGCATTTGCCAACGCGGCTCAATATTAAAGTCCGAACAGGCCCGACCACGTGGACGTGCTGGTGGCACAGCAGACCAATCATTCATTGACGAAAATGACCATTCACTTGCAAGTATTTGCGAGTCCGAGAAACCATTATAGGCATTATATACTCCGGGATCCTCTTCATTCGATGGCGGCGGTGGCTTCACTGTAGCCAAAGCAGACACAACTTTCGCCAGCAAATCTGTTGTCTGACGATAGGCTTCGGCAGTCTGAAAGGTCTTGGTGCGATCATATTTACTAATCTCAGTATCCGATGAAGCATGCACCAACAATGGTGTCATATCCGCACGCAAGGCATCAGCATCATAGCATAATGAGAATGCTCGCTTACGACTCGGCAATGGTGCTGGTTCCACACGATACATAGATATTTCGGGACAGGAATTCGATCGGTGCAGCATATAGGAGAAATCTGGTTCATTATAGACAGGCTAATTGTTGATTAATATAAAGTAGTTTATCGTTGAACGAAGGGGAATATTATGACAAGTTGAGGTTAAGGAAATGGAAGTTTAAAGAAAATATTGGAAAGGAATATAAGATAAGACAGGTGAGGATGGGTTGTGTATATATTTATGTATTGTTGTTTTTGTTGTTGATGTTGATATTGTGTTATTGTTGTTGTTTAACATGTAAAAGAAAAATTTATAAAGAAAAGAAAGGAAAATAATTAAAAAATTTGGGAAAAAATCAATACATAAAATAAAAAATCTTAACAAAAAATTTTAAAATTTCTAACGAAGAAAAGTTTTAGAAATCAAAATTAAAAAATTAATAATATATGTTTTTGTATGGTTTGTTTTTTCAAAAATGCACTTTAATGTTTTTATTTAAGGTTTGCTTTTGGTTTTGTTGTCTTGTTTTGTTTGGTTTTTTGTATTTTGTTTTGGTCTCTTACTTACGCCATCGCCTCTTCTTCTGTCTTGCAATCTTCGCATTTGTTCTATTTCTCTTTCGACAAAACTAAAAAAACAAAATCGAAAATATGTGTTTTTGAACTCAAAAAAAGAATATTCAAACAGAAAAACCCGCTTAGTAATTACCACAATAAATTAATCCAATAATTTTAATTCTACATTAAATTAAAAATATTATATATATAAATATATAAGTAGAAGTATTCCCATTGATTTTGATACGAAAACTTTATAATAATTTCCAAAATTTCTTTTCTTTCTTCACTATAAATTGTATATATTATTATGATAAATCATAAAGTACAATATTAAAAAATAGACCCATTTAAAATATATATATTATTTCGAATTATTTAATTGCCCAAACAATTTTCTAAAAAATCATAAAATTAATTATCAAGAAATTAACAAATTAATTTTGATTCAAAACTTTTCACAATATTATTTTAATGTTGAAATCTCCAGTGGTATATTGTATGTACTTCAATTTTCATAAGAAAATTCTTCTCAATTTCAAATCTTTTAAATATAAAAAAACATAAAGAATATACCCATTTTAAAAATAAATAAGATATTTTTGTGGTATTTACTTTTCCCAAAAATTTATGTTAGATTTATAAGCATTTGTTTGTTTTGAAATATATTCATTTAATTTGAAACGATGAAATCTTGTAAGACGACAAAACATAGGAAACATTTCATAAATACCAATAGTTCTTAAAAATAAAAACATTAAAGTTGCACTTTCTTCATATAAAAAAATAAAAAAATAATAAGAATTAATTCAGTACAATTTGAGTAGAATTTTGTTACACATTCTTCTAATTCCCTACTTTATTTATAATGCAGCTCAAACTGCAACTTGAAGTCGGATTTACTAGATGCTCAAATCGTCATCTGAAACAAGACTGCTGTGAAAATCTCATTGTATACCTCAATATAATCTTCTCCATCTTTTTTTTTTTTTAATTATCTTTTTATTTGTCAACATAAGCTATGACATTAATTGGCTATGTTCTTTGGTAAGGAAGATCTGACGGGCGCAATCTCCTGAACCGCCTCTTTGTTCTCAAGAAGACTTATGGCCAAGTTATTGATATGCTGGTTGAGTCATTCGTTGTGTTATGTGTCTCCTTATCTCTTCCTTGATATTTGGCATCAGGAGATTTTTGTGAATATTCACAGTATATATGTATGTATCAGGGGGCGCAATTTAACGCTGAAGTATTTCAATATTAGATTCGGCAGCTGTTCTGTATAATTGGATGTCGTATGTCCAAACAGTATGAGCTTGAGTATGGCATTGTAGATCGGATCTTCAGCCTTCATTTTGGCTACAATGAGTTCTTTCCATGTCATTCTTTTAACAAGCCACATGGCTAAGTACTTGACTTTGTTTCCTTTGAGTATTACAACTCAGTTAAAGACGGTTCGATCTTTGCTTTATGCCGAAGTGCGAATAAAACATAGACGGACTTCATCCAGTCTTGGATTTTATTGAGCTGACTTTGTAGCAGTTATGTTACCTTTCTTGCACTGGGGGATGTAGCAAGTACTACAGTATCATCTGTGAATGTGGCTATGGTATCTAATTGCAACTTGAGTCCGGCATCTCAGCTGTGTAGATGGTATAGAGCAGTGGGGCCAATACGATTTCATCGTGTCATACACGATCGAACGCTTGTTTAATGTCAAGGAACACAGCTGCACAATACTGCTTTTCTTCAAGTGGCTTTGGAATTCAATCATATCCTTGCTCTGCAGACCTTCCAATAACTATCGATCTATATCGATATTAGTCAAGAATATTAAAGATATGTCAAATTCATTCCTTCTCACATAGAATGATTAACTTCAGTTAATATAATAATTCTCGACTTAAGAATGCAAATATCAATTCGTCTCAATTAAGTTTGAGATAGTATATGCTGTTTTATAAATTTATAAATAACAGACAACAGTTTATAAATACATATATATGTATATATCTATTTTAGAAGAATGTGTAACATAATAAAAATTTACCCATTTAGTAAACATATTAGTTAGTATTGCCCACTTACTCTTACAGAAAGACACACACACACACACACAAATAGGACTTATTACATTACCTTTACTTTAAGTATATACAATTCATTGAGTAGACGTCTTAAGTAGCCAACATCTTTAGTGACACCAGTCCATATACGATTCTGTGTTGCTTTGAGGTTCGAAGATAATTGATGTTCCAAATATGCAAGTTTTTTACTTTGTAAACCACTGTAAAAATTGATTTTTGTTTTCCAAAAAAATTAAAAATGTTGACATGCATCAAATACAATAAAATAAATAGCAGAAGCAACATAAATATTACTAAAAACATATGCATGTAAATTAAAAAGCAAACCAACATGCACAATATTGTTTAAAAATATTGAATTTAAAGGCATAATGATAACTCACTGCACTCCCCACACTACTCCATTAAAAATCATTGGAATGATTAAGAATCAAATAAATTTTGGCTAATAGTTAATTTGATTAACGATTAATTGTTAATAATTAAGAATCATAAGAAATTTGACTAATAAGTCATTAATTATTAATCGAAATTTTTGATTATTTAATCATTAATTAAAATTTTTGATTACGATTTTTAATTATTAATCAAAACTTATGATGACATTTTTTAACAACATGAACATTTCTTTTTACCATTGACTATTCTATAACTTGAATAATCATAATCATAAATTTTAATTAATGATTTTGTCATGATTATATTTATCACAACACTGTCATATACTAGCAATCAAAAAATGTGTAAAAGTTTCCCTTACAAAATTACAATTAATTAATTAGATTGCTTATGAATATGTTTGTTTTCGTGTGATCAATTGGATTTTTCAAGACTTCTGCTATATTTCGAAGATTCAATGTCAGTAAATACTTATGGAAGCATACAAATCAGCGGCTTAAAAATTAAGAAGTTTAATTTTCTAAAACAAAATTCGGGAACTGAATCTCTATTCTTTAATTTTATTACTTTTGTTATAAAACATCCAAAATTAGTTGTTCACTTCTTTGCATCTGGGCGTCATTGAACTAATTAAATTGCTACATCTTAATAAAAAATTCTTGGCGGCACATCTTTGAAAAATTTTTGTGTTTGGTTGTTCTTAGACCATTCTTAACATCCATCCAAAGATGCTCAATCGGATTTAGGTCAGGTGATAGAGTCGGCCATTCTAGTATACGACATTGTTGTCTTGATACCAATCTTTTGCCTTTTTGGAAGTGTGTTTCGGGTCGCTGTCTTGTTGGAAGACTCATCTTATTATAAGGCATAAAGCAACATTTCTTGTAGTATTTTTGCAACATAATAATAAGCGTCCATTCGTCCAACGATGTTAACTAAAGGTTCTACGTTTTTAATTGTTGATTTTCACGCAAAAATCACAACTTTTCGCTTGAAAACTTTTTGAGTTGAGAGAGGAAGTGGCAAGGAATTAGTTCTTATTGTTTTGAACAGATAATTTTGAACGTTTTATAATAAAACCGAACACGTTTGTATCTTTGTCATAGTAGCCTGATCTTAGCAAATGTTTATCATAGTAGTACAAAAGAAAAAGAGATAGACCCTGTGCAAAAAATTCAACACAATAATTTACAAATTAAGGGAACAATAAGCAGACAAATAGTCACCTCCTGTGATAATAACTTTAAATTCTCCCAAACCAAATATGTGCAATAATTTACTTCTTGTAATATGATTAGAGAAATTTATTTCATCATTATGCCGAGGTCAAGAAAATAGATAAAGAAGAATGTTTTGAAAGAAACCAAACCCATAGTTTTTGTTGCATTCGAAAATTAAAAGAGATAAAAAGAAATCCCAATACTAGGTGCTAAAATTCGTAATTAAGCGTAAGCAATACAATACAATTATTATATACATAAAATTAAATATTTATGCCCTTAGATAGTAAATAAATAGTATACGATATGATCAGATACATATTGTATATTGTATAAGTTAAACTTACCGTGTTATAAATGTCATTATCATGAGTAAATAACCCAATGAGAATATAAACCATATAATGACAAAGATTTGATAGACAACAAACCAACCGCCAAATTCTCGTGGTTGATTTGGTCCAAATGTCGGTACATAATCACCAAAACCAATTGTTGTGGTTGTTACATATGTATAATATAGTGCTATCGAATATGGCCAACTCTCGAAATATGAGAAAACCCATGATGGCAACAATAAAAATATGGCAATGCCCGGTATAAGAGCTATAAACACTGTTGTGATCAGACCCAATTGTAATGGCACATAGTGACTATCCACAGATAATTTATATTTCTTATAACGACGATAGATGGCTTCGAACTAATAAAAGAAATAATAATAATAATAAATAAATAATAATAATAATATTGTAACACACATTCACTCACCGTTCTTCCAAAATATTCACCTAAGCCGGCAAAAAGGATACCATTCACAGGTATACCAATTACCGAATATATAATCATTATCAAACGACCCAAAGTCGTTGTTGGTGATATATTGCCATAGCCTACAGTCGAACATACCGTAAAGGCAAAAAAGAAGGCATGATAAAAGGTCCAGGTGTAGGGTATTGATGCTTCTTCATTGGAATAGGCCATTACTGATTTACCACAATAATCGGTTATCCGTTCAAGTATCTCATCTTGTGCGGTTAAATTTTGATTTGATAATTGTTTGACTAGATAAGCTAAATAGAATAAATGAGAAATGCCATGATGAAACATTGTAAGAAAGAATAGACACAATATTACGTAAGATCTTATAAAAATAATCAAGTCAGAATTTGCATTTTTCTTTATACCATAAAAATATATTACTTAGATTGGTCTGAATGATCGTACGGTCGTTTCATTGGTTGGTTTATCCATCCATTAAAATTGCACTATACAAAACAATTTGTAACAATTTTCACTGACTGACTGACTGCCTGACTGCATGTACTATGATAATGATTATGATAACTCGTTATTTGTGATTGTTGTTCTGTGTTGTTATATGTGAAATTTGCGACTATTAACACAAATTTGTTGCTGTTCATGTTATTGTAAATTGCCAACTTGATTGGCGACAATGATTGTGTCTTCTTAAGTTCTTAGTTCCCAGATATTATGTATGTACATACAATACTATGTAGTATATCGTACCGCCCAATGTAGTATACCCATTTATCTTGATTGAAATAATTTTCTCTATTAATTCGATAAGTGCCTTATTTCTCAGCTACTGCTTCTGTTGTTGTTACAGTTGCGGTTGATGTTCCTGCAGTCATTTGTTGCACTACTTAAACTAATTGACTTTTGTAGTGTTCATAATCATATCTTAAATCCAAGATCCAAAGAAATACTCTATGTCCAGTGCTATCAAAAAGCACTTGATGAACGACGATAATCAAATAAATTCATTTTAACTAAACTTAAGCACTTGATTGATATAAGGCTTTCAGGGTGCTATGAGAAAAAAAATTGCCAACTAAAATTATGAAAATTTTAATTGCATATTTTTAGGCTTTGAAATCAACTTAATTTCAATTCTTTTCGATTTCTGTGACACCCCTGAAAGAGTCAAATCCAAATATACTAAACAGTTTTGTTCTATGAGTTCTTTAAGAACGCTGCCCTTAACCCGTTGGAATGTGGTTGTTGCGGTTTTTGAATCCAAAGGGCATTATAAATTTATCGAACGTGAAGGCAGTTTAATGAAATCTGCTAGCAATTTTGATGGCAGAAAAGTACAAAAATAGTTTACTCAAAATGTCATTTCTGTTGGGTAAAGATAATCTATCCAATTTTTTGTTTCTTTTTATTTAACTTCTGGTAATCAATGACAAGACATCAATTATGTTTTCTGTTTTCATCACGTTTCTTCGATACAATCCGCACTGAGAAATTCATGGAGAAAAACTCTTCCAGATTTTGTATTCCCACTTCAATGGGTTGCTCTAAGTAAACAACTTGAAAATTCAAATCCAGTAATCAACCTTCTAAGAAACATATCCGTATATGTTCTTTCTTTGTATCGGCAATTATTAGGTCCTCAAAATAGGCGTTTGTTTCAGCGATCACTTCCTCATTCGAGCCAAATGTCTTTCCGGCAACCAGTTTTTATGTCTGTGAACAGTCGAAAAATCCATGGGGGTCAAATCTGAAGAAGCGAGTGGATACGGATGCAATGCGAAGTATAACTCGTGCAATTTTGCCTTCGTATCCAAGGAATTGTGACACGGTGCATTGTCTTAGTGAAAGATAACTTTGTTTCTTTGCATAAGAGGCTGTTTCTTAAACATTTCCTCGTTTAAACGATCTAGTTGAGCTATTAAGCGATCGCTATTGACTGTCCAAGGCAATCGGTAAACAAGGTAGTCGATAAACATCACACCGTACGCATCCCAAATTATGGACGCCATTACCTTGCCATGACTTTGTTGTGCTTTTGACCGATTAAGTAAGGTTGACTGGCTGCTGTCCACTAAGCTGACAGCCGATTTGACTCTGGCGTGTTATGATTGATCCAAATTTCGTCTATCGTCACGTATCGATGCAAAATGTATTTTTTATCTCGCCGAAACAGCTCCAAACAGCACTAGGAATCATTAACAAGTTTGTTGTATGCTTTCTCATAGACAAATGTTCATGCAAAATAAAACCTACACGTTTCTTGTATATGTTTAGAGTGTCAGCTATCTCCTGCAACTTAACTTTATAGTTTGATATATTCCGGAATAGCCACCTTTTTTGGGCGACCAAAGCGTGGCGCATCATCGATTTTCGTACGACCACGTTTAAATTTAGCGAACCAGTCAAATTTTCTGGTGCAGAGTCCGGATAACACTTATGAAGCCATGCTTTCGTTTCAATGGTGTTTTTTCTCCATCAAAAAGCTATGTTTAAGCAACTCACGAAACTAATTTTTATCCATTGTTTTGAAAATAAGAAAAGTTGCTTCACTAAAACATCTGTAGCTTTTCAACGAATTGCCAGATTATCATGATTGCAACCACCTTTTGAAGGTTTAGTACAAAAAAAAAAAAAAAATTCAGTATTTGTGTCGCCATTTGTAAGTAAGACTGGGACTGGATTATAAATATTGTATCATTAAATGAACGCGTTATTTTATTCATATATCAGTTCAAAATATAAGTACCACAATCACTGTGGCTCTGAATTTTCAGGCATATTATGATCGCAAAAATGTCAATGATAGACAAGTAGTCATAGGAAGTACTTAGCAAGGTACAGTGTGGATAAAGCCACTGATGTCTGGAAGTGAAGAGATACATATACATATTCAGTTCAAGGAACCCACAACTCAATTTTTATTCATATGCTATGTCACTTTGACCCTATTTGAGCAAGCATTCATTCAGAAATAAGCACATTATCTACGGCCTGTCTGAAATTTATCATAAGTAATAGACTCAGCATAATTTCCCTAATACACTACATTGTATAGAAGCAAGACTTCTATGAGGAAGTGGCTGAGAATGATAAGATGAATGAATTTTATCTCCTAGTATCACAGCCATCTGAACTAAACTCAACTGAGCTATGATTACTTAATAATGTGGATCGACCTTCTTTGAATTATCTTGTCAGGTGTTGCGCCATTGAACTTAACATTAAATTGATCCGGAAATACAATACTACAAAGAAATTTGTGCGTGTTGAACAATTGAAGCGCATCACTAAACACCAACGTCATTTCAATTTCATCACTAACGCAAGCAAATGACAATTAAATTGTTTGACAAACACAATGATCCCCATATACCATGTATGTATATACTCTATACATACTTAGTACATTGTAGATGGGGATCTCTTTCATATCAAATAAAAACAATGATAGAGATTTACTACTGTTTATCATAAAACGTTGATCTTGCACTTGCACTTGAATAGTTGCTTGGTTGTTTTGTTTTATCAACAATCATCATTAGCATTATCAGTATCATCATGATGATGGCGGCAATGATCATCTAAACTCACGCCTACGTTCTCATTTTGTCGTTTTTGCTTCCGCTTTAAATACTGGTTGGGAAATGTTGTTGTTGAATTTGGAATTGAAATATTTAAGACCAAAGACGTCGGTGGCGGCGACGATGAGACAAATAAACACAAATTACAAATTACCCATTATTATCACTAAATATACCAGTAAAAATCAGAATCACAATTACTGCTGCCGCCACCACCATACAATATCAACAAATCAGTAGATCAGTATATATAGTATATAATACATATATCCGTATATCCAGCTTATTTTATCTACATATATCTGATCATTCATTCATTCATTCATTCATTTTCCTGTGTTTCTCTACTACTCTATACTCGCACACACACACATATATGTATGTACTCGTATAATTTTTTGTCGGTTTATCAGCAGGCGGTCTTTAAGGTCGGCGATCTAAATGATTTGGGGCTTCTGGTGTAAATGTATCTATCATTAGTATTATAGTTACAGTTACCGTTACGACAATTTCATGATACTTATTCTATTTACAACAACATGTCTCTGTGTGTTGTAGTGTTGCCCACACTACTATTACAAGATTGATTATTTCCACTATCAAACAATAGAAGCCGCCTATGTATTTTATTATACTACAGCGTGTAGAAAAGATGTATGGATTACATTAGATCAGATCAAATTGGATTGGATCTGATAAGTTTGTGCATTCAAAATTTAAATGAAAATCAGTTTGTCTAGGAAATGTCACGTTAACAGATTCGGTTGTTATACATAGTATTATTTAGGCATACTACAATATATTTTCGAGGTTGATTTTCATGTTTTGTTCAAAATGTTTACATTTATTGCATTGACAAATTAATTTTTTTTGTTGTTATTTTTATTCTTTCTCTAGACACGCTTCATTGCATTTTTTAAAGCAAAACAAAAAAAGCTCGGTTTATTTATACCCTTTACACACTGGTATTACTACAACTTTTTAAAGTTGTTTGTAACATACCATAGTTTCAGAGAAATTATAAAGATCAATATAGATTTAACCATACTAGAGGAGCCCCCGGCCATTCTAGAAAAAGCACTTATTTTTAAAGTGCTAACACAATAATTTCTTTATAAACAGTGTTCTTTGCAAAAACTCTATAACACGGCTTCACACAACCAATGAGCGTACAGCAATAGAACAGAAGAAAGAGGTACAAAAACCTCTCTATTCTCCCATTCTACTGCATGCACAACATCAACGACTGTGTGTTGTTTTTGTTGTTGAAAAGCGGTTATCTTTAACACCTATTCTTACTCAAACCACTAAACCAACTTTGATGAAATTGAGATTGTACACATTTTCCGAAGAATACCTTTCAATTTTATTTTTTTTTTTTTTTGTCAAAATCGGTTCAGTGGTGTATGCAGGAAAGGCTTCACAAATGTAATGTTTTCCATTTAATTATATAGAATAGATATTGTTAGTTCATTTTGTTAATATAAGTAACCCATATCTAAGCTAATAAACATGTTTGATATATATAAGCAAAGACATAACATAATCCAAATATTAGGCCAGCGAATCAATCTATCTATATATATAAAATTGGATGTATGTTTGTCTGCATGAATGTGTGTAGTATGTATGTGTTTGGATATGTTCTCTATGGATTCCGAAACTGCTAAACCGATTTTGATGAAATTTTGAGGGAATCTCTAGATAGCATAGCAAAGCACGCCGGGTTCACTAGTATATATCATAAACATAGTAAATTACGGGATAAAGAACTTGTAACATTTGAGAATAACTTTGGATTATATTTAGTTAGCACCAATAATCTAGGAACTACTCTAAGGAATCCAAAGCTAATGTTATGCAATACATAGAAAAAATGTTTAATAAAATCTGAAGGACCATAAAAGTTTGTGATACTATATCTATCTCTGATAGGATCGAAGTTAATGTTTCCCATTCCAATTGATCTTGAGCTTTATTTTGTTTTATGCTGTTTTTTTTATAATTTTTTTTTACATTGCTTACCTTTATTCTAACCTTAAAATTAATATGAACTTTTTGGGGTTTTTTTTTTTGTTTGTTTTTGGGTTTTAAAATGGAATAAAGAAATCGTTTAATTTTCATGGCACGGCGTCTATAATTAGAGCATTTATAGTTTATTTATTTGCATAATTAACACATTTTATGTATTAAAAATCAAGTTTATTGCAATTGAATTGATTTTTTGTTGTCTTTCATTATTTGTTTTTATTTTTTATTTTTCATTAAATAACAATAAATGCGAAAAACACGCGCGAATGATATACAAATAGTACTACGACTATAGTAAGTAGTAGAAACGAGTCTAAATATTTAGGTATAGTATACAATAGTACTTACTGTAAAGAAGCGTCGTCAAGTTTATAATAATGACAACGATTAATAAATTTACGCACGTTTTATAAATGTATGCCTGTATACGATATGCTCGTACTTTCAAAGTGAGAAAAGAAATCTAACATAAAAGTCATACATATTCTATTTTAATCCATTAATAATTTGTACAATGATAATCATCATGATCATCGTCTTCAGACAGAGAGTCGCCAAATTGTCTAAAGTTTGTACACATAGTACTTAGTATGTTTCACAAAACCAGAATTGTATTAATTCTTAGGTGTAATAGTAACGCCTCAGAGATCATATACAGTATTATTATGAACAGTATGTAAAAGAGATTAAAGTTGACCAAAACCTTCATCAGTCTGTCTGCCCCTCAATCTGTGTCACCGGGTATTTAATTCCATAGTTTGTCATAAATTTGTATATGCAGAAGTATACTAAGCATCTTTTAGTCTGATGTTGTTTGTAATATTTTGGAGGTCTAAAAAGTATTTGATCTGTATGGGAAAGGGATTCGAATTGGTCATTGTCTGTCATTCTATCTAAATCACTCGGTATTCAATCCCATAGTTTGTCTATGATTTGTCACAATCATGCTGCCTCGAAGACCAATTTATAATTTACGCTTATACTGGCATCCCTGTGACAATCCTACTGTCTGTATGTCTATCTGTCTGTCATTTAATCTGTGTTACTGAATATTTAATCCCACAGTTTGTGATTCTTTTCTCTAAGTATACTAATAGATAAATAGCTGCATCTTAAACGCCATAGACGACCATCATATAAATTGCAACACTTATATTTATCATACAAAATTATAAAATTTTTTTTTTTTAATTGGTTATATGGTTGTCTAGACCTATAATTAAAATCACATCTTCTCAAATTTATATGATTTAATGTGCTTTCCTAATCATGATCCTAATTGCTATAAATTGCAAAATCAACTAATTCAAATTATATACAGTACCTTGAATTCTGTAATTAAACTACATATAGTTTTCCAGTACGGAATTATTAAAATAATCCTAAGAGATCATAGACCACCAAAAGAATTAAACTTATAAAATGAAAAGTCATGTATCATTACAAATTTTAATTTAAAAAAGAGATCTTGAATCTTTGTAAACTGATGTCAATAACTACAATAAATTGAATCCCAATTGCTAATAGAATTTTTAAGAAACCACTAACTTATTTTCAAACAAGATCATTAATAGGAAAATTTTATTGTACTTGTGTAACAAAAAAAAAAAAAAGATTGAATAAATTTTAATATTTTTTTTTTTTCACTATTTAATTTCTTGACAATAGCTTGTTTAGTCAGCACCAAACACTCTTTAGGTAATGCTTGAGTTTTTATGAAAATTTCATCAAAATCGGTCCATAAGTTTCGGAATCCTTAGGGGTCATACATACATCCAATTTTTTATATATATGGTCCAATTCAATAATCATTGGCTATTTTCATCAATGTTATAAAAAAATTCTTTTATTTTTTTCGCGCAGTATAATCATTCTTATTGGAAATACTAAATCACTTATATTCTTTGCATACCCATCTGGTTCTACCAGTACCTGGCCCCTTTAACTTAAACAAACTCTTCCATTGGGAACCAACAATACATTTTCTTTAACAAAGTTACGCCATCTTCATGTTAACACTTTTAACAATTCAGACAATCATTGTTGAATACAAAAATACTTATTTACATAGATGATAATTGTAAAATGAATGTAACAGTATGACTTACCATGGATTTCAATACGTTCGTTGAGTTGTTGAGCTCTTAAGATTTTCTCTTCGCCATGTTCGATGTGATAATATATGGATGCGCCAAACATTAAATACGAAATATAGAAGATGAGCAAAAGTATCCAACGTTTTGGCGACATCCTTGTAACGACGAAGTTAAACCAACGACGCGCTCTCAATTATTCCAAAAATTTCTCACTACAATATTTGTGTTATGTATAGAACTGCCTACGATTATCTGAAATAATATTACCAAAAAAAAAAAAAACAATATAGTAAATTTTATATTTTTTTTTAAATAAAAACAAAAGAAACAAACAAGGTAGCAGGCAACTTAGTAGTACTTAACAACTTAAAACCTAAAAACAATAAACGGTGCAAATAATTTAAAAAAAAAAAAATTGCATTGAATAGAGAGAGAACCCGGACACTCAATTTTGTTTTGTTTTCGATTGTTCTATGAATTGAAAAAGAATATAAAAACAAAATTAAAGTACATAATTATTTTATTGTGTAGCGTTTCATTTAATCGACGACGTCGACGACAACAACTATTGATTATGGGACGACATACCCCTCCCGGCCTTTTGATTTTCAAGTGTACGTAAGACTTGTATACCAAAATTTTCTATAGATAGATTTCTGGAGCATTATTACACGGCGCTTGACGATAATGTGTCACATAACATGGGTGTAGTAGGTTGCTAAAGAAATGGGATTATTAATATACTCTTGCACCTTATTATAGAGCCTAGAAACTTCATGTGAAAAAGTGAGACTAGCACTGCAATATTTTATGAACAATTGTGCAACTCTTGTTACCCGTAGTTTTCAAAATTATTAGTATAAAGGGGCGCTGATGACTGATAACTGGGAAAAAAAACCCCTTATTTGAATCGATTTTTCTACGCTTATGTCGAACTTGAAGTAGCTTTAATTGGGCTCTGTTTATTAATACTTTGGGGATTTACTTTATTGTAAACATATGTACATATGTGTTTGTGTTGATTCTAAGATTTAAAAGGCATTTGTAGGGCTTTAAAAAATGCACTTGCATGGATCTTTTATACCTGACAAAACAATAAACTTATCATGTAGCAATAAAGTACAAGATGTACAAATATGAAAGCCTTAAGAGGGTACTTTCTAATTTGGGAATATGACCATTATTAGTATGACGATTAAATGTCAAAATCATAAAATATGATTTAGGGTTTAATTAATTTTATAGATTAATACAATTTAATCTACTATAAGTACAAAAAATATTATAGCAAAGGAGGAAAGTCAAGTTCATATATCATATGATGACGAAAGACTTCTTTAAATTATGAGTCATTGAGAGGGTGTGGGTGTTTTTAAAAATTATGAGTTCCCAATTTTTTGGTGACATTCCCAATCATATTTCAATTACTCAAATCATAGCTACTAAGAAGAAGAAGAAGATTTTAAAAGTAAGGAATTTAGATTTTTTTTCTCGTTCTTATCAATTTATGAGTGTCAAGTGTTATGATGATGATGATAATAATCTTCTGCCATAATCACTAGTATACAATAATTCACGTCAGGCGATGTGCGAAAAACGTGCGACATTCATATAACAATGCAAAGTAATGCGAAGGACAAACAAACAAAAATCATCGTCATAGAGAAGAAAGTTACATATTTTTTTTGTTGAGTTCTTTAGATATTTCTGCAACCTGAGTGTAGAGTTGTCAGTCACGTTGCTTTAATGGCGATAATCAAATAACCGGGTACATCACTCTTTAGCACCTACTTAGTGTTTGTCAACATATTCATCTTCATCATGATGATAATGATAATGATGATGATAATGATAATAATCTGCACAATCGACGTCAAATTTCAATTAGTATAGTATATATTTCTTATGATTATATCTAGTTAACATTCCTTACCTAATTCTTTTAATTTTAATCATGTACTTTTACCGGTGTTTCTTAGATCTACATAGCATATTTTATTTACAATTTTATAACTGGGATGCGCCACTGTTTTAATGTTTAATGTTTGTTATTGTACAATAGTACTCGTATATTTTTATTTAGTCTGCGTCTATGATCGTCATTGATTTTCACAATAATTGGTAATTCAATCATATCGACAAAATAAATGAAATTATTGTACAATACAATAGTATTTTTGGTTTTGGTTTCATATTCTATAAGTGATAAGGAGACTTGGTTAATGGAGAAAAGAAGTATGAGAAGTATGTCATTCTTATAAACATAATAAAGATAAAGATAAGTTATGACATTTATACATACTTACTATGTAGTCAATAGTAAGTAATCTTTGGTTCTATTTGTTTGTTTAAATTGTAATGAACTCATGTTGAGGTAGTTCTATGGTTATAATGACTATTATTATCATCATCATCATCACCATCATCGACTTTTATTTCTACTTCTGCATTTGGACTTTAATTCTGAGATTTATTGTAAGGTGATGGAAAGTTTAGTTACTAGTAAAAGATTAAAATTGATAAAATCAAAAAAAAAAAAAAATAAAATCAAATCAAAATATTATCAAATCGAAATATGAGCAAACAAATTGTTTTAGTTAACCAAGTTGACCTATAAGGTCTAATACTTTTCAGAAACTGCATAACATAAATAGAATAATGCGTATAGTTTCGTGCAACTTCTTATGAAAGGGCAACTACCGTAAGAAATCAGAGAGAAATTTATTGAAGTTCATGTCACATCTTCGTACCATCATTGTCCAATTGAAAGATGATTTCTCTTACCCACCTGAGAGCATCTTGGAAAGCAAGAGGAATCATCTACACCGATTACTTGGGAAAGGGAAAACAATAACTGGAGGGTATTATGATTCCTTATTGCACTGGTTGGGCGAACACAGCATGACAAAACATCCTCATTTAAAAAAGAATAGGATTCTCTTTCATCAGGACAATGCACTTGTGCACACATGCGCTATTTCAATGGGCAAAATCAAGGAATTAAAATTCGACTGAAACCCCCACATCCACCGTATTCACCAGATTTTGCTCCCAGTGACTTCTTTTTATTTTGAGGAGCTCACGAAATGCTACTTTCTGGACGGTTTAAAAAATATTGGAAAAGTGTATAGTGCTTTAAGGAGATTATATTAAAAAAAAAAAAAATTTCGGAAAAAAAATGTTTCTATCTTTAAGGACTTATTGATCGTCCCACATATTATGTAGACAATTCACCTGCTCAAAATGCCAAAAACATATGAATTGCTCTATCAATCAATGCTTTATTCTCCAGATTTGCTTTTGCCCCCCTAAAGATATTATCAGTTTCCAAAAAAACAAGAGATTTATAGGAAATGTACTAATGCGAAAGTTAAGTGGAAGGCTTTGAGGAAGATTACTTTTCTGTAAGGAATCAAAAATTTAGAATTTTGCATTGTTGACAAGGGCGTAGCCAGGATTTTGTTCAGGGAGGGGCCGACAAGGAAAAGCGAATAATAAGCATACTAAAAAACCGTTTATCAATGGAAAAAAATATTTAGATTAGATTAGGAGAAGGGCGGGTTCTAGAACACCTCGTTTCTGCGGTCGCAAGTGGGCCATAATCACAGTTCCTTCGAGATACTGGTATTTATTAGGAATTCCAAGATTTTCTTCAAAAACAAATCTGCAATTTCAAGTGGTTTTAAATAATGGTTTCCAAGATGATGGTAGGCCCTAGCACTGACATAGTAAGTGCTCTGTTGAATCCTCTTCTTTATTACACAGTCTACACAGATCGCTACGACTGATCCGCATACTATGTAAATGTTTCATTACTCTGTATTGTGCTGTCAAGAAACCTGAGACTGTCCAAATATCTGTCCATGTTAGCCCCAGTAATTCGTGTGTTCTTTCACAAAATCTAGTTGACACGAAAACTTTGGGGTAGCTGCTCCATTCTGCCCGCACCTAGCTACGCTCTTGTTTGTTGGACCAATCATGTGTGAAATTGTTTTATCCTGTGTTAGTTTACGCTAAGACTTTTTAAGAAAACGTCCTTCCGGTTTTGTACCTTTAAGACAAATATGGTATTATACTTAATGATGGAAAAAATCACGAGTCCCTTTGGTAAGAGAACAAATAATGATTCCATGATGTCATCTCTATAATATTAAGCATACAGCTAATCATATATATCATAAATACATAGCATGAATACAGTGTCGATAAGAGAAATTTCTTCAAAATCATATATGTATATATTTTATGTATTATCATAAAGGGAATTTTATAAAACTCTTTAATACGTTTAGTAATACTCGCATAAGTTCTAATCAGGAGCTACAATACAATATAATTAAATCTACTACTAATGTTTTTATGATATTACAAATGTGAGGTGGTGAGAAGGGAGGGTATGTCAGAACGTCTTTTAATTGTTTACGGAAAAATACACAAACTTTTAAAATCAAACCACAAACAAAATAAAAGACATTGTCTGACTGTCTATCTGTCTGTCTCTATGGTATAATTCTTTTGTATTGGTTGTCATTGTCTGGGTATCTGGAAAAATGGGCGCGACTCTGAAATAAACGAAATGACGTTGTATGGAAATATTTATTTTGGGCTTGTTCTCAAACGCATAAAATAATGAATGACTGATTCTGCATAAAAATTTCCAGGTGAGTTAACTCGACGACAACGCGATTCCATAAAAAATTTAACAATCGAAAACTGGGTAAATTTGTCCCTGACGATGATTTCTGAAAAAGTGATTTACGTCAAACAAATTGACTGAAAGTACACCGACAAAGGAATTTGAACTTCATATCATTTGAACTTAGGATTATGTATAAAATGTTGAATATGATAAGCTTTAATTTTGATTTAGCAGACAGATAATTAAAGATAATTTTGAAGAAATCTAAGTTCATCAATATGTAACTTATCTCAGTTTGAAATCATAAAGACATTTTTGTTATGACTATGTGGACTCACTTTGAGTGACAATAAACTCACTAACATATTCACTCATCACTTGACATGTTTTGAACTCGCTCTCTCGTAACACACATACAACATACATATCAGTTCCCCCATTTACCTATCTATCTACCTACATAGTATCTACTATAATATTCGATCTTGGTTTGTTTGTGGTTTGTTTGTACAATGAATGGTCTTGTAAATTGTTTAAATAAATACTCGTATTTGTTTTGTAATGCGTCAAAAATAATAACAAAAAAAAAAAAATCAACAAAAATTCAAATACAATTTCGAATGAATATTGTATCTATGAATGTATTTTTTGTTTTTTTTTTGCAATGCGAGTTACAAATCTGAAAATTATATGATTATAAAGCCATAAATCAGATATAAGTACTAATTAAAAAGTGATTTTTTTTCTTACAAAGATATTAATGGAATTAGAGAAATAAAATCTATTGATTTTTGTTTCTTCCCTTTTTTTGTGTATGGTATAATTCTTTCGAGAGGAGATTGAAAAGCTTCTGGTCTCTCTAACTCAATATACTTAATTTACATCAAATAAAAAGACTGTTACTAAATAAATATCATTCTGTTCAACTGACCCCAACTCCCAACTTCCTATTAAATAATTACCTGGGGAAGCGATTCTTAGTGAAACTATTTGATTTTGAACAAAGGTCCCGGGAACTTTCATACACGATAAAGAAATTCATAAAAATTACATTCAGTAATATCCTGTTTACAGTGGGAAAAAGGCGGCTTTTCTGTTTATCACACAAACCACACAAACCAGTTGCTTTGGCGATTTTTAAGCGGTTTGTTTGACTGACTTAAGAAGCAACAGTGCTGAGGAGGAAACGTTGCCAGCTTTTTCCGAATTGTTACCAACATTTTGGACATTCTCTACTACTATATTTGGGCATGTTTTGTTGTTTTATTTTTCTAATACAGTTCCATGTGTGTGTATAAACTGTTTTTTTAAGCAAAACCGCATTGTTAACGGTATTTGTAAAAAAAACTACTGCTTTGATCAGTGTAAATACGGAATAAGTCAAACAGTGATAAAAATGGTTATGCGGTCGTTCTGCTTTTTGTCCATAATAAGTAAATATGGTAGCTATCTTACAAAGAACTTTTTCATAACAAAATTATGCCTATGGTCTCTTCCATTTCCTGCACTTTTAATATCGAACAGTTTATTAAGAATTCGTGGATTTGAATAATCATTTGAGAAATAATAGTCATCAGTTAATCATATTTGAGTTTAGTTGTCCAACTTCCCTAAGCTCCATTATGGATAATAACCTGAGCAGACGTTGCTGAGCCTTTCCTTCCCAAACATTTATTGGATACTGATTGGTTAGTTGTAACATTTGTGTAATCATTTCTCGTCAAATGTTATAGAAAATTTTCTTTATATAATTCCCTATACTATGTATTTTCACCATTTTATTTCTCTGCTTCTTCTTTTGCGACAATAATTGAGTAAATGCTGGTTGTCCTGGTGTTTATTTCAATACACTGCACACGACTGCCGCCTAATACATGATCAAAGTCTCTTCATAGTCATGTTTGTCATGTTTTGTCATCTTATTCACACACCTGGTTAATTTTATTTTTGTTTTTCGATTTCTCCGCTGTTTCTTTTTGGGTTTTCTGAATTTTCTTTTTTAAACCACCCCCATTTTAATGAAATCTGTTGATATCCAAAGAATCAATCTAAAATTTTCAAATAAGAAAACTTACCTTAGCAACGCCATTTGTAATAAAAAACCGGATGCTTTCTAATCAACCCTCGTCAAAACAACAAAAGTTGATCTATATTATATATATGTATATATAATATTGTTGAATGTATTGAACGTGAGTGAATTTAAAATTTCGTGACAATTTTTGTTGTGACATTTTTCCAATTAAAAAAATGTTTGAAGATAAACGAATATTAAATAAAAAAATATTTACACAATTCACAGAAATGCTAAATAGTCAATATATAGTACAAGTACGACTAGTACGAATGTATCTAGTGATTTAGTATTGTACTTCAATAAGAATATACAAGTTGTATTATGAAATAACAAGGAATGAACACGTTCAGTAAATACGTACTACTATACGTACGAAGTTGATCATCTTGATGATGTATTACATATTCACAAATAAGGAAAGTTTGACATATGTATGCATATTCTTGATCAGCATTATGAGAGATACTATATCAATCTAGTCATATCTATGATATATTTTAAAAGAAAATAAGGTCTATGAAGTTAGTGTATTATTTGCTATGAAGAGATTATAGTATTTTTCCAATATTGCCAATATATCTAGAATTTCTATTTCCTTCTTCAATGCAGAAAAGAAACCCCCGGTGCTACTAATTATGGTAAATAAATTTAAGTGACAATTAATAAAAAATTGTCTAATTGTGTAATAATTATAGATATTTTAAATTTCAAATATATTTATTATATTTTAGAGAGATCATATACTTACACTTTCCATTTCTATTAATGCAAGTTCTATATATTATATATATTTTTACAGACTTAACTAATTATGAGGCGTCTGAAAATTATATAGTGTCTCCATTTTTTCTTCTTGTGGCTTTGACAATTTTGATTTATTTGTACTTATTATGTCGAATAGTATGTATTTAGTAACTCTGTCAAGTTATGTACTTGTAGTTAGTTTATTGATCAACCTTATCAAGCACACGTGGGCATCAAAAATCTTGATTTCAAATATTCAATGAAATCATGAGCTTTTTAGCTTACTTATTTGACCTGTTACAGTGATTCCTCCTTCAATTCTAAATCATCATCATTTATTAACTGATTTATACCGGATTTTTCCAATTCAAAAGGGGGATCTTGAAGACAATCGTCAATTATAATTACATGTAGAAAGTAAGAGGAAAAGATTAACTAACAGTGAATTAAAGAGATTGTTTATGTTATTTCTTATCAATTGTGTTGTGTCTATAGATGGAAGACCCCTTCGACGTTCTCTACGTATACTACAATAATAATTGTGTATTATCAACATTATCAACATTTAATCTTATTGAGTTTATACGAAATAATAATAATAATAATAAAAAATATTCAAATAAAATAATTACATATATGATTTGCACTTAAAATGTCGATTGTACAATATATGAACCATAGTGTAATGTGTGTTTAGTTAGACTTTTCAAAAGATTTACTTTATACTGATGAACACAATCAAAACCAAATCAACAAACAAATATTGTAATATAGTACTACTCGTACATGCATAAGTATAATAACCAGACTTTGGTTAATTCCACCGAAGCTTACATACCTTTCACACAATTAGAATATAAGTAGGTTGTAGAGGAAGTAGTGGGTAATGAATATTAGATCACTTAGGCTTATTTTGATTTGAAAGAGACACACAATGTCCTACTCCTTATAGAATCAATCCAAATACTTTTAGACCTTAGATCTATGTGTTTTAGTTCATTAAAGAAGAGTCTTTTAACTTAATAAATGTATAAGTTTTTTATAAAATATAATTTTTCCATCATTGTGTCGTATGTGGATGATATGCAGGATTTGCAGGTTTCTTCTCTATCATACGTTTGACATACTTAATCAGTTCAATCGCTTACGCGGTGTACTAGGTTTCTAGGCATCAGTATTTGGGGAACTACAATAGCAGATTTTTATTTGAACCATATATGATAACAAGAAGTTATGAAGAAGAATATCATGGATTTATGTAGTAAGAAAAATGAAAAAATTCTTTTCATAATGTTCATCAATTCCATTTAGCTAGTAGAGGGGGATACCTTATGTCTATATAATCCCATCTAGGGTTTTAATGTGTAACGAATATCACGACAATGTGATATTATTCGCACTATTCAAACTATTCAAACTACATGTGAAGAAAGGTATAACAATGCACTAAGACTGTCGTCGACTGGGATTCTTACACTTGCTGTTGCTGCTGCTGCTCATCCATTCTAAGAGCTCTGAGAGAGTGATAACAGTAATAAGAACAACAAATACGAAGAAGGTTGACATTTGAAATAGTGGCAAAATATACGTAAATATTCATATATGTATGTATGGTATGTATAAACATACCATATACATATGTATACAATAGATATCTGGGTATAATGACGAGTCGATTCGTTTAATTCTCTTAACAATTCTTTCTTGCATTATCATAAGTGACGCTACTTTGCGGTCGTTCGGTTCTTATCATGAATAGTACAAATATTTCTTGTTATTTGTTAAAAATTATTGTATAAGTACAATATTTAATATAAATTATTATTATTATTATTATTCACTCGATTTTCTTTAGTCATGCAAATATAAGTATTGTATTTCTTTATTTAGTTTTATTTATAATTTTTGTTTTTATGAAATTCTTGTGCTTTTTACTCCCATTGAGATCAGAGAGTCAATAACTCGTGCGAATAATAAAAATAAAATAAAATAAAAATAAAAATAAAGAAGTGTGAAAAATCACACACCGACCTCGTCATCGACCTATTGAGTAACAACCTAAAAGACAAAGAAGAGCTTATCCCCCATCCCCATATACTTGTACATACATACATAGTACATAGATCGGTGCATATCTACCATATGTATTCTAGTATAATCATGATTACTATGTACGATATGTGGCTTGTAATCTTATCAAGACATGGATACAGTTTTACAAAGGAACTTCTTTATGTGTAACTTGATAATTGAATCTGAAGAATTTTGAAGACTAATAATAATTTCTATAATATTGTTTTAATTATATGTACTTCTACAATAATACGAGTATTGATGATAATGATGAACAAGCCTAATAGTCTGTATAGAGAGCGAGAGAGAGATTACCTACTAACATAGTATTGATTGAATTTCGATCTATCAATGTCTTTTCATTGCTATATGTCAAGTGTGTTTTTTTTTTTTTTTGATAAGGCCTTATGCCATGACGACTTTGATTCGACAACCCAAAACAACAACAGATTGATGTCAACGTCGCCATAACGACGATGCCATCCAAGTCAATTAAATGAATACTATTTTCATGATAAGTTGAAGTTGAAGATGCGCTTTATAAAACCATATCTCTATATGGATAGACAATCTTTAAACCAATTATCAAAACAAAATCCTACACCACCCTACTTTGTAAATTTGTGAGTGTTTTCGTTTAATAAAGTTTTGAAAAACTTCTAATAATCAGCACTTACAATAAATACTCGAATCGACATAAAGGATTTCATTTTTTTTTACGAAAGTGGCTTAGAAATTTTGGAGAAACTTTGGTGCTTTTCGGTAAATTTTTAGTGCACATAGATTAGTATAATACTTTTCAAAAACTTATTTATGCATTTTTTAAAGAACCATACATCGATCAAAGATACTAACATATATTGCCCAATTTGTTCTTTCAGTGAGTTTTCTAATTCAAATTCTTTGATCTAGAAGGATTTATCTTGGGGCACGGTTAAACTGACAGCCTATTTTATGTTATTTCATCTTCAAGGATTTTTCCAAATCAATCATCAAAACTAATACGCCATTTAATAATTTGATGAGAGAAATTTGAAAAGACGTAAGTTCTTGCAAAAGACAGACCCCCTATATGAAATACAATAAATAGATAGATATGTACTATGTCGGTCTTAGGTAATCTTAGGACTACAAAAATTTCGATATGTTAATGATTGATGCGTATTTTTTTCTTTCTTTTTTTTTGTTATTGGTTTTATTTCTTAGCTTTTAAATCTTTTGATTTCTGAAATGCTCTTTCATATCGCTTGCAAGTAAGTGAGTATAATAAAGATATCTCTAGGTAATACCCATAACCATACCCTATTATGTATATCGTATACCATACCATATACTACATATAAGATAATTACAATTATTCAGTAAGAAAGGCGTTCTCTCATATGTCAAACTAAACACATTTAAATATATTGGCTTTTGTTTTTATGCGATAATGTGGTAAGCCTTATTTATCGATTCATTTTGAAAATCTTTTCGATTTATGGCATTTTAATGTATGACAAGATAGTTAGTAACAAAAAATAATAACCATTTAACTATTTAGATTTTCCAAAATCAAATTGAATAACAAATAGAAAAAAATGAGTAATAGAAAATCTCAACAAAAATTGATAAGTAGAAGGTAGCTAAGTATATTTTTGAATTTCGATAATGAAACGAAATGATCAATTTAATCAATCAATGATCTTGAAATAAGAAATAAATGGTTTTGTGTTTCCATAGTTAGAAAATCGATACTCTTTCTATGCATATTATTGTTATGATCAGGAATTATGTTTTTGACTCTGTCGGTCAATTTACCTTTTCTAGTACTTGATAAGAATTTTTAAATTAAATCAGTTAATTTAAAATGTATTATTAAGAAGATGCTTCTTTGATCTAATGGAACATATGGAAAAGTTGGATTGATTTAATTTTTTTTTTTTTTTTTTTGTATTTCAATAAATCGATCAATCTTTGATTTGGAATAAAATTTACCTGCCCAGCCATAAGTTTCTAAAGCGTTTAACTCACTATTCTATAGTTGGACACTTATTTATATGCATAGTAAAATAAAAGGATGCATGGGATTAAAAGACATGCTTAACTAAACTTGTGGCCCTTGAGAGAGGTTTATAAATAGTACTCGTAATAGTCATAATAATAAATTTATTTATTTCACTTACATTTTTTTGAAATAGAAATTTCTTTTTTTATTTTCCGCTATAAAATCCTCTCCTTTTGCTCTTGGTTTTCTTCGAACTCTCAGCACTTTTATACTTAAATAAAAAATTAAAAATAATAATCATTTTTTAAATTTTCCACGCACAATAAAAATATTTCATTTGAATAATAATTTAAGAAAAAAAAAAAAAACAAAATAATATCCATAAATACATATATAATTTCGCGCGCTTTTTATTTTCTATTAAAATATTTCTCTTTTATTCCAAAAAATTTAAATTACAAAAAAAAAATAATAATACATTATTATTGATCTTAACGGAACTTCATGTCTAAGATGATAACAAAAACAAAAAAAAAAAAACAAAAAAAAATATATATAAATAAAATAAATAAAAGTTTGGAGCTCTTCTTTATTTGTTTGTTCTTCTATTTTCTTGTTGTTGTTAATTTTATGTGTTGCAATTTTTGCTATTAGTATTATTACCGAAAGAGAGACAATGATCGATTGATTTGATCTATTGTATAAGTCTGATTTGATCTGATTTGATCGTTGGAACAGAACACACTGTAATGTTAATGTTACCGTTACCGTTATACACGTATTCTATTCAAAAAGAAATGAAAATAATTTCGATTTTGAATTTCGAATTTATGAATACATATGTTGGTTGTTACGATTTAGAAATGATTAGCGCGCCACCGCTTGTACGATCCGCGAAACGTCCATCATATGACTGTCGTCCGAATATCGAGTACGCTCGACTATCATTAAATAATTTTCCTTTCGACTGACTGACGACCGACTGTCGACGACTGTTGACTGTCTTTACTTTATACTTTACTTTACCTTTTTGCTGCCGTGCGCTGCTTCTTCCTCTTCCTCTTCATTTTCGTTGATTCTTTTTTTACAAAAAGCAAAGCAAAAGCAAAACGCGAATATGTGTGAGATTTCGAGTCAAGTTGTTTGTTGTTGCTATTCTTTATTTTGTTGTGTTGTGTTGTTACTTTTTGTTATTCTTTTTGTTGTTGCTGTCTGTTGGCCGATGATGATGATGATGATCATTGTAAAGCTCCATAGCGTCATCTCCCCCCTGGAACACAGACCCCAGACAGACAAGCCATGCATTTTTCTTTTTTATTTTTTTTTGCTCTGATTTTAAGCTTGTTTTCAATGAAAAGAAAAGAAAAGAAAAACATTCAAAATATACAATAAAATTAAATTAAATAAAATTAAATAAAACGAGAGAGAATTTTTACTTCGGTTCCAACGAAACTTACACACCCTAGGGTTACCCTAGCCATCGAAATAAGTACAATCAAAAAACTTATCCACTCATTTACACAACTTCTACATAGTATATAAAATAGTTCATTTATCTACATACACTTACTAATATTATAAAGAGAAAGATTTGTTTGTAATGAATTAACTCAAAAACTACTTAACTGATTTTAAAAGTTCTTTCGCCAATAGAAAGCTACAATTTAAGAGAGATCCCTACGAAAATTACAATAGTGTAACCCAAGGTATAAAAATTCTATGCTGTTTATAAAGTTTGCGTACGTTTTTTCGTTGTTTATGCTTTGCTGCATCTTAAATTTTGTGCTCCGGGTTGCATCCCACCGAACGGCGACAAATGCCAAATATCAGATATGTTTCCTTACTCAGCATCACTTTATTCTCTCTGTTACAATTTGAGTATCAACAAAGAATACAATTTGAGTATCAAATATGAGCACAGTTTGAGGGGTACAATATATTTTTGTATGTACTTTTTTTTTTTTATTTGGGTTTGTATGGGAGGGACCCCCAATATCTTGAAATATACATGATTGATGAATATGGATCAGAAACTTATGGTGTCCAAATTTCAGTTCAATAAGTCAAAAAACAAAAAACTTTTCCAAATAAGAACATTAATTTAAATGGGGGTTTGTTTGGAGAGTAACTCCCTCCCATGGGGAGAAGAGTATAAAAAAAAACTCTTAAACAAATACAATTTACATACAAAATTTAGGCATTCTGGGCAACGCCGGATAAAGCTTCTGATATAAAATATAGGTGTGAAAATTTGAGTTTGGCTACATTTGTTGTGGCTTTAGTGTCAGCAATGAAATGCGCGCAAACATTTTGAAATTAAGTGACATACGCATCTAGTAATTAAAAGACCACACCTACCCACACACAATATAACAATTCTTAGGACAGTTTTATTAAAAAAAAAATATATATATACAATAGATTAGGGAGATTGGTTACATTATTGGATACAATGAAATGCGCGCAGACCTTCACATTCAAGTGACATCTAGATATATTGAAGTACATACATATCTATTGGACCATCCCGATAAGAATGATATTGAAGACATTGCAAACAAGTTCACTTGTATTATTACTACTGGAACTATCCAGTAGTCCCATACTATGGGAATCATTAATCAATTGATGAACTGTCCAATTTTGAGATATGTTATAGATGGTAGGTAAATTATCTTTTCAAATGTATCAAATTGTAATTATAGTAGAAGCTCAGAAATATTTTAGTATGTAAATTCACATTCTCGGAACAGTATTGCTATAGCTTTTAAATGAGGAATTTCAGACTGAAACAGAGTTAAAAATCTTTGAAGTGTTTGAGAGAATTCAATCAGCCCCGTAACTTATAAAATGAATAAAATATATAGATGGGCGGACATCTTCATGTTTATCACGACCATTTAAAATTATGGGGTATCTCTTTCAGGTTTACAAACATCACGATAATGTGATAGTAGTTCATCACACTACATGTGAATGGTATTGTATAAAAATTTGATGACAACTGCCAGCGATGTCAGCTTCGACGTCAAAATCAGCATATATGAGGTCTGTTCAAAAAATAAAGTGAATATTTATTTCACTCTGACTACGTACATGTAATTTCGGATTTCTATTTCGACGTCACCATATAGTACACATGTATCGCTACCAGTTATGACCCTTTTGAGCAATTCTGGATAGTTGTTGACGTCATTCAACAACATTGCTCATGCGACGGCTATTTTGGTTAAAATTAGTCAATTTCGGAAAAAGCTTCGCTTCATTCTAACAAAAAAAGCCAGGCGATTTATAGGCCGTCATCGTCAACAACTTCTCTAATAGTGATTCGACGATTCACTATAAAATTTTGTTTCACTGCTTCAAAGTTTTTATTGGTTGTTCACGTCCACGTCCAGGTCGAGCCTCATCATAAACATCATCTGTGAAGAACTTGTACCGCTTATCAAAACTTTTCATGATTTTTCTTGAGAAAAATAAAAGTTCACCTCATTTTTTTGAACAGACCTCGTATGTGCAACGATAATGTCTGTATTTATGAATTGTACATATTGGATATGTTATTATGATATATGCTAACTTGTATATATGAATGTGCGGTAGCTATGTTATTAATCCTCCTATTTTACATCTTGTGATATCTTAAAGGTATAATAGATTCTCATGCACTTCCCCAGAGAATGCAATCCAATGTATATACTTACATATGTTAATTTTGAGAAGAAAAAAACTGTTTAGACACTCCATCATCATACATATGTGGACCATTTATTTTCTTATCAAAATGCGATTAGCAAGGGCCAAAAACGCTATCCAAGATCAATTCTTTTAATAGATGCCACAGTGGTGTAAAATGTTTAAATAAAATTGTTAATTTAATTAATATGAGAAAGCCTTTCAACAGATATCAGATATATGGAATTTTGATGAATGATAGAGATCGGGCTATTTCTATGACCATTAAGAAATTTGTTCATGTCATATAAATAATTTTGGATGATTTGATGTATTGAATGATCTCATGGAAGAAATTCTATTTATTCCTATTTATGTATTATTCAAATTTATTGTTACCCGGGTAGACGGTGGTCTGCCTCTCCTTTCCAAACATTTATTGGATACTGATTGATTGTTAGCTGTAACATTTGTATAACCAATTCTCTTCAAACATTGCTATTTAATCGTTAAAAATTGCTTGTGGCCACTTTTTGCTATATCTCCCCATATTATATTCACCTTCTTTTTCCTCGTCTTCTTCTTTAGCGAGCATAATTGAGTACATGCAGGTTTCCCTGGTTTTTGTTGTTATACACTGCACATGACTACCGCTTAATACATGACAAAAGTCTCTTCATGGTAATGTTTTTCATGATTTGCCATCTCATTTTCAAATCTTGATAATATCGAGTATTTCGGTTCTTGCTTTTGGGTTTTTCCCAATTTTCTTTTTTCTAAAACCACCCAAGTGTTAATGAGGCGAACAAACCAAAACTTGTTTCAAATCGGTCGAGCCATTCTCGAGCAAACAGAAACCAATGATTTAGAGATTCCTGAGAAAATTATTTCAGATTATACCTTAAACTTCTAGTATTTTTATAGACCATAAAATGTTTTCCTGAGATATGATGAATATATGTATGTATGTGTATGGTCACTAATTTAACCATCATACCTCTTGAAAATTTGTATCTAACAATAATTTGTATTATGTACTTCAACAGCGTTTCTGACCCACTGTACGAAGAGTGTATGATCTCTCACAGCTTAACTTGAAGATTTCTTTATTATGCATGAATTATTCCTGCTCTTCTACATTTATCATTTGTAATTGATTTAAGGCATTGTCTGTCCCCTAATCTTACCTCACCCAAGCCTACGTCGCCTACCCAATGTTTGCTCTGAACTATCTCCAAAACATCAATTTTTCGTTCAAATGTTACGTACACACGAATGCCTTTGTGAGAAGCATGTGTATGTGTATTAGAGTGTCCCAGGTTACAATTGAAAAAAAATTTTTTTTTTATTTGTGATTCTCATACCTTCTATTTTTTTATTCCTTTTGACATAAGTAACTGAAATAATAAATATTATTACGATCGAATAACGATAATCCGTGCCGACTTGACTTCAAACATTGAACATATGAGTTAGTTTGGAAGCCTTAGAGGGTTTTTTGAACTCAGTGTTCATATAGCAAAAAAATCTCAGTTTTATCTGTATATCATACTAGCTTTCTCGGCGTGCTATGCTACTCTCCCGACATGATGAAAGTGCGTCATGCTATTTTTTTTTTAATATAGTACATTGCGCATTAATTCAAATATCAGACAAATCAAATATTAATATTGACATAATTTCCTGCTATATTTGACAAAGGTGACTTGATTGATTTTAAAATATGTCTCTAAGATTTGTATGCAATTTATTATCCACCAATTTCTCGACAATAGCAAGTCCGATTTGCACCAAACTTAACTGCAACACTCTCAAGAGATGCCTAATAATGCTTAAAATTTCATCAAAATCGGTTCAGCAGTTTCAGAATCTATAAGAGACTTACATATATAAATACTGCATACATTCAATTTTATATATCTAGATTTTTTAAGGATTCATCTTTAAAAGGACATTATTTATTAAATTTTTTTTTCAAAGTTTGCTTTTTACAGTCAGGATACATCTCTCTATGTTCTTGTATGCAACGGAATAAAAATTGTATTAGTTCCTCTTGAACAGTGATTAATCCATGAAAGTCTTGTATAAACTTAACTGAATTAAGAGCTAAGTAATGATATTTTTCTATAGCTTTGTATTTGCAGTTATCTCGGAAGTTCTTGATCAGTGGAATGTCACAGCTTGTAGACACTTGGCTATTTTTTGCCTCAAACACAGATTTAAATACTAATTCGTAGACGTGATGGCGGCAAGCAAAAATAAGCAATTCCTTATCCAGTTTCTGTTCGAGAAACACACACGCGCTATTGATAAGCCCTGCAATTGAAGCAGTAGTATCACAACAGAGAATCTTTAAGATTCCAGTCAATAATAGCGTTCCAAATGGCTTGTACTTGTTCCATTCCTGAAGAGTTGTCCAATTTTGGAACAGCAATAAGTTGTTCTTTACGAAATAACTATTGGTAGACGTTCTTCATTAAATTTGCGTACATTTGAAGCTGGCAATAATTTGCCATTCCAATGGAAAGTTACAGTATCTGGCACCTTGTTTTGAAAATCAAATTTTATAGCTTCCGCACGCTCTTTTGATGGAGGACTTTGTGATATTAAATTCTTCAGTGCTTTGTCCAAGTGCCTCTATAGTTACTTCAATAATAAACATTGAATTTCTCATACTTAACTGACACCTATCTAATGCTGCCACTAAATTTGAAGTGATGAAACTTTTCCTCAAAGAAGTTTTATTAGTGCTCCCAGTTGGAATGGGAAAATTTTCATGAAAATCTATTATTTCGGGCTCAGATGAAGAAATGTCTAAATTTGTAACAAACTCGGCGCTGATCAAACCCGTCTTGTGTTTTATTTGCAATTTTTTGCAAACCTCTCCAAACATGGTATAAGGTTACTAGTTTGCTAGCACAGTTAGATAAAGATTTAGTCGGTATACGTGCCTTTTCCCAATAAATAATGCACTCACGAAATTTATATCACGAATATTATAGAACAGGACTGTCAGTACTTGTCCATTAGAGGGAAGTTTTAAACCCGTAATTTGATGTTTTACGCCACCCATTTAAAATATTTCCTTTTTTAAATGTCCACTGACATTTTTATTGAACGGAAACAATAACTTCACTCAGTAAAAAAACAGCTAACAAGTTGACTTCTGAATGCATTCTGATGATTGAATAGTAGTTTCTTATCAATTTAAATTTATTTTGTTTGTAAAAAAAATAGAACTTCAGAAAGGAATAATCATAATTGAATTAGCGGTGCAGTTGTTTTTCGAAAATCATGGTTCATTTCGTGAAACCCCACACTCTTCGTCCATTTCACGGGCGGCCGTGAATTGACCCTGAAGGTCATGCAATTTATCACCACCAAAGGTGACCGAAAATTGGAATTCCCGAGTGGCTTTCTCCGAACTAGTCGAGGTGGCCATATGCCGGAAACCATATATAAACAAAAATGGAAAAAATTGTCTAATTAATACGAGTAAAGCCAAATTCATGACAATTATCACCATTTATCTGTGTTTAATTTCAATTTAAAGTTGCATATCTCTAAAACAGAAACACTACATGTAACTCCCACCTTAGTATACAATCTTTCGATGCAAGTCGGCACGGGTTCCATTGTTTCTAAGTACATGAAACTTTATTTACAATTGTTTTGAACCTATTCACACAAAATCAGAGGGTGTAACTTTCATTTTTCTGGGACACCCTAATGTGTATGTTATTAGTTAACGGGGATTTATAGTGCTTTGTGATAATACCATTAACCCCAAAAGAGCATAGTTGAGTGAATTAGAAGTTGTAGGTAAGTGAAGTGAAAGAGAGTAAGAGAATTAAAGGGAATAAGAGAAATTAAACGAAACGAAGTGATCGTGGTCGTGATTGAACGAACAAACTAACAAATAAACGAATGAACAAGCGAACGATAACAGTATGAGTATGAGTAAAGTGAGCATTATACTCTAACAGTGGTTCTTAAACTGTGGTCCCATACCATTGCCATTAAATAATTTTGACATTAATCCTACATATGCAATACTTAGTCCAAGTGATAATGATTAGAATGAATTTAATTCCAATGAATATGAATGACATCCAGTTGAAAGGAAGTTACCACAGAATCGGCCAACAATTCTTAAAGTTCATTTTGAGAAAAGGAATCATTACGGGACTATTGATTCAGAAATTTAGTTCGAAGGACAGCACTCAATGCCTAGGGTTCACTTAGGGTAAACGAAAGAAAATGTTATTCAAAAAGGGGGATTTTGAAAAGAAATTTTGCTCAATACTGGCACTATATATGCTTAAGAACCGCTGGGTTAATACAATAGTTATCGAGCAACTCAAATATGTTAGTGTAGCACAATGGTATCGGCACCAAACACCAGCACCTTACACAGCCACCCACACAGAGAGGAGCGCCAACTGTAAAAAAGAAAACAACAATATCAATAGTAACAGAAACAGCAGCAGTGTGTGTACTCATGTATGTATGTATGTACAGTTGAACATCGATTGTTCGATTTGCTCGGGATTGAGCAAATAACGGAAAACTGAAAATCCCGGTTTTATAGTAAAAGCTATTTACCTCTGGCTTTTTATTGAGTAAATGAATTTGTATGCGACAAATTTGTTTATTGTTTGGCCTTGAAATTAAAATTTCTATGAACACCTAGAAAATTCTATTTAGTATCTGTTGCCTGATCCAAAGTGGATCTTTCGTCAGAATTTCTTCCATTTGATTTCTCGAAATTTGAGTCACGTGATAATGATTATGGAGATAAATTACAATAAATAGAAGAATATATAAAATGATATTTAACAAAAAAAGAAGAGTAGTAGAATAATCAACTATTAAGCAGCATCCCGATTAACAAATGTAACCGACTTGATGGAGAATACAGAAGATCCATATTCTGTACTTACATACATATGATTTTGTTTGTTTCTATGAGTACATAATTTTTCTTGGTTGTATGCTAGTGCCGACTATGATGATCAACACTTGCTGCAAATACTGTGTGCTTGTTAATTCTAGTTGGACTTTAAGTTACGGTTGTATTCATCCACAGTAGCTTTCAAAAAATAACAGTAGACTGTACTTGTTTTGCTAATTTACCGTGTATAGTAAATGGTAAACAACAGGAAACTAATAAGTACGAAAGTAAGTATGACAAATAGAACCAAAAAGATAGGAAAGTAAAATCAACTAAGAGCAAAACAAATTTGAAATGGATTTGTATTTGAAATTTTACTAAGTATGTTCTTAGGGTAAAAGGGTACTTCATATAATAGATGACAAGACATTGAAGAAACCAGAAAACAGAGAGCCAAGGGTGGGTCCAATTTAAAAACAAAAAAAAAAAAAAAAAATGATTTGATTTGTCATAGGTTATCGAAAAATAATATAACAACAATACCTTATTTTGAGTGAATTTTGTATGGGAACTACCATAACTGAGACAGTAACCGGAGAACTTTGATTTTGACTTAATAGCTGTTTATGACAATAAAATCATGTATGTACCAAATTTCCTTACATCAAAAATTGATAGCATATATGCACAAATGGACGGACATGGTTTCACCTTATCACGATGATCATTTTCATATCTAGTTGTATTGTTATAGACTTCCAAGCTATGTTTAATCATATACTAAAAGTGTCTGTGCACTCATCACGTGAAAGCCACTCATTAGATTCAAAGTTGAATTACTGAATACATGTTGTTTTTAATTGTTTTTATTTGTATTTAGTCCGGTAAAAGAATTTTAACAAATTAACATAAATTACATTGTATGTGTCTTAACGTTAAGACAGAAAAAAATCACAGGTACGGAAAAATACTGTTTAACGACTGTTAGATTCATAGGATGATTCTTTTAAGTCTTCGTTGTGTGGAGTCCGTATTGAGAAGTTTGTATGCTAGTAGGTTTGGATGTGAAGCGGACAACTTCTTCCATGACCGTTGTCATACGTAGATCTCTGTGAAGATCGTCGTTGCGAATATACCATGAAGCACCGGTTTAGATACCTTTGGATGATGTTTACATTGGATTTAGCTGCAGCTCTCCAAAGCTGGATTCCATATGTCCAAACAGACTTTAGAATGAATTTGTACGGCCGTATTTTATTTTCAAGGCTAAGTTTTGATGTATTGCCAATTAACCAATATGGTATATGATGTTTCCACGACAGCCTTTTGTCCAAATGTATGTCGAGACATTTTACACTATCTCTCATTGGTAGCACTTCACCATTAAAACGGAGTAAGGAACTTGAGCCTTTCTGTAATGAGAAAACCGTGTGTGTTAACTTTTCAGTGTTCACCACTATGTTCCACTTACACATCTAGGCTTCGATGTTTTGAAGCTGTTGTTTCAATAGGTGAGTAGAACTGCTTATATTTGATGACCTGACTAATATCCCCAATTGTATCAGGCATATCTGCGGTATAAAGAGATAGAAAGTAATGGACCCAATACACTACGTTGAGGGACACTAAATTGTACTATTTTGATCAATGAATAGGCACCTTCAACTCTGACATAAAATCGTCCATTACACAAGTATGATTTCAGGAAATGAAATTGAAGAATCCCTCTATGTTATACACGGTCCGAAGCTTGTTTGATATCAAGGAACACTGCAGCGCAGTACAGTTTATCTTTAAATGCTTTGATTATTTCGTTGACAACTCGATGTACTTGCTCAGGTGTAACATGTTTGCGCCGGAAACCAAACTGATGGTTAGGTAGTATATCATCATCCAGCATGGGTAGGACTCTACGAACAAATATTTTTACAAATATTTTCGAGATGTGAGCTCTTGTTCAGGTTTCCCAGGTTTAGGTATGAGAATAATCTCGGCACATTTCCATTGACTTACAGCAGTTGACATTTAATTGGGAGAGCTGAAAAATAACAAGCTTTATTGTGAGTTACATAAATCGTTTATTTCATCAAAATAGACCTACAGTATCAAAAGACATTAATTTTTAATCCTAAGACAATTAAACTTAATATTCGTAAATTCGTTCGTTTTATGCTTTGATGCTTCTTGATTTTTTTTTTGTATCCTCTCATTTACTAGTAACTGATTACACACAAAAGTATTGCGCCATTCGTTCTTTTCAATATGTAAATATTTGCAGTCGCAAAAAGATAAAAGGCGATCTATATATTGAATCGTGTAGTTGCTCTCTAATTATAAATTCGGTCCATTTTTGAATTGAATTATTACTTGTGATGAAAAATGACAATCGTAAGCGTTCAGCACTGTGGTTGGATAGGGATGAGTTACCAAAACACACCTCAGAAGAAGCTTATGTGTAACTGTTTGGTGGTCTCGTGCAGGTGTGATGATCCATTGGTTCAACGATCACAGCTGAAATATACTGTAACCAACTGGATCAGATAAAGCAAAAACTTTAGTGGAAACAACCTAGATTGGTCAACAGATCGACTCCTACCTTACTACGATAACGTCAGACCCACACTGCACAAATGACGGTGGAAAAACTACAGGAATTGGAGTTGGAACTTCTTCAACATCCATACATTCATATTCATCAGACTTAGCCCCACAGATTACCAATTGTGCCGAAATTTGGACAACTTTTGTTAGGCAAACAATTAAATTCCGACAACGCTAGTTTTACAGCCTTCCAGGAATTCATTAACTCTCGTCCGCCAGGTTTTTATGCAACTGGCCTGAACATTCTTCCGCTTAAATGGCAAAAGTGTGTAGATTATATGGATGCATACTTTGATTAATAAAATAACCCCTTGTATTAATATACTTTGCTTTCATTTCTACAAGTTTTATTCTACACGTCCCAATAGAAGGCAGGACAAGGTCAACGCGGGTCAACTAGTCTATAATATGTATTGTATAGAAATCAAAAGTAGAACAATTTATACAAATAGTTACGATTTTAATAAAATTGTTCTTTTTTCCCATTTTTAAAAATCAATTGATGAAATTAATAGGTATTTTTCAATTGGCTGACTGGCCACGAAAGTCGACTCAAATGTATATACTACATATGACTGCTTGAAAGATTTTCCATGAAATTTCAAGGGATACTTAGAGCTGTGTGGGTTGATCAATTTTTTATTTTCCCTTAATTTTCACTTAAAACTTTGAATTGATTGGTATAATAAAATATTGCTATGTCCTTGCATTGATTTGAATATTTGAGAACGCTCTTATATTTTTATTACAATACATAGTATATGGAAATTAGTCTCTCTGAGTTCCCAGACTACTGACAAAGTAGCTTAGCCTGAATTGAAGTCTAGAGAGTTAGAAGGGATTGCACTAATCAACTTGGCATATTTCATAACAAATCCAACAATTGCAAAGATCGATTGAACTTGTATAAGTTCATATGTATGTATATCTATTTTTTGTATGGGTCTCTTATTTACTTGTTCTTAGTGTGAATAGTTTAAAATTTGGGTGGAACGCCGAGGGCAATGTTCAATCTTTTCGTAATTTCTTAATGGAATTTTTCATTGAATTTTTTTTTCCATCCAAATTGTTAAAACATAAATTGTTTATAAGTATATTCTGGAATTATTGTTTTATTTGTTTGTCGTATCTCAAGAAAGTTCGATTTTTTCCAAAAAAAAAAAAAAAAAAATAAAGGGCGTTGCTTGTTCATATGGCGCCTATCATATTTTTCTTTACCTGACTTTTTTTTTGTTTTTAATTCCTATGAATCATAATAATTTATTTATTAAAGCAAAATTATTTAATTTTGTTCTTCAATTATGAAAAAAATATCGATTCACCGGAACTTTTATTCCCAAATTTGTACACTCTTCTATGGGATAAAATCTAACATATGTGATAGATGTAATTAATACAAAATTACCATTCCTCTTCTCATAATCAATTTAATGCAAACTAATAGAAATATTCTTAATTTCTTTGTTACTGACATGGGAAGAAATAGGACTAATCAGACTTTAACACCATATGGCTCGCACATATAATTAGACAAGCTTTACAGTTGATATGATGTACGTAGTAGTATATTAAGATTATATCAATTTTGATTTCCATATACGAGTATGTAAGCACTTTCCAATATTTTAAAATTAAAGCAATTATTTTGTGGGATATTATGTTCTAGGTATTTCAATTGCTCTTGTACAGCAGCAGTACAAGAACCTTAATAGTAATAATACCATTTACATTGACTGTCTGGAAGATTGGAAGTAATATTTTTAAGAGAAGAATTTTCGTTTGTATACCCTATATGTAAAAATTGGTATGTATACCATAGTTATCATCGATTTATGATATTTTATTTAAGTATTTCAACGAAATCGCACAAAGAGTCTCATTATTTAGGTAAAAAAAAGGTGATAATAATAATAATAAAAACAAGAACGACGAATACGCGACATTGACAATAATAATAATGCACATATTAATAATTAATAATATTTAATCATAGTTGACGACTTGCAAGAACGTCAGAAGTTAGCGACAACAACGATGTTTGTCTCTGACGGGGTCTTGTTCACAATATACACATACTATATGTAGTACTTAAAACAAAAATATGAATATATACATACATCAAAATCCGATCAGCCACCCATCGCTCAAGGTGCCATTAGGTGTCTTAAACGTAGATCACTTACAGTATTTTATTGTCAACAAATGTCATGTGTTACTTAATAAATTAATCAAGTGTATTTAAATAGGTAAATTTAAATGAAATGTAATTGATCGATCGATCGATCGATTTATTTATTTATATTTTTATTTCTTTTTCTTTGTTTGAGTTTTAAGAAAAATTTATAATAATATAAAAAAAATCAATGAAAATTTACAATAAATTCATGACAGAGTCGCTATTGTACTGTCATGAACCTGAGATGATTATATTCTTTAATTGTATTTATTAGATAATATGGCATCTATATACACTTACATATGTATGTGTATATAATCTTAATCATTTTGACAATTAATTAATCCAGAAGAACAGAAAGATTTCAAAGCATAATGTTAACATATTTCTTAGCGATCATTGAAAAGCAATTAATAAATCAAATTAGGTCATATTTTTTTATAAACTTTATTAAAAGTTGATAGATTGATCTTCATCCCGATCTAAGCTTAGAGTAATACAAATGAATTGAATTTGTTGAATAAATGTATTGTATGGATGCAATTGTTAGAATTATGACAATAAATCATTCAAATTCAACATAATTGAACTTTGATTTAAAACCCCAGTAATAGCAAAAACTAGCAATGATTTACCCCACTTTTATGGCAATGCATGGGTTCCGCGCCAATAAAACTGTTCGTCTTTGGAGGCCAAGAAAGCATCAATCCAATTTTTGATAGTTTCAACTGAAGTGAAGCGTATTTCATTAAGAGCGTTCTGCATGGACCGAAACAAATGGTAGCCTGCTGGTGCAAGGTCTGGAATGTTAGGCGGGGTGGGTTAGGACTTCCCATTTGGTATCATCGAGATAAGTTTTAACCACGTTTGTTGGGTTGCCCATTCCAGCCATTTTTCCACAATCGCATCAGTTAATGTCTGTAGAAAGGCCCGTCAATCGTCAGACCATTTTTCAGAAGCACATAATACACGATTCCCTTGTGGTCCCACCAAATACAGATCATATCTTTGCTGCCATAGATGTTTGGCTCTGGCGCCAATGGTCCGTACTGTCCAACCCGCTGCTAAGTGAAGTCGAAATGCAGTCCAATCCGACCAAGGCGGCCCGCTGCTCAGCTCTTTTGTTTGCTCGCCAGTCAAGTGCATAGGGGAAGTCTCCTTTTTTTTCTCGTCAATTTGTCGGCGGGTGGAAAAATTAAAAGTTATTTTTCTTTGCTTTTACGGCCAACTCATCACGGATTCTTCCAATGCGGCCCACGGAACCAAAAAGGTTGGACAGCCCTGTCTTAGAGTCCTGCTTTGGAAAGTCTGATTATGTTATGTTGTACACGGCAGTGATGCCTTCAAATTTGTATGTCGAAAACTCAAGTCGTGCCCACTATTTGCTTGACAATGAGTCTTTCATTTGTCAAGGAAACCTTACTGGTTGGGCATAGCAGCCAACTTAAATTGGACAACATTGTGTAGCAACATGCCGTAATGGATGTAATTTGTGCACGTCGTGTCCAACATTAGGCCAAGGTACTACTCTTTTTCCACATTCGTCTAATATAAATTTATTAACATTTAATTATTGAGTCAACGAGGTAAAATCTCTTTTGCCGCCTGACAGTGTTATTTCTCTTGAGATGGTAAGAATTGTTGCTATTTCATGGCTACTCTCTCAGTCCTTTTAAATAGTTTGTCGTTATCCTGACAGAGGAATGTATGCCATAATTGCATACTTATTGACCCAAACTGCAATGGCCAGACTGGTTTTATAATTACTTTATAGAATAGAATTTTGTTTTTGTTTTTTTACTACACTCTGAAATTTTCTTTATTCAGATCATCATTTGTCAAGTCTGTTACTATTCATCTTAGATACTTAAAATTTAAAAAAAACTTTTCTAGGTCTAGGTCAAAATTTGGAATTTCATCTCAACTTTTAAAAAATCTTACATCCTTTAACATTTCCAAATTTTATAATCTTTTCAAGTACTCTAACATAAATATTTAGGACATAGATGTAATTAAATCATGAATCGAAGGCCCCCGTAGCTAGTGCTCGTTAAACTTGTTTATTAGGTTTAATGTTTTAAAATAAAATAAAAGAAATAATTACAATATTTTCATCGATCCGTTTTTCTTAGAAGTAAGTAACTGCTTCACTCGGAAATTTATTCCAATCTTCCAATATTGTAGTTTTAAGAGCTGTTCATTGTATTTTCTTTAATGGACCCACAAATTTTCAATCAGATATTAATCGTGGCTTTATGCTGTATTTGTATTTTAAACCTTACCACAACTATTCAGGAGCCATAACCTTACCATATACGTCCTTTGCTTCGGGATTTTATTCTAATAAGACTTAAAATTAAGTTTGTCGTGCTTTTTAACCCAAATGTAGTCATAATGCTTATCAAAAGATCAGTGTTATCAGTCCACGTTGTATTGAATAGTTAAATAGATTCTACTCATTCTCTTGCATTTCAATGCATCCCCAAATCATGTTAAATAATTTTCAAAATTTAACAGTAGGAACGATTGTTCCAGTTTTCTAACTTTTCACAGCCTAAACAAATGACGTTACATATATTTTCTTTTTGTCATGAAACCAAAATGATTGATTATTATTTATGTGTACTTGTAATGATAGATCACTAGAGTGTGGCGTATAAGACATTAAAATCGTAAGACATAAAGACATAAGACGTAATATGGTTTCAACTATTAAATTTGGAAAATTATCAGTTTAAGATTTAATGATTAGAGTTGAAACGGATAGCTGTTTTACCGGATAGATATCCGGTCGCCGGATAACCAGCCGAAACAGGCGATTGTTTCGTCTTACAAGCAAACCATATGTGGTGTTTGATGGAGCAATGCATCAAATTGATAAATCCAAAATAACAAGTACTGGTTTGTCCTGCGTGTCGTTTCTGCCCTAAAAAAAAATAAATATTGAACAAATCAAAAAACTCCTGATTTACCACACAGAACTAGAAAGGCGTTACAACTCCTTGAATCATGACTCCAATGGGGAGAGCTCGACAGAAGATTCTTTTGGAATTTTGAAAAATATCTTGCGAAGAGTCCTAGAATTTATCTTTCAGCGCCCTGCAGCAGTGTATACAGCGAAAGTCTTTTTTCGGAAGCAGGTCTTGTTTACGAAGCAAAGTGAAGTGGGAGGTACCCCTTCTGATTCCGACAAATGTGCAGCGTATGGTAAAAAGAAACCTAAAACCAAAATTTCAGCTCTCTAGCTCAAAAACTGAGGGACTAGTTTGCATACATACAGACAGACAGACGGACATGGCTTAATCAACTCGTCTCATCGAGCTGATCACAAATATATATTCTTTATGTGGTCTGCGATGTCTCCTTCTGTGTGTTACAAACTCCATGACAAACTTATAATACTATTCACTCCCGTGAAGAGGTATAAATAGGTATTATAATACATAATTAACATCTCTAGTTACTTGGTGGTAACTAAAATGGGCACTTTAAACATCATTTTGTGTGTTCAGGCGATAGTTTCTCGCAAAGTCTATTTGCAAACCTAGGTCCGCTGGCTTAATACTCGTATTATTTTTCTTCTCATCAAAATATTTATAATCTCAAAGTTTTACACTTACGATACGAACGTGACCAAATTCAAATAGCTCTAAAAAGTGTAACAATAATTTTTTGGCACTACGTGGTTTTTTTTCTTAATTATATAGATAAAACTCTGTTTCCAGATAAATTTTGATACACTTGCACTGCTGTTATCAATCGAGATCAAACGTGACATTACAAGATGAACTAAAGCAAATTGTAAATTTACCGTTTATCAAGATCGGAAAGATCTTTTTGCATTTTTTTTTATTTAATAGATGTATAGGCAGAACGGATATTTATATGCACGAAATAATCCCTTATAATATGCCCGAAAAAACAAAAAATATACATTTGATGTTGCAAAAATGTTTATTGAAATGCTTATTATAGAAGGGTTTTTATTTTTATTTTATTTCAAAAATTAAGATTAAATCATATGTACATTTCATTTTACAAGTTTCCCTTTATTAATTTTGATCGGTCTTACGGTGTATTTTTATATATTTACTAGTAGACCTGGAGCACGTTGCTACGTCCCTGACATAAGAGCCACACAATGCTGGTTGTAATGAGTTCTGTGCCGTTAAATATTGTGTAGCATATATAATAATTTCTTTACAATACTTTATGGTACACGACATTTTTTGTTTGATTACCTGGCGCAAATAAATTTGAAGATTTTCCAACACGGTAACAGGCAACATACGATTAGCCATGCGAGAATCGTAGGTTTTCAAGATTAATCCCGCTAACACTCAATGACCGCCCCTGGGATTTATTTACAATAATAGCAACAACACAAAATTCATAATGGAGCAAAGCATTAAAACGTAAAAGTGAACGAAAAACCTAATACAAAAACAAAGTATATTTATCTTTAAAAAATGAAAAAAAAAGTATTAAAATTGGTTCAGTATATTTTGTTAAGTAAAACAATCTGTATATCCAAATTTACACCACCTCCCGAATTCAATTGTAGCTAATAACCATCAGCTTAGCAACACTTTTAGAGATACTTTTTTATATATAGAGAGAAATAGATGTAAGCATTTTAGTTCAATAATTAAAATGTGCAGAATTACAAATTATAAGAGTTCATTGACATGATCAGCATCGCAAGCGGACTAAGGATGGATGTGATCCTCTGCATCCCACAGTTTTTATAAATTCGGGAATAGAATTTTGTATAATAAACGATTTACAGATTATTCAGATTTTAATCATTAATAAATTCATTATTGGATTTATTTCATTAAATTTTATTAAAAATTTAATATTTTTTTATTTCTTCTGATATTAATTATTTTCTATTAATTTGTGTCCATCTGAATTGAGTTATTTGTGTTTCTGATATTTACTTTTAAGTATTTTGTTCAATTACTTTTGCACTTTTTAATTTTTTGATTTTTATTTTTACCATTTGGGGAGATTTTGTACCCAAAAATTGTATTCTATTATTTTATTGATTTTGTCTTTTTTTTTGTTTATGATATCTTTTATTATTTCTATTTAAGTTTTAGTCAAAGGAAATTCAGAATTACTACTTGAAATATCGATAGGGAATTTTATTAATTTTTATTTATTTTCTTATTGATTATGATTTCAATTCTCCAGTAATTTTGGCAAGTTGAATCTCTGATTGAATCAGGAAAATTTCGTTTTATTTATTTATTTATTTATAAATTATTTGTTTTGCTTTTTGTATTGAGTACAAAATTTAAAAATTATATATATTTTTTTATTGTTTTTTTTTTTTTATTCAATTGGTATAATTTGTTCAGTTTAATCATCAGTTTTTTTTACATTTCGTTTTTGACTCTAATTCCTGATTTTGCTCTAATTTAAATAAAATCTTATAAAGGCATTCGAATTAGTAACCCCATGTGATAACCAATGGTTAAATTCTATTAACATCCTTATCGAAGGTTATATTGGACCATTGTCTTATCTTATTCTGTATACCATCAGGGCAATCAGAGATTATGCTCATCTTCACAGCTACGACAGAAGTCATGATTTGGAACATGCATCCTATTGGCCATCAGCACGATGGTGCAATGCTCCTTAATAACTCCCGTCATCGTACGAATAGTGCAGCCAGGCTCATATGCCCATTTTCTACCTGCTTTTGATCCCTGGATTTCACTACCAGGCCTGAGAGGATATCCTGTAATGGTCTGTATATATCGGCAACTGCTTGAGACACAGACAGTGCCCAGCCTGTCCTGCCACACTTGTCCAGCAACTCTTGTCCTTATCGAAGGTTATGATGAATCAGTGTCCTATAAGCGTCCTGTGTTTCTAAGTTATATATTTTTATAGACTTGGTATAATTTGTTCACATTAGTTATGACAACATACTTCAATTTCTGATTGAATCATCAGAATCATCGCTATTAAATGAATCCACTCTTTTAACCTCGTTGAAATAATCAGAATAATAAAAGGCAGCTTTCAACCACATGTTCTATATGGTCTTGACGGCAGTGATACACCTGGAAGAATCCGTTGAAATTTATTGCTTCTCGACGGAGCCTTAAAAAAATTAAATATGTTTTGAATGCTCTTCAATATTTCAACAAAACCAAACCCTTAGAAATACATACTTCAAATTTGAAATCAAACTGTTAACAATAGGAAACTGGCCCCGTACAAACTCTGCTAGTCGGGGTGACCCATGCGAAAGGCATGTCAAATGCATCATCTCAGAGTACAAAACTTGTAGAGCATTAACAGCAAGCAGCCAGCATATATTACAACTGGTAGGACTCTGTTATACTGAATATCTGCTTAAAATTCATCCAAATCAGCAATTGAACGTACTAAATATTCAACTAGAGTTAAACTTTAACGTTTGGTAAAAGTACCGATACACTATCGTTAACAAATGTGGCCACAGCATCAACAGTTGCAACGTTGAACTACTCCGAAAATAAAGTTCATGACCAGTCGTTGCTCTGAGTCTGTTTTGTCGTCTACAGAGATCCAGATATAATAGAAAAGGTACCATATATTAAAAAAAGTGGGCGCTCTATATCGTTGCCTGAAAGAATTACTGTATTAAGTGAACAAAGTCATGATTTGTATTTCTGTTTTCGAATAAAATTAAGGAAGAAGTCTTTATATGCATTTATGAATTAAATGTGCAAAATGCATATGCAATATGCGTTTCCAAACAAATATCCGCTCTAGTTGTAAGAGACATTTTGTGGAATGACAGTTATAATGTATCACCTTACTTAAAAATGCAAAATATTAAAGAGAAAAAGCTTTGAAAAATAACCATGGTTGACATTTCTGTGGATATGCACATATCTGTTTCATTTCTAATAATGACCCAACGCATAGAACGCAAATAGTATGGTAGTTTTAACTTCTTTACAATTGTGGAAATGTGTTAGATACAACAGACCAAATTCTAGAGTATAATTCCAAATTTATGGGTGGATTTACAGAAAAAAATCACGAAAAGATTGTAAACTAAAAAGATCCCCTTAAAAATGCCCTAATGATAAAAGAGTCGAGAGATTAAGATTTCGATCACATGGTAAAGACAATAAATTCAATGAAGAGTTTACGAAATTTATAAATGACGGGATCATTGAAAATAAAAACAATTTCTTCATCGTTTTACTTTTTTACATTATTGATGTTTTCAAATAAAATATAAAATTTGTTCAAAATGGGCATTTTACTGTAAAGACTGGACAAATCGCTCATAAAATCGTATTTCTCTCTTAAATTTCAAATCTCAAGATGTGCTATAACAAATTTTGTGTAAACTCGATATATCATACAAAGAGAAGACCTCTCTCGAGTCTATATAATTTGTTAGTCTTAAATTATTTCTGCTTTATCAAATTTTTAATCAATTTTATTCTCCTTTCTTCCTCATCTCGCGCACATTCAGCCCTTAATCAATTTCAATGATTTTTATTAATTTATTTATTAAAATAAATTAAAATAAAATTTTAAATGCTTTTTCAAAGTTTTTTTTGAATTGTAAACTTCTTTAGCGAGGGTAGTGATTTCGAAATTCAAATGAAACGGAAATAGAAAACAGGAAACGGAATATGGCCATAATTCAAAAGAATCTGGTCATGGTACTAAGTAATAGTTGCTTATGTTTTCAAGCAATGCCTTATTGCTTAAAGCAAATTAATTTGCAAAAATTTGTTGCTGACAGACTGCTGCAAGATACATATTGAATTAAATTATGTTGAGTTGCTTACGAATTACAGGAAGTTACATAAATTGGCCAGAATTATATTAAGTTGTGATGCTTACTAATTGCTTTAAGTTACAAAATTTTGAGTAATTTCATAAATTGAGGTGCATAGCATACGAATTGCTTTAAGGTTCAAAATTTTGTGTCATTTAGTAGCATGAACAAGCTGTTTTCAATTATGATCATGCTATTAATGTAGAAAGATTTTAATCACATTAAAAAGAAAATCAGGGCAGGTAGTATCGCCTCACTACCGTAATTGTTTTTGCGAGAAAACGAAATTTCTTGTATTTATTCAGATTTTAATACAAATTGGGAAGTATCGCCGATTTTTGACGAAGATCATGATAAAATTCCAATTCAAAAATTGTAATAAACGCTGTGTTTCAAAGATACACTGATAACATACAATCCAAAGCATTTATTTCATATTATAACTATCATAAGCCAATTTTAAATAACTTTTCAACTTAGTACCAATTTTTAAATAAAATTAACTCTATAATTATTCCACTTCAAATAATGCATTAGTCTCATTCTCTTGCAGTTTCGTTTTCTGAAGATTACACTTCTACCATGTGTGTACTGCACACTTGACTCTTTTTTTTTAAATAAGCCGTTCATTGTCAACCTGTTTACTAGTTCTGTAGAGCAATGTACCCACTAGATGGCCCTGCCATTTAAGTAATGTTCACACAAGATAGCGCTGCTATATGCACGCGCAATGCACCCACTAGGTGGCGCTGCTATTTGACCAATGCAATCCACATCAACTGAGTGCTGCCAAAGTGCTGTTGCCAATGCAATTCAGTTGGCAGCTTTAACATGGGCGAGGCCAGCAGAGTTGCGTTTCAACTTTTTTTACTCTCTCAAATTCGAAGAACATTTTTTTTTACTCTCTCAAACGAACAATCGATCTATGCGTGCATTTGATTTGATCTTGTAATCGGAATTTTTGGTGAACGCGGCAAGGGGAGGATGTTACTATCAGTGTTACCACCAAATTGACAATTGTCCAAACAAACCTTCGGAAGGGTGCCAACCATATTTTGGCAAAAAGTGCGTCCTTGCATTTATTTTGTTCTACTACAAAAGAACAAGCCATAGAGAAAGATACAATTTTCAATTTTGTTCTTAGACGCTGCCATCAGCTGTTTGTATACCTTAGGCTCTTAAGCACGAATTTTATTTAAACGAACAAAAGAAAAAAAAGAAAATTATATGCATAAAAAAATAGTTTTTTACTAGAATTGAACAAATAAATAATTGTGATATTAGCTACTACGACACTTCTATATAACTTTTAACAATTAGAATTCGGCTACGCCTATAATAATTGCCATAAAATATTCGATTATTATAAAATTTAAAAGGCACATTTTTCGATTTGGTATTGCAGCTGAGAAAACGAAACTCCGCGTGGGTATACACACACACACATTGCTGAGGCTGTTCTTGTTGAATTTCCTGTCGGCGCCGCAACTGTGTTGGTTGGCGGTGGTATAAAGTTTGCTGTCGCCCTGTGAAATATAAAAATATCAAAATAAGCCAACGAAAGAGATTCTACAATTGTAATGCTTTAATGCTAAGATCCATACTCGGTTCGGAGGCGAATGGTTCGAACGACGACACTCCGACGAGTAGCGGTGGCGGCGCTGGTGGCAGTGGTACTGGAGGTGGTGGTGCCGGCGCTAGTGGTGGTTGCGGTGGTAGAAACGGTAGCAGTGGAAGTGGCAGCGCCGGTGGAAGTGGTGTCAGTAGTGCCTCATTATCAGGCAGTCTAAGTATTGTATGCAATTTGGTTAATAGCAGCGTTAGTGGTGGTAGCGGCTGGAGCAGTGGCACTGGTAGTGCAAGTGGCGGAAGTGGAAGTGGTTGTGGTACACCAGCAACAGTATTTTGTCCTGCATGCTTTGTTGCTGGCAACGGCATAAGCGGGAATAGTGAGAAGTGTGCTGGCAGCAGCAAAGGTAGCGGAAGCAGCAACAATAAGGATACGAAATCTCATAAGTCTAATCGTAAGTCACGCAAGTGCGGTCTGTCCTGTCCATCTGCAACAGCAGAAAACACAATATCTACGTTATTCAATCAACGCAACCACCACAATATGGCGTCGACACATTCACATTCTTCTTCTAATTCGAGCTCAATGCGTTGCGGCAGCAGCAGCCGCAACAACGGCGCAGGCAGCGCTGCTCAATCAAATGGTACCTGCAGTCTTATCTATGAGAATGGCTGCAAGGCAGTGTCGCCTGGTAGCTACAGCTGCAACGCATTGAATGTTGATTTTACTACCTACACGGCAACACATCAATGGACCAAAATGTTGGAATGCGCTGAATTTGTGGGTGCCAAGTAAGTAGTACCTGTCTATTACCTATCGCATAATTTAAGCAGTAAGTAAGAAACTAATGTGACTAATCATGTTTAATGTACAATGAACAACAGACGAAGCAAGCATACAGTGGTGTCATACAAGGATGCCATGTTCGTTTTTGGTGGTGACAATGGCAAGAACATGTTAAATGATTTGATACGTTTCGGTGTCAAGGATAAGTCATGGGGGCGTGCTTGTGCCACAGGAACACCGCCGGCTCCGCGTTATCATCATTCGGCTGTTGTTTTTGGCAGTTCAATGTTCATTTTTGGAGGTTATACCGGCGACATTCATTCGAATTCGAATCTGACAAATAAAAATGATCTTTTCGAATATAAGTTCCAAAGTGCAATGTGGGTTGAATGGAAATTTTCAGGCTGGTATGTAACACTTACATAAGATTATTACAATTACCATTAAAATTTTGTGTGTTTGTGTTTTAATTTGATTGATTGGTTGTGTTTAGTATGCCTGTGCCAAGATCAGCGCATGGTGCTGCTGTCTATGATAATCGCATGTGGATTTATGCTGGCTATGATGGCAATGCACGTTTGAACGATATGTGGACATTGAATTTGACTGGCGAAAACCATCAGTGGGAGGAAGTCGATCAAAAGGGCGATCGACCGCCAACATGCTGTAATTTTCCAGTGGCAGTAGCACGCGACTGCATGTATGTCTTCTCTGGACAAAGTGGCTTGCAAATTACCAATTCCCTTTTCGAATTTCATTTCAAAACAAAAACGTAAGCATCAATTTGATGAATTGGCTAATTGTATAACCTAATGAAATGATTAAATTCTTTTTGCAGCTGGCGTCGTATCTCAAATGAACATGTTTTACGTGGTGCAGCCTCGTCGCCACCATCACGTCGTTATGGACACACTATGGTGCATCATGACCGTTTCTTGTATGTGTTTGGTGGTTCGGCCGACTCAACATTACCCAATGACTTGCATTGCTACGACTTGGATTCGCAGGTATGGGTTGTCATAGCACCGGAACCAAATTCGGATGTACCTTCGGGTCGTGTATTTCACGCTTCTGCTGTAATCAGTGATGCCATGTACATTTTTGGTGGCACCGTAGACAATAGTGTACGTCGTGGTGATACCTATCGTTTTCAATTCTCAAGTTATCCCAAATGTACGTTACGCGATGATTTTGGTAAATTCTATCTGGATAAACAATTCTGTGACATTCAGTTCGTTGTCGGTGTGGAAGAGATTAAAATCTTGGCACACATTGCCTTTGTGGCAGCACGTTCAAAATATTTACGTAATAAAATTCTTGCTGCACGTGATGCACGGCAGCTGCAAATGGAGAAATTGTATGGCGTCGGCACTGTCGATGGTCAAGCCTTAAATATGGGCATTGTTGCTATTAATAATGGTGTTGTCGGAGTTGCCGGCGATCGGGGACCAATGCTCGAGGTGAAGCTAGCTCATGCCTCACCCGAAGCATTTGAAATCATTCTCAACTACATTTACACAGACCGCATCGATCTTAAGGAGTCATATAACAAAAATATTATTATACTCATTACGGATATATACCAGCTGGCTGGATTATTTACAATGCCGCGCCTGGCGCACGGATGTATTCAATACTTGGACTTCAAGATTAACAAACAAAACGTTCTTGAGGCGCTTTACAATGCGGACAAAAACAAGTGAGTAGACACCAATATCAAGACTTTAATCATCGTTAACTTAAATAATATGTTTAAATTGTTGTACATAACTGGATTCGATTAGAGAAGTGTGGGAGGAGAAGGTGCGGGAGCTAGTCTTCTCACTGCGTCTTCGATTGTGAGTTTATGGCAACAAACCACATAATTACACATCCTTTTAGAGTGTGGTATTCATTAGGTATTCCAAGATATTCACTGGAGATTCGAAGTCTTTATAATTCGATTGGTGCAAGGAAACTTATGGGGGAGTGTGGCATAGCAAGTGATGTACTGTTTCCTCCTTTTATATTTCTTACATTACATAATCTTCATTGATATTATCATACTTAGTAGAGTGCAATGTCCTGTTAAGAAGCCTGAGAAGGCATAATAGTTTTCGCTACTCTTCTATTTTTTCATTATTCTGTTGCTTCGTTCTGAAAATAACCACTATGCCCTGGCATCCAAATAAGATAAATATAGTGCAGCTAGTCCTTTTAGTAGTATTAATCAATTATGATGTCAAAAGGTTGATAATCTCTGGGTGTTTGTAATGCAGTTTTGGTATCATTAGAGTGAATGAAGATATGACTATTAACAATAGCAGAATCACACTCAATTACTTCTCTTAGGTATAGATATCCATAGATTTTGACAGAAAAAACTGAGTCTTCTTGGCCTCGGCCATGATACTGAACAAGCGCCAAATTGTCCTCTTGATATTGAGCGACAATTTAATGCACGGGCGTATCAACCAGTCAAGACTACACAACTTTGCATAACAGCTTGCGGTGATGGTGGCGTTTGTCCAGAATCTGTCCGAGGTAACGGACTTGATCCCCCTGCGGGATGATACTGGAGTCAAAGCTTACAACTGGACAAGAGCCACGCCTCAATGTAACAACACAATTCGCCGATTTCTCTGTATTTATTCCAATGTTCCAACACTTGGTCCAGGCGTGGAATCTTTGCAAGAAATCCTGTAAAAGCTCTTAAGCTTCATGGGCCGAGAAAGAGTTTACTAGGACGATTGTGTCGTATGTTGCGATGGTGGCTTCATCTGAGTCAATTGATGGAATGTCTGCTGTATATAGCAAGTAGAGATCAGGAGCTAATACACTGCCTTATACTATCAAAACTGAGAATGTTTCTACAAAATTATGCTTGGCAGTTAAATTTAGTCAGGCAGAGTTCGCTTAGAGTTTTTTTCTGCCCCGAAAGCAGCTGCATAGGTTAGGGATTACTGATAGCCTACATCAGGGATTTACAACATGGGTTCCCTGGCCATATTGGAAAAATTTGCAATGAGCTGGAGCGAAGGTGGGAAAAATTTTTTAGCAAGAAAAAAAAAAAAAAAAAAATTTATTGTGTCACAAAAAAAATCTTTCTGGTGAGATAACATCAACAAGCAAAAGGTCTTCGGTATCAACCAACAAAACGTACAATATATGCAGTTTATTACCCTCTGGATTATACATTATTTTCTATATATAATTGATATTTGCGATTGCTATTCGGTTACTAATGCGTTTATATCTGGTTCGATTGACGATGTTGCTATTCATCCAACATTCTTGTTCTAATCTTTGACTTGGTGTGTTTTAATCTTGTAAAAAGATGTTCGCTTAAGTACGTGCTTCCGAACAATGATGCCATGAATAGTGCTTGACTGTACAGTGTTGGATATTTATTTTTGGATAGGTGATACATGATACAATTTCTCCTTAAGTTCGATCTCAGATTGGAACTCTATACATGCCATTTAGAGAATTACTGGCAGCGTTCCGACATTGTCTGTAAAAGGAGTCACAAAATACTGAAATATGTATCGTCTCTCTGAAAATCAAGAAATCTATTTTCGAATACCTGCATATTTTTCTCCATTCTTCAAAATGTGTTTGCCGGGCTTGCTGAAATGGAAAAAATTGTTTTCATTGATTTGGGCCTGCCATAATTTCTGTTTCTCCTTCGAACGCGTCTGGGCCGCATTCAGACTTACATGGACAACCCTGGTCTACATATTGTTATGTGGCCTGTTATATAGTGCAAGAATTAAACAAAATTTTTATATGAATTTGTATTTTTTTCATTTTTAGCATAAAAATAATCAAGGACTACTGCATGCAATTCATTATAAAAGAGGAAAATTTTGGTGAAGTTGTCATGTCCAGTGAATTCAGTGATTTGGATAAGCCGTTATTAGTTGAAATAATACGAAAACGTTTAAATCCTAGTAAATTGGTTGTGGATCATTGTTATGAGTCCAATATTGGGACAACACTAGAAAGCGATATGGCTGTATTCCTTGAATCAACTGGCAAAGACTTCTGCGATTTAACTCTCATACTTGAGGATCATGTGTTACTTGCGCATAAATCTGTATTATCATCACGTTGTACATACTTCCAGGGAATGTTTCGTTCATTCATGCCACCAGATAATACTGTTAATGTAAGTTGTTGATATATTTTTTTACATATCATTCATAGATGATGATTTTATTAATTTATTTCTATTTCTATTGTTGTTGTTTCAGATACAAATTGGTGATATTTCACCATCATTGGAGGCATTTCATTCCTTGTTACGCTATATATATTATGGTGAAACAAAAATGCCACCACAGGATGCTCTTTATTTATTTCAAGCTCCTTGTTTTTATGGTTTATCCAATAATCGTTTGCATGCATTTTGTAAATATTCATTAGAGCATAACATTACATATGAGAATGTATTACAAACGCTCGAAGCATCCGATATCACAAGAATCTATGATATCAAAGACTATGCATTAAAATTAATTGTAAAAGATTTTGCTAAAGTCGCACGATTGCCTAAAATCGCTGGCCTATCGCGTGAACTCTTATTGGAGATAATAACTGCTGTTGCCGATTCACATGGTGATTTCCTCACGCGTATCAATATAAATACCGATATCTGAAAACTAGTACTGCTACAGCCGGCTTTGCAGTTATTGCTTGCTTGGTTGCAAATCGGACGTAGCACATAAACACTAACACTATATCTAACTAACCAAGAACACATTGAAGAAATTATTAAGAATGTGAGAATGTGTTGTGAATGAACGATTGCGATGCGACAAAAAATTAAAACAAAAACAAAAAGAAACAAGAACATGAACATCTTTTGAAATCTTCAAACATAAGTGTTTAATATTGATTAAAAAAAAAAAAAAAAACAAAAAGAAAAAACAAAAAGTGCTTGGTTATCTATCTAACAGTCAATCAATCAATCTATTAATCGGTGCGGGTGAAGAGCAAAACCTAACAAATGAAAAAAAAAGCAAACAAATTTTCTGGTTTGTATTTTTATTTTTTAAATTTTTTAATTTTATTATATTATATTTATTATTTTATTATTATTTAATTATTATTATTATTTTTATATTTTTATTCTTATTCTTATTATTATTTTCAATGGACTCAATACAATATTTTACCCCCATACTTTTTAAAGATTTAATATTTTATAAAATTAACAAATAAGTATTCAAATCTAAAGATATTTACATGCATACTTACTTACATACATACATTAACATTATATACTATACACACTGACTATAAATATATATTAATATTAATAGTATATAAATTAACATTAAGATGACAAAGCGTTTTGTAATGAAAGCCTCCACATGCTTTACGCTTTGTCAATTTTATGTTTTAATTTGTTTAGCTAACAACATCTCATGGCCAAGCTCAATTCTAATACACTAAATACAAATATAATACATACATATACATATGTATATATATATACTTATTTGTACATATACGGGGTCATCAAATAAATACATATAGATTTGTGTGCTTCCTTCCAAACTCTGCCTATAGATTATAGTTAGTATTCAAAGTTAAATATTAATTTTATTGTATAAAAAAAAAGGAATCTCTTTGGGGTCAACTACTTATAATTATTATACTTAAAATCATCAACGTCATCATCCATTATGTGTTCAACATATGTACATACATATGTATGTGGTTCATTTAATCGATCTTGTGAGTTGACTGATTACACAAAAAAAAAAACAAAAGAATAAGAAGTTCGAGTCAAATATGAAATGGTGTACAATTGATTTGAAGGAAAAACTTAAACGTACTGCCGATTATATTAACACTGTGATGTAATACAAAGAAGAGGTGTGGAAAATGAACTCAAATGGGGCCTTAGCTTTAATGGACTAACCCTGAGTCGTCGTTTTAACAAAAACAAAAAAAAAAAACCATCTTTATTGTCATCAATTTAAGAATACTATCACACTTAAAGTAAAGAAAAAACACTTCCACAAATCAGAATTCACAAATTTTTAATGACAAATCATCATAAGAATCTGACATAATAACAATTAGGATTAGCTGTTACAGTTACTAATTTTTATGTATGATTATGATGGGTTGTAAATGATGTTGTTGTTTGTTGTGTGTGTGTGTGGAAAAACTTGCGTACGAAACAATCATCAATTTGTTGAAGGAAAAGAGACCAAAAATTATCTCAAGATCATCTATCTATGTACTTATACTTACCATAGACTGCTTTCTCTGTCAAGAGTCAAATGAGTGAACGAATCAATGAACTGATCATTAAATCATAATGCTCTCTCACTCTTTTCCAATTTTTTTTTTTTTTATAAGTATGTACTTACGTATTTCAAATTGAAATTCGGTTAGTTCGGTTTTGATGACCCACTATATGCACACATAGTAGAAGCAATATGTAGTATGACATAATTCATATTCCTAAAATAACAAAATAACATATGGAACCTTTGCTTGTTGCAAGTTTCTTTTTTATCCCTTTTAAATCTGTTGCGTTAACTGTACGCGCGCTCTGGCTTGGTTCAAAGCTTTAAGTATTAAGATTAATATTAAAAAATATAAACAAATTAATAAAAAAAAATACACTTAATAATGGGACAAGAATAAAATATTTACTAACATACATACATGAAAAAAAAAACTCTTTAAAGAAAAGAAAACGCAAACAAATTGTTAACAAAATATTATGCTAACCAATTATATAAACTTAAAAGCAATTTATTAATTAATTATTAATATTATTATTATTAAAATATTACAAAAAAAAATTTAAAAAAAAAATATATATATATAAAAACGTTATAGATAAACAAAATATATTAAAAGTAAAAATGCAATAATTAACAAAACAAAAAACACAACAAAAAAAAAAAAAACTTAAAGAAAATATATATTTGCCAAATACTTAAAAATATATTCAGTTTTATAAATCTACAATATATAGGAATATATACACATATATATAAAAAAATTTAAATATTCAGATGATATACAATACTTTTTTTTATGTATTTACTTACTCTAATAATTATGTCATTTTTTTTACATACATATTTTATTTAAGGAATGTGATAGATACTAATTTTTCTTTTCTAGTTTATGTTATTTTTTAAATTTATTTTTATTAAGTGTCTTTTCTTAATTTTAAAATTAACATAATAATAGTTATTTCGGGTTATTATTAGTATATACTATCTTTCATGAATTACTACTTAGGATAATGCAGACATATGCTGATGCATACAACAATCATTTTTTAATAACAATATGGCGGTTGAATGATATACTACTCTGACTGACTACTTACTATTAATTCAATTCGTATGCCTACGATTGTTTCTCAAATGCAATTTTGAAACTTTTTTTAAATTAAATTTTAATTTTATTGGAATAAATAAACTAAATAGCAAACCTGTTGGTTGTGGAATCTACAATCGTCTGAATTTTATTTTATTTTTTTTTTGTCGTTATTTGCAGTATAGTAGTGTCCCAAACGGAGGGCATCTGCGGATTTTTGGAGTTGAGATTGACATTTGTTTTTACTCGACTGCCAAGAGGGGTTGTGTTTTTCGCATATACCTTATATGTTTGTAATACCTCCTATTTCTTTATATCTGGCTTAATGGATTTCGACAGATGAGGTATTAAACCGCGGGTCCTTAGATAGGTGTTTGAAAAAAAAATTTTGGATTTTTGGCGCCAAATAGTAAAATTAAAGTTGTTCTTATTCTCATTTTGTCTTATCGAATTGAAATTTAGACATTATGAGTTACTGGTACATATTTACTGACCATTTAAATTTCAAGAGCTTAGGATTACTAAAAGCGGTACCCCTCCCATACAACCCCAAATTCAAATTAAAGTTCTTATTAATGCATTACTTTAAAATTGTATTTTTTTGCAGTCGGATTTTTGTTTTTTTTGCAAGTATTCTATTATTGAAAGTTTATTATGTGAAGTCTCTCCCTTAGTCTTCCGGTGATCTGAAAGGGAGATCCAGAGGGTGTTAACGCTTTAGCCCCCGTTTGTTCAACAAATTGATGACAATTCCAAACTTCTGAGTAGGTCGGAATTTTACCAAAGTCAACATGACAATGCTCTGGTAGTGACCTCAAAGTTTAACCGATAATGTAATGACCTGGTGAGTTCAATGTGGCCTCTAGCTCCGCAAGGACTGTGTTGAGTTCTTCCAACGTCAAGCGTGTATTCAGATCTGAATGATATGACTGCAGGTCCCTGTGAATGACGTACCATTCAGCGTTGACAATTCTCCTTAAGAGCTTTGACTGAAAATTTTGTATGATTTATGCGTTTACCTCTTTGGATTTTTCATTTTAGTTCGAAAACGTTACCTTGGGGGTTGATTTTGAGCCCACAAAAACTTCATATAATTTAGGTTTGGGCCTACACGAAAGTCAGTCTATTGTAATCATTAAATAAATTTTTGGTTATTCTGGCTGTATGAGGCGGAAGCACAGTCTTGCTGAAAGATGTATTCATTCATGCGAAGCATTTGCACGGACGAATTTAAACTAGTTTCCAGTAAATGGATGTAGTAGGTTTGTGCTTTTAATGACACATTTATGAAGTGCAATAGTCCCAAACCAAAACACTTAATGGACATTTTACCGTACGCCATAAACAATCCATATGGATAGCTTTAATTTTCTTCCGTATGACTCGTGAACTGGTGTCACCCATGGGAACTTTTAATTTAGATTCATCACTAAAAATTATTGAATTCAGTTCTCTTTACACTCAATTTAGCCTATTTTTAGGTCATGCCACCTGTTTTTGTTTTCGTAAAAGAATTAGAAAATGTTTTTTTCTTTGCATAAATATGAATGGTATTGAATACATCCATACCTTATACATTTTGTAGTTCAGGCTTTGTCGGGTCCACCCACGGCTCATGTGCTTCCCGACAATCCTTTCCTACAATTCTACAAACACATTTCTTAACGAAATTCGACGATTGTTTTTTACAATTGATAACAAAGTGCACAAATCGCAAGGTGTTAACAGAGATGTTCGACCGCGAACTATTCAGAATACCAAGTGTCATCTTGATACAAGATTAATTTAAAACAAAAATTTAAATAAAATATTAATTGGATACAACATAACGGATCTTACTACGGTCAATTTTACGTGTACCTTTAAAGTTTTTTTTTTTTCATTCGAACAAAAACTCAGCTGGTCGAATTAATTCAATTTTTGTCAGACGTAATTTTATAAAAAATTACATAAACCTTTAGGAAAAATAAAAAAAGAACATGTTACATAAATTTTATAAAATCTTTTTATAAAAAAAGTTTGTTTAGTTTATTCCAGAGTACAAAAATATTCATACGCGAACGCTCATGAGCTCATGCTCGTGAGCATTCATTCTGCTCTTTGTTCATACGCGAAAAAAATGCTCTCAGCTCATTGCTGATAACAATTCATTTATGTGCGTTCACGTGCTCTCATGCGCTCTGCTCATGTACATACATTTCAGAGTGTGTCATCTCGGGATATGTAACAACAAAATTACACATAATTTGTTGTTGGGTATGCAAAAATTTAAAATAAGAAGAGAGAGTATATGCTAGTCGTTCGAAAATGAACGCTTCATTAAAGAGCGATTCATTTATGAACAAGATCGAAATCACTCACGTTCGCGTACGAGGAGACAAAAAATTTTTTTCTCTCGCTCTCGTGAGTGAGAAGAGAATGATATATTTAATGTTTTCATACGTGAATAAGAGCAAAAGAAAATAAAACAAAACGCTCCCGCTCGTGAGTGAGAGTGAGCGCGAGTGTTTATTTCGGTACTCTGGTACTACCTCTTCCAATCTACTGTTCTACTGTACGCGGAGATACTCCCATCACTAAGGGTACAAACATAGTGCGCGCTGAGATTGAAGACGAAAAAGCGTGTACAAGGAATCATATGAAAACGCTTCGCCTGCACTGTGCACAATTTCGAGCGTTTTCATGTTTCCTTGTGCATGCTTTTTCGTCTTCAGCTTCAGCTTCAGCGTGAACTATGTTTGTACCCTAAGAAGTGCAGGTGCCACATTTTTGAGAGACTAGTTTGCAGAAATGGACAAACGAACAGATCAATCGCAATGTCTGCATTATCCTAATGTTATTACCATTCCCGATCCTGATTCATATACATATACATTTTTTTTATTGATATTAGTTTGAAAGGTACATATACGAGTATATAACATTTAACATATAACAATCAAACCCGTATTTTAATAAGATCTTCATTAATATTTTATCTTATATTTTTTATTCATACATGAGATACAATAATAAGTTAATTATTAGGTAATTTGTTTTATTAAATTAATTAAAATTAATAAAGGGCATCACAATTGTAGCTATGTTTTAATAAAGTTAAATATATACAATGACTGAGATTTAACATCTTATTATATTACTTAAATTTTTCTCTTTAGACAGTTCAAAAAAAGTCTTGCAAGTGACTTAATGTGTGTGGTTCTACAATTCATGCATGATACCTTCATACTTATTTTGTTGTTATTCATATACCATGCTACATGTTCAAGACGTTGATCATGGCGTCGTTGGAACATTGGAAGTTAAATTCAAAATGTAAATAATCTGCAAAATTCGATTGTCGTTTGTCGATTTGCGTCACCAAATATACTTATTATAGTTTTGGATCTTCGTACAAAAATGTCTTCAGCTTCGTGATCGCGACGATGGAGATTAAATTTAGAATATGACTCCAAATATTATCTGGGTTCGTAATATTTAATATTGTAATTTGTTCACTCATATTATTTTATTGGGTGAGATTTTGTCTCGAACTAAACAGGAAAAGACCTCAGTCATTATTGCCGTATAATTTAATAATAATATCTTCGATCAAAGATGTCGAAAAAAAAAAGATGAAACAATATTACTAGTACGTATGGTAATTGAAATATTGAAAATCTACTTTAATAGCATCCATTAATTCTGTTTTCTAATATCTGGTTCAGGATGGACATTTTTTACCCATCTTAGTGAACCAGCAAAAAAAAAAAAAAGGAGGCTTAATAAGTTAAACTATTGACATTTTTAATATTATCAATCATTATGATTTATACCAATGTTCTTCATTTTGATTTGAGGGATACCGAGGGTGGGTTGAAAAGGTTTTTTTTTTCTAACTACTCAATGTAGTATACAATATAGTATGTATATATTACTAGCGGTAGATTATGTGGTATTCGATTAAGAAGATGTATGTATAATTAGACAACAATATTTTTTGTCAATCCGTATTTTGCTAATGTGAATAGATTAAATGGTTTGCCCACATAAGATAATGCTACTTGGCCATGGGAGAAACATGGATTTTCTAAGTCCAGACCACAAATGGACATTGTCTGCCTTGTGACTTGTTGGTTGTCATTGCGAATGTCAAACGAATTGGAAATTGAAGCTGTTTGAATGCGATTTTTGTTGTTGTTGTTGTTTTAACTGCATTGAGTTTGTCTTCGACAGTGTCAATTATATACGTGGCAAATGGTTCTTCAATAACATGTCCTGTGGTCCGTTTGATGATCAAACGTGTGCCGTTGCTTAATTTTTGTTGGTTTAAATTACGAAGCAGAACCACTTTTCAATCGATGATTGTGTGGTGGCATTCTTGGTATATTTTGTGAAATTAAAAATTCAGTTGGAAAATTTACTACGATAGTGTCGATTGATTTAAAAGACATTATGCTTATGACCATGGCGCCAAGCACACGGATTGAACATCAAACAACGTCCCCTTGGATATATATCCGCAAGTACCAATTTCCGAGCCATACTTATTTTGGTCTTATGACTCGTTCTTTGGTCGGGAACAAGCCTCTGCCGCACAGCACACGGTTGTATAAATGTGACGCAACTCCACGCTGAGTGAAACTCTACCAGCATTTGGGTAACAAACCACAGCCACCACGATACTCCCACAAAGGTGCCATGCCAGCTGGTCAGGACGGAACAAGTTCTGTGGGCTCCTGACCACTCGTGTTACCAGACACAGCTTCTGGTCAGACTTTTTTGCAATTTGCACTCCGTTGGCGGCCCTTATTGTATTCACCCATCCTTGCAGTCTTTGAAACCCAATTTATAGAGAATAGAATTGAATACACCGGTATTGATGAATGAACATAATCAATTTGTTATGCAGTGACAACTGTGATAAATTCTGTTTTAATGTTGAGAACTCTTGTATTTCTTTATCCAAGAAATTTTTTAAATGACGCACAACACGATTTTCCGTCTCCAGTTTATTCTCATTAATGTACTCGGCAATTGACTTTTCAAGTTCGCCACAATTCGCACAATGGCATATCCTTTGACAGTTCCTTGAACGATTCATCTAAAGCAGTGATTAAAAGATATTAATTTTTCAAATCATCAAAGCACATTGCACAAAAGTACTATTAAATCTTAGCAGCATGCTTCAAATAATTTCATTTTATTCAATGAAAAAATATATAATAAAATCCAATTGCTATTACATGGAGATAGGAGGAGGCCAATAGATAAAAACACAACACAACACAACAAGAAAAATAAAGTGAGCCATTTTTCTAGTTCGTTTGCTTTTTACTTGGCATCGAATCATTGCGTTCTAGTTTATGATACAAAAAGTCGTTTCATTTTAAGAAATTACCTTTTCTGTTTTTTACCATGTTGCCTCCTGCCATATCAGTTTTTTCCTGCCATACCCCTTAACATATCATATAATACAGTTGAGCTGCTGAAACTTAAGTCAAAATATTTACTATTATTTAGTTACGCTCACTCATTGTCATCATTATCATCGTCAGCGTCATCATCGTCCTCTTAGTCATAATCATTTTCAACATTGCAGTCATAATCGTAAATGAAATATCGCTTGGCTCCATACAATATATTTTGTATTTTGTCCTCAAAGCCAGCCTATTATAAACTATGTATGTACATTTATACAATGTACATACCATACATACAAATGTATGTATGCCCAACTCGATTTTGGAGATGTGCTTAAGCTTTTCTGTTGTTGTGTCTTTCAATTTAAATCGGGACGGGAGAATGTTTTTTTTTACGTGTAGCACGAAGGTACAAAATTTTGTATTTGCCTACCCTTTGTACTAAAGATATAGTACTAGAGTCAGTACTCTTATGATGTTCAAACGTAACTTTTAGACATTGCATGACGCTTTCATAAGTAGGACACCTTTTTTGTTTATGTGTGTGTGATGTGATGTCCTTGATATGGAAATGTAGTATAACACATATATGGTAGTACGACGAGTATTTTGTTAGGAGAGCCATGGTAACTTCTGTTTTTGTTTCTTCGTTTTATATTTTTTACTGTAAGTGGAACAAATCATGTGCTTTATGGACCATATGATTGCGTGCAACGCCTGGTTGTAGTGTCGTATGGTTAACTTCGTTGACAGTAAATGAATGTACATATGTATCTGTGTGTATAAGGATAAAAATATGTGTGTGTGTGTGCATGGTTGGTGGGTTAAGTATGTTAGGGCTTGAGTTGAAGTACTGTACTGTATATTCTAAAACATACATGCATGATTACTGCTTCAAAAAAAGTTTGAGATGAAAGAAAAGAAAATAAAAAAATAAATTAACTTCCATCCTCCTCCATCTTAAATTAGTAAATACCTTTCTTCTCACCTTATTTGAAGTTTCTGATTGTATAGCTGGAGAATTATTACTGATGGTTGGCTTATAATATATGCCGAAACCATTTCCTCCACTTCTTTCTCAGGATGAGTATTCATCTATGAAAAAAGTTCCTTTTTTTGGTCCCTTAATCAAGTCGTCACCAGCACTCCAGAGATACATGTGAGAAACTTGTCTTTAGCTTTTTTGAGATTTTATAGGAACATTATCCACATTATCCCTGTTTGTTCTTTTATGTGGGAGCTCTAGAGTGAATAACACAAAATTTGCTTTGCATTGACAGCTCATGTAATATGTTACCCCAGTAATTTGCTTTAAGGCTTTTTTTCTGGTTAAAATTTGTTTAAAACGATGAACTTATATTGTAATGAATTGAATGGAAATCTGAAAATTTGCGTCGTTTCGGTGTCTTCTCCAAGTTTTGTTTTTGCGCTTCCACGGAGGCAAGTTGACGACGTCTTCGTACAGGCTTCTAATCATTAATTGCCACATTTAACAGCCCACTATTGTTTGGCGCTTCTTTCTTTGATTTTTCTTCACCGCGTTGTTTCTTATGTTTACTGCTACTGCCAACACCAATTTCGCTGTTACCAGGCTTCTTGCTTTCTTTATTTTTATATAAGCATCGTTTGTTTTGCTTTTGACGCCACATGTCTCTTCTGGTGTTGCTACTTCTTTTGTTGCTTTCTTAACGACCTATAGAACGCGAGCGATCACCAGGCAATACTTTGTGAGGTTAACGCTGATAACAACATAAATAGCGGACCTCGATATCCAGTTAAAAGGGGCTACAAAGAGTCTACACTTAATCCCCAGGCTGTCTGCACTGTGCTCCGGGTACCAGTTTTGGATGGACCTGAAGAAGAAATGGCCCTCAGGACCCAAAGTGCAATTAAGTGTGTGCCTTCAGCATGCAGCGTAGAGGAACCCATAACCGCCACCAGGAGTCAATATACCGGTGGAATGAAGATATTGCGTCAGCTTAACACCAATGTATTATAGCGCGCAAAGCATATCATCGTGCTAGATGCTCCAGTCAGTTTTTCGAGCTTCGGTAAAGCTACCACTCTTCTAGAATGGCATTAAAGAGGACTAACGTGACAGCAAAAACCGATGCTTCCTCATTTACGCCAGTGATAGGGCGGCAAGGTCTTGTAAGGCTATATTGAGGATACTACTCAACTTACGTGATCTAGACAAGGACGGAGGCAGCTCCTTATGAACGCAACTAAGTCCATGATTCTCTACAGTGCAACAGTTTGGGTCAAAACAGTGAACAAGGTCTCGTACAGGAAAACTTTTGAGAGCGTCTCCGACTTATCAGCGCCTTTCGCACCGTATCGGAGGATGCTGCTTTAGTCCTCGCCAATCGACTTGCTCGCTTTCGAGACAGCGGAGGCCTATGCTTGGAGATCGTGGCCACCGGAGGAGGAGTTAAGAGCTGGGAGAACCCAAGCGAGAGGCCAACCATCAGGGCATGGCAGATCCGCTGGGATACGTCGACGGAAGGACGCTGGTCGTATATCCTAATCCCCAGGATAACCGACTGGATAGGAAGAAAACATGAGGAAGTGAACTTCTACCTCGCTCAGCTCGTAAGCGGACACGGTTATTTCCGGTAATAGTTATACAGGTTTTAGCATGAAAAATCATGGTGCCCCCACTGCTGTAGCCATTGCGAGGAACACCCTTAGCTCATAGTCTTCGAATGCGGAAGGTTCGCGGAGAGACGCCTTACGTGAACATCCCGCGGCCAATACCCCGACAAATGGAATACTGTTTCCGACTTTGCAGCAAAAGTTATTAAGGAGTTACGCGACCTCGATAAATCCCGCCGCTAAAGTTGTTAAGCTGCTTCCTCAATGAGAACAGATAGCCATGCCAACTATACTGTTGTCCAATATAGTTTTCATTGAACTTGTCACCCAATTACCCTAAATAATCCCCAGACTTACCATCTTCAGGGAGGTGAACGTTATCATTCACAATAGTTCCTACATAGATATATGTTCATTTGAAATGGAATAAGTTGGGCTGGGTTGAGTGTTACTGCATGATGTTATACAGTTGTTTAATATTTGAGTTCTCTTTGCTAGATCTACTATGTTATAAACAAATTACAAGGTATGGGTGTAGGTATTCGATTTTAAGCTTCTTGTTGTCAAGTCAGTCAAATGTATCCAGTTTAAATGCGATTGGAGTCTGTACATATTTGTGTATGTTTCTTCGAGTGTTGGGATTTGTGTAATAATTTAACATGTTGTCATGCCAATAAATTCAATTGTCCTTAAACAAACAAAGCAATGTTGTAAGTTATATAAGCTTACATTGAGAAGACTTTGTCTTTGGTGTTATGCCTTCAAACTCAGACAACCGTATGTGCCTGTCTATCTATTCATACACATATCCATGCATCCATTGATTCATTCGTTTGTCCATCCATCCATTCGCCCTTTCTTTGAGTATGAAAGTACAAAAGATTGCAGATTCTCATAAATGTACTTATAGTACAATATACTGAAATATTTACTTTTGTTAATGTCTATGCTTTATTGTTGTTACTTCTGCTCCTGCTTCGGGTGCCTAAGGCAACATTCCCTTCTGCACATTGAGTTGAGTGAGAAGTATCTTTCTATCATTCTATGTCATTGTTGTTGTACTAGTTTTTGATATTTGATTTTTGTAATTTGCATTTGATATGCAAAATTGCTGCTCTGCTCTGCTTCAATCCGACAGAATCAAAGAATTCAAGTTTTGGCTCCTCTATTCTGTATTTTCTTTTAATTCATTCTATTGAGTTTGCTTTGTTCAGTTTACTTTGTCGCTTCTCTCTTGAGTGTTTCCCTTGTGACAAATAGTTACTTGTAAAGTTTTCATGATATTATCCAATAAAAATTACAAACGAATGAAGAACTTTTGACAATATAGTACGAGTACGAGATACACAACACATAGATATATTTACTTTTATTCATTGTTTATAGTGCCTCAGGCACATTGGTATTTAACAGTTTTCTTTAAAATGTTTTTCAATTTAAAGAAAGTGAAACTCTGATCTTATTGTGCTATGGGTTATGATCAGTTAAAATAGTAGTACCAACTAAGCTTTCCGTTTTTAATTAAAAAAAAAATACCGGAGTGATTCATTAGAAGGATAGTAATTGTATAATTCATTAAGCTTTTGCGTAAATTGACTAAAATATGTCGATAATTATTGAAGATATTGCAATAATTCATGCCGATTGGAAGCTTTACTGCCATCCGCCGCGTAAACGAATGCAGACATATGACAGCAATGTACAATACATATGTATTATTCATTTGAAGTCTATGAGTGTATGTTGTATGTACCCTGCAGTATGAATCAGTACTCTAAAACTGATTCGTGGCTAGTCTCTTTGGCACCAATACTAGTTTCAACTATATCCTTTTGCATGTATTCAACTGGTGAATTTAACATTACGATGTCATTGGGAGGGTCAATAGTCGCCGCCTGCCTTACCGCTACACCAGTAATGCGAAAAGAGACAGCTGACTTACTATGGAAACGAGCACTTACTGGTTCGCCTCTCCTGAGGCTAGATAATCCACCAGGTAATAAGAAAAGAAGCTAGTGAATTAGTACTATCGAAACGGGGAATATTGCCACCAACCATACTGCAGGATATGTCAACTAACTATCGCATTAACACATCGACATTCTCAACAATTATCCTCATTTTATTTACATAAAATGAAATCCAAGATTCTCATTCTATCTAATGTTATATTGAGCTCAGTCTAATGGCTTTTTCTTTTGCTTCGTTGTTTCGTTCTTTAGGTTTAATGTTTTCTTTTTAACCTTTCCTTTTTTTTAAATTTCGGTTCCTTGATTTTGCCAATAATATATTATTTTATATTACCTATAATAATGGGTTTTATGTCGTAATCTGTATTGGTAGTTTCATTTAATGCCGTCGTCGTTTCCTTTATACAATATTGTCATCATCATTGATAGGCTCATTATCAATATTTGGCTAATTTTGGATCGCCACCGCTCAATATCTAAATAATTGGGTTTTCTGTTGTGGTTTTGCATTATATGTTTGCCAACATTAGTTGTAGAAATTGCAAATTTTACACCAGAATGTTTCTATTACCATTTGAGAACGACTAAAGAGTGTCAGTATCTTCGTTTTGCTAAATTTTTTTTGACTTTGCCTAACAAAATGCAATTCAATGGCAAATGGCTTTTGCAGGCCGAAAGAGATGTTTGACAAAGACGACTTGTCATTAAGCATTATAAGCAAAATTCCATTCCGACTCTTCGGGTGGATTTTACAAAAAAGAGAATTTGATACTAAAATTTAAAAATTCGTGCGTCTTTTTCATGATGAAATGGCAATGCTAATTGAGCATGTTTGACTTTGGAATCACACTTCAGCTGCCAAGAATGCAACTCTGAAAAAGTACCCTTTATACACAATACTTAATGCACGACACAATTTCCAATAAGTATTTAATACAATTTAATAAATATTATTTACCCTCAACCAATATTTAAGTCACGTTTTTCACCCTACTCCCATCATCATCATCAGCATGAATGATGAATATTTCGTCCTTCATTTACAATAATATCAGTTCTACTGTTACTACTCGTAAGTCCTATCAACCAATCATCCATTGAACTCATCAATTCATATATTCATTCATCGTTTTCTTTCTGTTCTGTCCATTTATAAGTTCATAATTTACCCTTTTCTCTGTTTTTATCTTTTTAATATCCGCTTCATGGGGATTTATGTGCATCAACTTCACGCTGTGCCGCACTACATAAATTTCATAGCAATTGAAGCTCGCTTGATTCACCCAAATTCTTCGTGTAAGTAACATAGGTCCACCAAGAAACCAAAAAATAAGAAAAAAAAAAAAAAAAAAATTCATTTAATTTGAGTTGCTCTAAAGCATGCATACCCTACCCTGTCCACTCTTGTAGAATAACAATTCCAAATAACTTATTATAATTTTCTAGAGGAATATTAAAAGACATCAAAAAATTGGACAAAAGAAGGTTCTTTCATTCCGATTTTTACAATATTATAGTATGTATATACAATAACTACTACTTGATATATATTATCTGACTCACTATATTAAAATTTGATGTTTTTAACTTAGTGTAGGGTAAATGCTGTTGCGAAACATTGAACAAAATGAAATATAAGAAGGGTTAACGATTTCACGTGATGGTTACATTTTTTTGTTGTTGCTGTATGAGGGGTTTCTCTCTTACTTTTTGATTGGGGCGTTTTGGTTTGAAAGGTTTGCTACCAAATTGAGTTGTGGTATTTTTCATTTCCGTTTCTTGTTCTAAGGATTTTTTTTCTGGGTTCACAGGAGGAGGACAAGAAAACAACAACTTTGCTAAATCTAATCTCCATCCAACTTTTCCATCTTTTAATCTTTAGTGAAATGAAGGTCGATGGGTCGGCTGGTCAGTCTAAGCAGCTTTTTGAGCTTGTGTTTATGCATTTGCCGCACTAATAATTGAAAAGTTTATCCTTTTTGTAAACCTTTTTTTTTTCTTCTTTCTTTGTTTCGTCTTAGTTTTCGTTTACCCATTTTTATTTTTCGTCGGAAGCTGACTGGACAAAGCCTATTTCCGCCTTGCATGAGATTAATTTATAGCGATATATTTTTTATAGATCTAATTTTGGGTAGGGAATGCGATGCTTTTTGGTGTGAGTCGCATTGGTAGATGGGGTAAGGTTTGGATTGTGATTGGGGTTTGGGGTTGGTAGTTGCCTCGTTATTAAGGTTGTAAAAAAGTTTTAACGGCTTATGAACAACGATGCCTTGGAATGAATAAGACAAATGTGAATGAAAAAGGACAAACAAAAAGAAAAAGAAATATGTAGGAATAAGAGAATCAAATAAATGTGACTCAATGCGATAAAGATCTATTAAGGTGGGCAATTAGTTTTTCAATTTTCATAAGTGATTAAAAGATGAATATCTTAAACGTAAAAAACAAAAAAATTGGGAATTTGTTGGTCAGATAAAACGAGACATTACATTTTCTTTAACTTTAAATTTAACTCGTTCCTGTGGATGTAGATCCATTACCATTTCTAGCAATTATTACTTAGAAAAAAAAGGAGTGCAGTGGCGGACTTACACATTTGTGGCCAGTAGGCTATTCAAATTTTTAAAGCCTCTACCGACCTTTACAATTCGATAGCCTGGTTCACGATGTAATTAAATAAAAAATTGTTTTCTGATTGAAATTGTCACAATATGATTTGTGTGCTATCGTCCTCATTACACCGCCTTTTTCCCGTAATTAATATAATTATGAAATAGGGGATCGATGTTTCAACTCCTAGATTAATTTAAGAACCCAACGATTTAGTTAAGATTGCCGAAGAAATAGTTTTTAGACTTGAAACTAACAATGTTAAGAGCAAATAAAGAAATTTGTTAGTTCCTAGATTATTTTTAGAACCTAAAGATTGCCGAAGAAATGGTTGATTATATAGTATTAGCCCAGGGCCGCAAAAACTCATGGTACGTCCCTGCGTATACGGCGATCTCGAAGGCAAGTGGCGATGTGCAACGACTTGCAACTCGACGATATCCAGCGGCGACAGGCGGCAAACACCCACGAATAATGAAAACACGAAACGATTACTTCACGAAACAACCAAAAGATATTTCGTACCACAACCCAAAAGATATAGACTTCTCCTTTTTTTCCCAATGCCAATCCAACATGGAGACCTTTTCCTTTTTTTTTCACAGTCCAGTTACCAAAAATTCCTATTATTTTTCATTGTTATTCTTTTGCAGTTAATTGTCGTCTTCTTATTTTTGTCCCTTAGCTGCCATACCAGGTCTATCGGCATCATTTAAGTGCTGTCAAGGTGTCCTGGAAATGATCGATGATTATGTATTGTAGTTCAGTTTAATGTGATAATAAAATGATGATACACGTACTGATTAGACTGACACGGACATCGAGTTGGACGACCGAAAGTAAAGTGAGTTTGCTGAGATAAAATCTGTTGGTTTTAAATGTGACACAAAGTAACAACAACAAAACTAATGCTCTGCATACTATGCAAAAGGAAGTAAATCTGTCTACTGATGCATATTACGATGACGAAATGAATAAAGCGGAGAACAATCAGCAGCAGCAGACTATGAAACACGAAATGGAATAAAACGGAAGTTAAAGCTCAAATGCTGGGAAAGTAGTAAATGGAAACATTTCCGTCGATATTTTTATTATAAAATCACTCATTTTTGGTTGTTTATGTGTATGTCCTTTAAAGCAGTTTCTTTTTTTGTAAATGAGTTTCTAAATGTTTCTTCTTTCGCTCATGTCCTTGTTATTGGTTGGTTTTGGTGCCTTTTCCGTTTGCGACTAAGCAGGTTAAAATTAAAGTAATTACTTTCCTTTCCCGTTGTCTGTATTGTAATGTATTTATTGTTTGTGTTATTTTAAACTTCTCACCCATGTGAAATAATCGCGTATTCTATAGGGTGTTTCATTAAGAATACACTATTTCATGTAATAATAAAAACACGTATTTTAGAGCGAGTTGTGATATTTTTATTGCATTGTAAAGTAGACATGTTCCAATTAATTATGAAAAAAAAATCCGGCAAGTTGCCTTCGCGGCTCTGATAACATTTTTTATTTTTCCGTTATTATAGGAACAAACTATTTACAATAAATTACAATACAACAATACAATACTAGTAAGTGGGACAAACATTTTAGGAGTATGATGAAAAAGATCTACTAGAAAGGTCGACAGGATGCGATCTTCTCAGTCGTCTCGCCACCCTAACTTCTCCCATTCTGCGTCGTTTCAAAAGACACCAGGCTTATTTACTTGTTTCACTCGACATAGTGAAAAACTCTTCAAATCTTTTCTCTACTGTTTCCAGATATTTTGCAGCAAGTAGTTTACAGTGTTTCAGAATTTGAACTGAAATGTTGCATAAACGCCCAGACTTTTGAAGTTCACCTGTTCGCAAAGTATTGCTTTGGTATAATTACATATTTTGATTGTTTTATATTGATTTTGTGAATTATATACCGAAAAATTATCAAAAACCTATTTTGAGGTGTGAGTCACATCATATGTTATTCATATGGCGACTTCACACCAGCAGACAAACATGCAAAACGAATTGAATCAAAAATTTTGATTAATCATAATTTAATTTTATGACTATGATTTTTAATCATAAATTATTAAATTAATCAGATTAACTTTTGGCCAACACTGTATGGAAGCTTCACTAACCTTTGTTGTTTATCCAAAATACTGATTTTTTACTTCTTTGATTAATGATAATACTAAAATTAGTCATCATTAGTCATCGAAATTTTGAATTATTAATAACTGGCGTAGAAAGTATTGTAGTAAGATTATGCGTTAAAGAACAAAAGGAGTCGAGCGGAAAAATTAATGATCTGTTGTTTTGTCATTCTATTTCCTATTAAGTCGTATGAAAATTGATTATTTGTAGGGTTTATGGTATCCAATATTAAGAGACTGTATTGCCTGTGTACATCTTCAAGACACCATATCACTTTGATCTTTGTAAATAAATTCTTAATGGTTTTTACAGACAAAACATTCCACGTGTAGGGAAAAATATACAATATGTATATTTTAAGTAGTTTTGTGATAATCTAAAGTCAGTCAAGCCCCACACTTCCACACTTTTGAAAGCCTTTATGGCAACTCCAACCAACCCACGTGGCGCAATTTGAATAAGAAAGAAAAATTCAATTAAAATTTCAACTGCACAATTTTCAGCCTTTTGGCATATCCTTAATTAAACATAAACTTTTTCATTGTAACTGTCGATAACTCAGGTATTTATATGTATGTGGTGTTCATACCTCACCCCCATATATACATTGTTATACCTTTTTTGTTTTTGTTCCCTCTCCTTATATTGTAGTATATGCACAACTTTAATGAATCGACTCAGGCATGTGTACAATGTTTCAGACATATGGTAAATGCATAGTGTACGTTCAATTTTAAATATTTAATATACTAGCAATTAAAGAGAAAAATCATTTACTTAAATTTAAAGGATTCAATGATCGTTTTTCTAATTTAAAAACATTTATTGTGTAAGTAAATAGAAGTAAAAAGGACAAACAAGATAGGACGGGACTGGTTAGGACAAGAAAGCAATTTGACAAGTCTAATAAATAATGCATGCGAAAGCAATTCATTATCAAACTCAACTCAAATGAACTCAACTGAAGTGTAAGTACAACACTATGGAGTTATGGAAAACATGCAATATAGAATATATATTTTTTTTTAGAAGTAGGAAGGAAAATAGAAAGTTAAATGCAATTGGTTTAGTCAAAAATAAAACACAAAATCGTATGTGTATTTATATTGTACATGTGTGTAAATATGACTAAACATCACGCATCTTATATAGAGTTAAATAGTATCTTATGTATAAGAATTTATGGTAGACAGTATTTCTTTAGAACAAACTGCTTTACAAGATATCCTTCATAAAATTCTCTTCCTTGTTGGTATTAATGTATCTTATTCTTCCTTACCTATCCTTATTAGGATATGTTGCGAAAACGATTCAATCCATTAACAAAATTTGCAATTTATCAGTAAATTACGATATTTGGAAAGCCAACATTTTGGAACTTATATTCTAGTATGTTATTGTTAAAAACATTTGGAATGCATGTGCTTATCATATTTCTAATATTTGTAAATGTTATTGTTTTGGTCAAGCCACAACGATAGCGATCCTTGCTTGAAATAAGTTCATGGCCCACACCATCATAGCGAACACTGTCAATCACTTTGGTTCTTTGCAGATGTTTGTGATTCAGTTCATTCCCGTTTTCGGATTGTCGGTGTTGACAAATTGGATGGCGTTTGTCATCTGGCATTATCACATCTGATCAGATTCTCTATATGAAAATTCCGAAAATCTAGTTGGGACATAGTTTTAACGTTTTAGCATTATTCGTTGTTCGTTTGAGAATATTCTAAGAAGACAATGAAACTTCCACTCGTTCAACATGCAAGCTTCAAAAGCATTCGTAATCAGCGCTACGAGATCTAATACGCCCCCATCAGTAGATTATAGGCCCTCAATGTCTTTGGTATGTTGAATGTTTCGAAAATTTTCTATTATAACGCTTCACATAAAGAGACGGGATATGCAGCTCATTATGTGTGGCAACTGCGACAATTGCATTGTCATTCCAATGGACTATCAGAACATCGTTTTTTGTGTCGTAAGCGCTGTCACTATGTCCACGACCTTCTATTCGGATCGACTGAGTAATCCATTAAAGGCGCATTACTTGAGTCTTGACAATCTACACATTAGCTTAGGAGATGTTTAGTTTTTATTAATAGTTTTATCGCCTAGGTTAAGAATTTTTCTATTTTCCTTACGGTCCTGATTTTCTTAAGGCATATAATACCCACAAACCCCTTTCTTAGTTGTAATAAAGATGCGTCCAAAGTTTGTTGAATATAAACTGCTCTTTTTTCTGGGTAAACATTTTTGTAGCACTGTATACCGCCAGCAAGAGATTGATTTGCCTTAGCACTGCAATTTTCGTCGGGATCATTGCTCCTGTTCTACCAGTGCCATTGCTTTTGCAATTAGCACAGTCGTTTGGTTTTTTAATACTGTTTCATCTTCTGAAGCATGTTCAATACCAAAAATTGACAACATTTCGTATGACTTTAGCAGATCATCGATATCTTCAATCTCCATTCCATTCAAATTTTTCTCTATACCTAAATAAGCAATTTCTTCTCGAACAGTTGGTACATTGTTAATCAGAATATTGTTTTAAAACACGCACTCTGGCCATATCTTTCCCCAACCTCCTTTCATGAAAGTCGTTTTAACTTCTTTCCATGCAGAACTTATATTTTCGATCTTGATATTGAAATCCTTCCAAAACTTTTTTTATGGATAATTTATCTACTTTATCAGTTGCTTTTAAAAGTTGAGAAAACGTTTGCCGTTTTGATGTTTTTAGAGCAACAATAAGCTTTTAGTTCTGGAATAACTCAATTTTCAATCCAATCTGTAAATATAACTGCAGTCATTCATGCTTTTTTTATTAACACGCCAGTGAAGAGGAGTATCAAATTTATTCATATTTTTAAGGATTCTCAGATTGGTAATTAAGAAAAGGTTTAAGTTTAAAATCCCCTTCTGCATTTCCTCATAGAAGAAATGTGAGTCGATCTTTACTGGTTTTATACCCAGGAGCAGATTTTTCGGCCTTGGAAATGTAGGTTTTTTTAAGTAACCGCTTCCAATACAAGCCAGTTCCATTAGGACCTGCTTAAGAGAATATCTCCCCTCTTTGATAATTTCTTTTATTTCCAGTTGAAATTTTTCAGCAGCTGGATGGAGTCATTATACATTATTTTATGATTTTCTAATATTTTTATACCTAACAATTTCTTCTTTTACTGTTGATATGCGAAGATTTCCATGCAAAACTGAATTTCTTCGGAGGAGCATGAAATTTTCACAGGATCTCAGTAATGGATTTTTATTTATGTTTTTTTTTTCCAATGTTGGATTCCATATGTTCACACTGGTTTTATTATTGCCTTCTAAATTAGCAATTTGTATTCATAGCGAAGTTTGGAATGAGAACCAATCAGCCAGTTTAACCGAAATGTCATACTACGAATTTGTTGACATTTTAATTTGATGGGCTCTTTCTAATTGGGTCTTTTGTCAAATTTTAAACCGAGATAGTTAACCAAACTTCTTGGAAAAGTATAACTGGTGGAAAACCAAATCAACACGTCTCAAGCTTAATGTGATGTGCTTCGATTTTTCAGTGTTTCCAGCGATATTCCAGATTTGAAACCTGGACTCTTGGTGTTAATAATGGAGGAACATGATATATTGATTTGGATTAATATGGTTCATATACCCTAAGTGGTAGAGATTTCTTATAGAACTTCAAATCTGCCTAAAACATGCTAAGGAAATTATGAGGAAATTAACAATTCTGACCTTCATAAGTATTAAATTTCCGAAGTTTATTTTTTAATTGTATATCTCTCTATTTCACCGATAGTTTGATAAATCTTTATCTTTAAAGTTCATTTGATTATGTCATATTATTCATTTATACCTTTGACTTGAGGTAATCCCAGCTGGTATGAACTCTTTACATTACTACACCCGTTTTCATACTACTGGAACATGTTCTATAAACTTCGATTTGAAATTCGTTATTTCTACTTCCAAAGTTCGATTTATGTAGATTTCGAGTTATAGAATTATTCATTAAAACTAAGGAATTTGTTAAATTGTAGTACAATTATTGAATAACAAACGTATTTATTATGGTTACATCAGGTTTTTAAGTCCACCAGTGCTAGCCTTAAAATCATCTTCACCAAATTGTTTTGCAAAGTCCAATGCCGGCATGTTTTGGCTTCTAACTGCTAGAAAATAGTCTAAGACTGCTTTGTTGACCTTTTTTAAAAGTTTTTTTTATTCTTTTGGTGCATCAAAGTATTTCAAGACTTTAATTTTCTTTTTGTGATTCCCTAGTTTTTAAAATAAAGGAAACCGTACTTGGTGGTTCACCATATTTTAGAGCTACGTCTTTTTTCATTGATCCACTTTTTATTTCTTCTATTAATTTACGTATTTCCTCAATTGACAAACATTTTAAATTAAAAAATCCGCAGTCGCTGCGGCAGCAGAAGCAAAATATCACAGATGAAAAACTGCGAAGTGGCATTCCTCAGTTTCGGCAGTTTTCAATTTGGTTGACAGTAGTGTCTGTTGAAAACATATACTGTCAAGCAACAGCATGGTCTTCACTTCTTAAAGCAATCGATGAAGGAATTGCGTAATCGATTGTTTTGAAAAGCGATGACCAAACTATTGCTTGGAACGCTTATTTTATCAAAAGTCGCAGTCAAGCAACTTGAAAACTGCCGAAACTGACGACTGCCACTGTGCTTTGCAATTTTTTCATTTTTGATATATTACTTCTGCTGCGACTGCGACTGCGGATTTTTTTTAAAGCAGCAGTCGAAGCAACAGTTCAGTTTTACATTTTGAGAACTGCTAATGAGCAGTTCAGCAATTATTTTACGACTTTTTTGTTACTTCGATTGTAGCGATTTAAACACTGCTCTAAAGACACTACACATTTTTGATTGAGGTTGTATGAATAATCATATGATATGTCTAGATTTGATTGATATGAAATACATATGTTTGAATTATTTTTGAAGGACGGACAATGGAAAACATTGCTAATTTTTAATAATATTTATTTATTTTAATTATAAGATTTAGATACAATATTTAATACTACACCTAAAATTAAGAAAGAGTACTAGCTACCCGACTCTTTTTAGTAATAATAAATGATACATTATTATTATTATTTATTTATTTATGAAAAAAATTTACACGTAAATGCAAATTACGGAAAACTTACATATATGCTAAAGCTATAGCAGCAAAGGCCTTAAGCTTACCTTCTGTCTAGTGGTTTATTATTATTTATATATATTGTTCGGATCAAGGTTTTTTGTTCCGTATATAGTGTCAATTAAAAATCCGCAACACATGAAACACCACCTCACTCACATCAGGTTCTAAGTTGCTTTTGCAATTTGAGGTGGTGTGGCCAAAACGAAGGCAGTTCTAGCAACTTAATAGAAGTGGGATGCACCTTTTTATATCCTATCATTACTTTGTTGGGTAATGAGCGAGATACAAAAGTGAGTATAATTAGCCCGGTTTCTTTTAACATATTGTCGCACTTCTTTTTGATTTTGTATTCCTCTGAAATATTTTGCGATTTGAGTTTTTCTAAAATATCCTCTTCTGGTATATTGCGCAGTTCATTTAAGTTGATTACACCTTTTGTATAGTTTAGTGCTTTGTGTTCGGATACTGCGACTTTGCGGTACTTTGTATGCACTGTTAATACTTTTTGACAGTGCAAATCATGTGGTGAATCCGGCTCCGCCACTGCAATAGGATAAAAGTTCTTTTAGTGCACACGCGACTAATGTAGTAGTTTATCAAATAAGAAGTCTTTAATTTTTCATTTATATATACCTATAAATTAATAGTTATGAATTCGCTATTTGTTTTAATATAATTGTTGTATATGGTTTTTACTTGACAAGCCACAGAAAACGATGGATGCTTACTCAGGAAAGAAGTCAGAATAATGAAATGATATCAGTAAGCAGAGAGAGACAGGGAGAGAGTTAAGAAAGAATGATTAAAAGAGGAAAGACAATAGGAGAGAATAAATGAAAGTAACTTATGTGGGTGAGTAAGTTACATGATCGTAACTCGCGCATCATTTGTTTTTACACTGGTCAATTTACTTGATTTTTTCATTAACATTTCCACAATTATTTCTCTTTCGCGCTTCAACAGAAGTTCGTGGTCTTTCTGTTTTTGTTAATATCCATTGTGGATCGTTAACACGTTTCGTTGTGTTCACTAATTTGCATTCTCCTTTGTGGGTTCGTCACTCTTTCCCAAGCTCTCCGTTATTATCTACGTTTTGCTCGCCAGCATTTTGTTTTGTTCTTTTTCATCGCCCTCAACTGTACAATTGTATAATTGTCTGCAACAATCATTATTATGTTTTCCTCTTTTACACAATTATGATACTTTTTTTTTCTTCTTCTAAATGCGCGGTGAAGATTTAATTAAATATTAGTATCTTTTGATGTTGTGTGTCGATTTTGCTTAATATCTATTAATTTTGTAAATCGATTTTGATAAAATAAATGCTATACTGTACAATACACCAGTGAAAACCGTATTCAAATTGGTTAAGCCGTTTCTGAGATTAGCCTGCACAGATATAATGACATTTACAATTATATACTTATATATAGATAGTAGATTTGTTTGTTTGCCTTCTTTATGTTTTACTGAGGTAGATAGCTACTACTTATTTGAGGCAAAGTTAGTAGGGGGCAGCGACAACATAAAAGAAATTATGGCCAAAAGCGCAAAAACCATAAAAATCATATTGTTAGTAAAATATATAACAATGGATAGTACAGAGCAGGATGATAGCTGGAATGAGTCAGGTGGGGGTGGTTGGCTGTTTACTAGAGAAATTCATTCACCCGCTCACCAAGTCAGTCAAGTCTCAGTACTCTTTGAATGTGTGTTTGTGGCATTTTGCAGAGCAATAGAGGCAAAGTGAAGTAGACACTTTGAGTGTCGTCTATTGGCAATGACAGGAGGATAGCAAGATTGAAGTATGGTGAGGGAGGGAGGGAGGGAGGGAGGAGAAGGTAGGTAATCGTGGGTGCTAAAACAACTGGACGATGCTTAATGCTTATATGGGTGGTGGGGATGAGGTTGAAGAAGGTATGCGAGGCGTGTGCATTGTCAATAATGTCAACAATGTTGTTTGTTGTCCATAAATTACAAACGAGGAATGTCGAGAAATCGTCGAACATCAACAACTCAACTCAACCAAACTCAATTCGACTAAACTCCACCAAACTGAATTGTACAGAACAAAACTGAATTGAACTAAAGTGAAGTGAATTGAAGTGAAGTGAATAGAACCATACTAAACTAAGCGAAATTTATCCGAGTCGAATTGGGTTCAGTTTTATTATTGCAGCTGCGACACAAAAATATATTTATATTTTTCGATTTCTATTTTATAGCGTTTGTTTTGCTTAAAGTATTTGGTACTTGGATAGATAATATTGTAGATATGTATAAATGTGTGCATGGTATAAGAATAGTATAAGAACATTGATTTGAGATGAATTCTAGTATAAAGTATAATGAACACATATAAAATCAAAAGTTGATAGATTAAAAAAAGATTCGATTTTAATTTAAATCGTTGATCCTTAAAGTTTATATACCAGTATAAATCAAAATTATTAGTTATAGAAGCTCAGACATTAAGATGCCTCAAACTCACACACAAGTTTATTAGATTGACTTTGACGGTTGACTGGTGGTTGGTTTCAATATTTATAAAGTTTTCAAAACCTTAGGTTAGGTTTGCTTGGCTGATCAAGAGATCTCACATAGACCAATAACGGTCCTTTGTGTTGCCAAGAAGAAGTTTGGAGTTTCTTTAAATACTGTTTTTTATGCACTTTTTTGCGAGCTTTAATAAATTGCTACTTTTCTGATCCGCGATACTTTCCAAGGAGAGGAAAAATACATATCCGAGGTAGCTAAAGCGTGATCTGTTGAGAGCTGGACGTTGGCAAAGTAGGTGTTCTAGAGTGCCCTTAACATTTACCTCGTTGCATGTTGTACATGCATCACTCTATACCAAGCCCAATTTGGCTGCGTGGGAAGGTGTTAAACAGTGTCCCGTGAGTATTCCGACTAATAACTTGCAATCCTCTCTTGGGAGAGCTAAGATGTAGTTGGTAGTCTTATTATAAACAGAGCGAATCATGATTTTTGCGGTTCTGCAAGAGAGTGTTCCATCCCACATTCTCTTCGCCTCCTGAATCGTTGCTGCGTCTATTTCTGTTTTTAACGTGGACAGAGAGGGGCATAAGTATGACGCACTTACCTCAGCTTGGCTAGCGCCAGCTTTAGCGAGTGCGTCTGCTTCCTCGTTCCCTTCAATTCCTTTATGTCCCGTCTGTCAAAACAGAGTTCGTCAATTTTGGTTCCACATTGTTGAACACAGTTCGATTTCGTCATCACCGCCGCTATCGCCTTTATGGTTGCCTGGGTTGATGAATATGTTTATTTGGGAGTTGAGAGGAGTTAGCTCGGCTGCTAATTCTGCAGATTTTGTAGCCGCATAAATCTCGGCCTGAAACACGCTACAGTAGTCTGGAAGCTTATATGATCGTTTAAGGTCAAGCTCTGAGCAGAATACTGCAGCTCCCACTCCCTCTGCCATTTTAGATCCGTCTGTAAAAAGGTTGTAAGTATGACCGCCAATCTGGAGTCCCCTTTGCCACCCATTATGTTCTATTACTACACTACGCCTTCCATTGAAGTTGGCCTGGGGAATAACATAGTCCGAGCTATTGTTTAAACCTTCATGTATCTTACTGTGACCATAAGGCCTCTGTATAAACTGTCCTGTTACCTTTAGTCTTAGCGCAGACTTCTTTGCAGTGTTCTTCGCTGCCAAGCCTATAGGTTGAAGGTCGAGTATTCTATCAAGTGCTGTTGTAGGGGTGGTGCGCATTGCACCAGTTATACAAAGCCCTGCGATTCTCTGTACCTTCTCCAACTTTTTGACGTATGACTTTTTGTTGACACTTGTCCACCATACCAAGATACCATAGAGTAATATAGGTCTAACCACTGCCGTGTACATCCAATATGTTAGACGGGAAGATAAACCCCATGTCTTTCCGAGCATTTTCCTGCAAGCATAAAAGGCATTGAGAGCTTTCCTCACCCTTTCTTCCACATTTAACTTCCACGTCAGTTTGTTATCCAATATGACTCCAAGATATTTTGTAGACATCTTTGGTGCCAGTACAATGTTTCCTAATTTAGGAGGGAGCCAGTGCGGAATCTTGTATTTTGTTGTGAAAAGTACTAAGTCCGTCTTGTCTGGATTCACATCCAGTCCCACATTGCTTGCCCAGTCTTTAATTTCTTTAAGTGCCCCCCCCCCCCACATGGTGGGGGTAATGAATTTTATTCATTACAAGTGTCCAAAGCAGCGGAGAGTTTACGCCCCCTTGAGGCGTACCTCTGTTTGCCTTCCTTGCCAGACTCGTCGCACCCCATTCAGCCACCACTGTCCGGCAGTGCCGTATAGATGGATGTGCGTGTTGGTCTCTCGATATTAGATACGGTGAAACCTTTTCCTTAATATACGAGTCCAATAGTCTTTCAAACGTCTTTAGTATGAATGAAGTGAGGCTTATTGGCCGATAGTCCTTTGGATACAAGTGGCTGCTCTTACCTGGCTTTGGTATGAATACAACCCTTGAGAGTCTCCAGTTCTTCGGAACATAATTAAACCTCAGGCAATTCCTGAAGATTCCTTTAAGCCATGGTGTCAGTACAGCACAACCCTTTTGCAAGAGCGCAGGAAAGATGCCGTCTGGTCCCGGGGATTTAAAGGGTTCAAACGATTTTAAGGCCCATTCCAGTCTAACCGATGTAATTAAGCCTTCACATAAATTGAGTTTTTGTTTTTCGTTTATTCCTTGCTGCTCATTTCTGTTTGCCTGGTATTTGGTTTTGCAAATTTTCTGAAATGAAAATTAAGGGTTCTTGTTGGATATTTTTTTTGTTGGATGGAATAAAATAAATAAACGAATAAATAGCATGCGATTTTTCTTTTTTTTTAATTGGACATTTTTTCTTTTTAATATTATTTACATATTTTTTTTGTATAAACGTTGCAATAGATACATTTATATAGAATAGAATATACAAATTCTTTATTTTATAATTTTAACTCATTAATTAAAAACAATTTGAAATGCAACCGATCATTTTTCATATTTCGTTTTCTTTTGGTTTCACTTCTTTTGTTTTGTTGGTTCTTTTTTGTTTACATCATTTAAAAAAAAGGTCCACTTTTTCTATTTTGTGTTACAATTTTACATAATATTGACTAAAATAATTTTTCTAGTTGCGTTAACAATTTCAACAATTTCACACATAATATTCAATACATTTGGCGGGCAAAAAAACAAAAAAAAAAGGTTCACTTTTGCCTGTTTCAGTAGTGGCAACTTCTATGTTGTCATCACATTTTGTCACGATGTCACTTTTTTCCTTTGATTTTTTCAATTCGACGACTTCTTTTCTATCTTCAGTGTTATGTTGATGTTTTCTATTAAAGTTGGACGATTCTCTTCTGTTTGAACGGCAACCGGCAACTTCCTCCTAAAAAATATCAAAAAAGACAATAAATAGATTAGATAGAGAATTCAAGTTCTTCATCTTCATTAAATTTGTGTTTTTTTTTTGTTAAAATTGTGTTGACGTTACCATCCTTCGGGTGACGTTTCTTGAGGCGCAGGTATACACTACCCGTTCCCCACGACATCTTCCCGTGACGCTGGTATAATATGTCCTCTGCCTCTTTGTTTATTCGGAGGATCAGATCTTGATTGCCTTTTTTGTCTGGTTTACTGGCGTGAAGCAGCTTCCAATCGATAGTTGGAACATCAGGACTCTGCCGCCGGAATAGCAGTAGAGTGACTTCCAGTTTTAACGTGTTAGGTGCTCGTACCTTGGCACGCGGTACACACGGAATATCGATTCTATCCACTATCTCCAGCTTAGCGCCTTCCCAAAGTCCTTCTATCTTGGGAACTACCTCCGTAATCCACTTCAACGTTAGCTCATCGTTGCATTTTAGGATCTTAACTCCCATGTACCACCCTGCTCCTTCAAACGAGGGCGAGTGTTTTTCGGATTCATCCGTCAGCCTGTTAACGATGGCATTTAAAATTTTTGCATCCACCTGTCTCCATTAATCTGCCGTCATCTATCCATTCGGGTGATTCCGGTCAATGAGCGCTACGATCAAGTGCCGTTTAGCTACTTCATTGACTTTCATCGCCTTCTTGGAAGTGGTTGGCTGGTCAATTGGTGTATCCGGTTTTTCTGTGCGAAGACGTTTGGCCTCAGGCTTTTCCTCATCCTTAGACCGCTGTCTTTTTGGCTCTTTGATACTCTTCGCAACATTCTCCTCAATTTTGTTCACGAAGGCAGGATGCGTCGTCGCATGTTTATCACTCTGCGCGAAGTGCTCTCTACCTTTCGTGACAGTCTCAGTTGCCCATTTAAGGTCCTGCCGTTCTTTAGACGAAAGAGTCACCTTAGTTCCAAGACGTAGTTTTATTTTCACAGCTGCCTTGTATTGAGCAAGTGCCTTCAAGCTTTCCTTACTGGGCCTCTTCTTCGGCCCACTCCTGCTAACGGATGTGGTACCTGGCGTCGAGGCCTTTGGGGAACTCAGAAGCTCTTCCTCGGCAGCTGTGTTAATGGTTGCCACGCTACTCACGCTTTCGAGGTCAGAGTCTATATCGACCGCAGTACCCCTGATGGCTAACCCCTTTTTTGTATTTGTACTGACAGTAACATTACAACCACTATAACCTGCTCCCGTTACAGTAGAGGTTTGGCCACTGGCGACACGGTTCATAGAATCCCCGTGCCCGCCGGTGGTAGCAGCCAATTCTCCCACCGACGTTTGAACCGATATCCCGGTTCGTGTATCATCATCTTTATCGATCTCCATATGAGTTTTTTATTCGGGGGTCCCTACCCCTAGCATTTTATTCCTACTGCCAGGAACCTCTTAGCAATGACCTTTGTACTAGCTCCCCTATCCCTCCTTGGGGTAACATGTGAAGTTATCCTCCGAGAAGATACAGGGAAGTTCGTACAACGGTCTTGGCTAGGCACCACCTGCTTGCATTGCTGCAAATCAGGTAGACCTAGCAACACTGCAAACGGTGGTACCCATTGCCCAGTCGGCACCCGCGGGGAGGGTATAGCTCGAGGATTTTCGCCGACCTTATCTTTCTCTAGCTGAGATCACTTCTTTCATGTTATTTGGAGTGAATCTACACAGTGTACTGTGGGCACGCTTGCCCTTAAATTTAAATACATATAACTTTGGAAAAATGTGTCAAGTTTGTAAACCACATAAAATCTCGGCCAATAAATAGCTGACTTTTTACCGAAAAATGCAAGGAAATGGGGAGTGATCATAATTACCTCCCTTTGCATTGTAATTTACGATGGCTTTCAAAAGTAATGTCTAAAAAAATGTGTAAAATGTCTGTTTGAGCGACGAAGACGAAGCTTTGTTATTTCTGAATAAACACCACCATCTAAAAAAAGAAGCTATTTTCTCATTTAAGGATAGGTTCCATGATTTCGAGTGGTTATTAAAAGTAGTTTATTTGTGCGACATATTTGGTTCATTCAATGAACTGAATTTATATTTGCAAGGCTTTGGATTAAATATTTTCAAAGTATTTGAAAAAGTCGCTGCAATAATTAAGAAATTGAAAACTTACATAAATTCATTGACACCCGTGCAAACTGTGATGAAGGTGATTTACATCTAGAAACACTATCAGTTTCAATTCAAGAACACCTTTCGGAGATCTTAATAATAATAATAATCAAATAATATGTGGATTAAAGATCCTTTTTCTGTCGAAATTGAAAAGGCAGAAATGTTCAATCTTAGTGAACAAGAAGTTGATAATAAACATAATTGAAATTTCATGCGACACCGATCTGAAAAAAATTAATTGATTTTTGGTTGCGCTTCCAAAAGGAGTATCCAAGCGTAAGCGAAAAACTTCTATTTTTTATGCCTTTTGTCACCACTTCTAAGTGGGAAGCTGCGTTTTCAGCCTTGATGTACTTTAATTCATTTAAAAAATAAAATTTTGTTTTATAAATAAATGATTTTTTCCCTAAGGTGGGTCGCGAACAATTTTAAAACCTCGTAACGTTTTTATTTGTATTTTTTTTAAATGTTTATTTCCAGAAATTTAATTTATTTTTAATACTTTTAGAAACATTTGTGACGAGCTCTATGGGTGTTATTAGATGGAGAAACATAATTTGAAGTTATAGTGTTGGCTTTTCTAAAATTATAGTATATGATAGGGATTCTCTGTTCATCTTGTAATAATTGATTTTTGTCTAGGTATACAAAGACTTCGGGCGGGACAAAACCGCTTGCGAGTATTGTTTCAATATATACTTCATTTACGTAGTATGGCGCCCTGATTATACTATTTCCTTTACAGCCAAATCCTCTTTGAATGTGTCTTCTGATCAATTTGATTAGACATAGGGTTTTATTCGAAAATTATTTAAGGTAATCGCTTTGCGGAATTCTGAAGAACTAAACTAGATTTTTTTTCTTCTTTATATCAGTGAGTATGGGTATAAGCATAGTGCATGCTGAAACTGTGGTTGAAGCTGCAGATTCAAAGCGTGCACAAGGAAACATATGAAAACACTCGAAAGTGTGCACAGTACAGGCGAATCGTTTTCATAGGTTTCCGTATGAAAACGCTCGAAAGTGTGCACAGTACAGGCGAATCGTTTTCCTTGTTTCCTTTTGTACGCTTTTTGTCTCCAGCTTCGGCTTCAGCCTCAGCATGCACTATGCTTGTGCCCTATGTTAAGTGGAATAATATATGGTTGCCCCATTTATAATATCACTTTCTGAACTACCCTGCGGTCTTTATGAATAAAAATATTTTAGTGAAATAATATAGTTAAAGGAACGTTTTCCTACTTGCAATATTTCTACAATATTCAAGGGCTTTCTTTTTGGTATACGTCTTAATAGCTTTTACAATAGCCAAAATTAAGTACATAGTACTTATATTTTATTTAATAATTAGTTTGTAGGTTGCTAATGGCATTCACAATGTTTCTTTATCAAATACAATATAACATTGTGCCTTGTCTAGCACTCTTAAACCTCCTCTAGGATTGTCATCTTGTCGTGATGAGTAGGCCCAGTAAATGCTGTGAACCTGAGAGCGATGCCGGCATTAGCTAAGCTAACGTTAGGGTCTCCCAAGCCGGTAAGGTCGAAGGTGAGCATCGAAGCTAAGAACAATCCATAACCTGCATTGTGTCAGGAAGTAGCGTCTGTTCACATTTTAGTGGCGGCTACAGCGGGCGTTTGAATTGGAGCAAACAGCTTGCGATATAAACGTGTATGTAGTATAAGCAGGTTCATCTTGTTACAAAATCCTAAAGTACTCGTACTTTCATTATACTATAATATTCAACAAACAATAATCTCCTCCATTTATATATATATATAGTAAGTCCTAGGTTAATTTACCCATAATTTGCTGCGCATTATGTAATTATGCATAATATTTGTTGCTTGTTTGAGATCAAATAAAATGGTAAAGTCATGAATATGTGCCTGTGTGTGTGTGTTTGACTTTGAATAAGATTTTGAAATACTTATATAACTTATTTAAACTAATTACGTCTTACATTACTAATAACATTGTGTTCACAAGAGAAATGGAGAAAGAGTTGAAGTCACACAATGACTGAGTGTGTGAGTGAATGTGCACTTGAGACCAAGGACCAAGACTTTACAAAGAAGTTAGAAGCCTTAAAATGTGCATACACATTGCTGCGCTTAATTTTATGCCATAAAATAATAATTACATGCGATGTGCAAGCCAAAAGATGATTTTGCTTTTTCCACCCAGTAGAGCATCAAATTGAAATACATACCCACTGTACCATGCAGCACAAAAGTATGCTATACTAATTTGATTTTCTTAAATTTCAATATCCCCAACTACACTGTAGTATGATAAAATTGAATTTGAGAACAAATATGTACAATGGTAGGTATGTCAACTAAGAAATTCATTGTAATTTTCTAAGAGAATTATGAACAATTGAATTTCATATTTAGTATGATAGATGATATGATGCTATAGGGTCTTTTGTCAGATATATTCATGATGTTGATAATATTGTACATAATAATGATATTGAACTAAGCTTGTGTTTTTGATGTGTTTACTGCTGTATAACATAAACATAAGTAGTGTCTACATGCTGTACAAAATATATAAAGCCAATATTGACGTATGATACATGTAATTTATGTCTGTCTAATCCAAGACTCATGCACTCATGATGAAGTTCTGCACACGTTTTAATGGCAAAGGTAAATGTTTATGACAAACACTTGCTGGCTCGCTCACTCACTCACTCACTCCCTTACAAACATAAATGCACACAATCACTCATTACTCATTCAGTAACTTGGCTCACTCAGACATTCACTTAATCGCTCACTTGAAATTGTCAATCAAGTTAAGCTGACGCATGCAGTAAACATAAACCTGTCTTTATCGTCGTCATCGTTGTCGTAGTTGTCCCATTCATTTGATCAACCAAATTCAGTTGTGTTGCACCCAAAATTTAATTCAATACTAAACTTCTTACTGCTGCTTACTTATTAGCTTTTGGCATAATAATAAAAGTCATGAAAAAGTAGTCGCAAAATGTGAGAAAACAAAAAAAAATTGAAGAAGTGAACACAAAATTAATTAGCATTTTTAGCTATAAACATTTTACGACAACAAAAATCGCGTAGCATACTTTTATGCTCGCGCACAAAAATATAAAAAAGTTTATGCCATGTGTCAGCTGCGACACTCCACTCTATGCTTATCTAGATTTCGAGTGTCCTACCTCTGTTCCTCCATTCCATATACCTATCGGTGAGTTATTTCTCCAATTTCTTTTCTTAGTTCGTTTATTTTTAGCAATCTGTCAGCACTAAAAATCAACAAAAGAAATGCCAAGTTATTTCAAAGCTAATGAATTTTAAAGTCGTTACGATTTTGTTAAAGTCAGTCTCTTCTTCCACAAGAGTTGCTTGCCAAGTGAGTTACCACAACCAAAAAAGTTCTATTGTATTTACTACATTAGATTTTGGGCTAAGAGAGATGACAACAGCGAACAGCGCGAATGTTCTTTCATTTTTGTTTTGTTGCGCAACAGTTTGTGTCGATTAAAAAGTTGTACGTCAATTTATGTTCCCCAAATACTTTTTTTTTTTATGGGTAACATACTTTTTCAGAAGAGCCAGGCAGTTAGTTAGTTAGTCACACTCAGTACAGTCTCATCGCGTTCAATTTTTTAAAGACGCATTAGTGTCGTCGTTGTCGTCGTCGTCGTCATTCGTCTGGAGTGATATTGTTTCAATCTGAACTGATTTTGATGTTGCTGTTGTTTTTGTCGGTTTTAACGACTTTGCCACTTGTTATGTGTATTGATGAGTTGAGTTTACTTTAACTTCATTCTTCATTCCATTGACGACATCACCCAGCTGCAGTTGTCATTTGCTTTTTCTCTACGTATACTTGATACAGAAGAAAGTTTATTAATGACATTTTTTTTTGTCTGTTTTTTTGTTTTTATGGCATAAAAAATTAAAAATATATTGCTCAACAAAATACAAAAGAAAATAAATCATAAGTTTCAGCATTCAACATACATACCTTTCAGAAAGTCAAGGATATAGCTGAGCAAAATAATGATGAACCCATGGCTCATGTTGAAGTTTAAGAGATATTAAATTACAGGATGGATGAGTGTGGCAACCAAAATTGTTGATACAACAATTGTACTCGTATGTTTATGGTATTTTCATTAACAAACAATTTGAGGAAATTTTAAAAATCTAAATACCATACTTTGCTGAGATTTTGTAATCCTAGCATCACGTAAGTATAATTTTCTGACATGTTATCAATTTTGATCTTAAGTAAAAAAATTTGAATTTGCCTTCGATGATACTATATTCCCTTGAAACCCTTAAGTTTTGCAGTCAGGTCTCAAATTGTACATTCTTTCCACCCGCATCGGTTGGTTAGCAACTGTAATTAAACTTATTTTGAATGAATGTAGAATATACCAACAAACTACACTAGACAATGATGATCAAAGCCAAGGGCTTAATTGACCTTCTTTCTTTACCTTGGTTGTTTCATACAATACAATAATAATAGTAATAAGTACTTTTAATAGAATATTTAGTACGAAAGTTTGTATTTCAAATAATAGTATCTATTGGTTGGCAATACTTTGCTGAGAATTTGTAAGTTTCTGACATGTTATCAATTTTGATATTGAGTAAAAGAATTTGAATTTGCCTTCGATGATACTGTATTCTCTTGAAACCCTCAAGTCTTGCAGTCAGGTCTCAAATTGTAGATTCTTTCCACCTGCATCGGTTGGTTAGCAACTGTAATTAAGCTAATTTTGAATGAATGTAGAATATGCCAACAAACCACACTAGACAATGATGATCAAAGCCAAGGGTTTTATTGACCTTCTTTCTCTACTTTGTTTGTTTCATACAATACAATAATAATAGTAATAAGTACTTTTAATAGAATATTTAGTACGAAAGTTTGTCCTTATTTCAAAAAATAGTATCTATTGGCACGAAACTGGCAAACAAAGATGGCGATGCTTTAAACAAATTATGTTGTATTGCTTTCTGGTATTGATTTGTAGCTTTTCAACAGCTTAGACATTGATAATGAATCTTTTAATATTAGGGGAACTCAAACAGTTCAATTCCTATGACCATCTCGAGTCAATCGAAGAAGTTACCAAATATATAATACAGCATAAAATGCATTGCGTGGTTATGTTGGCCCATAGGATAAGTGTAAGAACTACAGTTTTAACACTTCTTTGTTTTAGGCATAAATCGCTAATGTCAGTCGCACTAATAAAAGATACTATTTCAAAATACAAATCTATTTATTCTATTATTAAATTGCTGATCATAACTACCTCTCAAGTGGCAATATGATCAATAAGAATTTTCCCAATTTCAAGAGATAGTATTAGGTTAAATGAAAAATAGAATCCCCGATTCCTGCTTAATAAAAAATTATGGCTTCCCAGAAATTATCATCAATTTTAGGGGTATGAAAAAAGTGGTGGTATATGTCTAATATTGAAGTTGCTGCGGCACCCCATCATCTGGTTTCCTGTTCTAGCCCAGAACTCCTAATGCTAAGTATTTTCCAAGTGAAAAGTCCTCCTCTCAATTATGACACATCAAATGAGGATTTGTCAAAAAATTGGCTTGTTAAAAACGTGGCGTATGCTTTCATTGAGTTATTAAGTTACATTGAGATTGTGTGTCTTGAGGTGTAACTTAAAAGAATTAAATGATTATGACACGAATTTCAAGCAACCTTAAGTATGTTGGGGAATTATTGTCAAGAGCAATGAGATTTCGAATTGCCTTTAGTAAAGGCAATTCTAAACAAACTCCACCCGTTGAAACAAACACTTTTATCTTAAAACATGAGGTTCTTTTTAAGACCTCCGATTATGGCAACACGGACCCAAGGGCCTGACACATACGTATATTTGTTACTGGACTAGAATTTGTGTCAGCATTTTCTCAATTGGGTGAGCTAAGCTTTCCATACTTCACACTGATTGTGTTAATTAGCGTTGTGTGATTCCCAAAGGTAATTGGACAATAAACGCACTTCGGAAGAAGGGGTTATTGGCAGAAACCAATACCGCTAGCAGGTCCAATAACAAATAATTAATTTAAAAGAACAATGAATAAATGCTGTGGCTAAAACAAGTTATCAATCAGATGATGGTGCTGTGTTAGTTGTGGATGAGAAACAAGAATTCATATTAGTTAGAGATGAATAGATAAGGTTTACAACGTCTATGCCAACCATATAGATACTGCTCAAAGAAACAGACTTCCATCAAAAAATTCTGCAAATCGATAGGTCACTCCACTATTAAGCAACAAAATCCCCCCCCTTAGGTTCAGTCATTAGTCTCAACATTAGGATGAGATAGATTATGTAGACATGGAATCGAAGTCAAATATCAAACTTTACAAAAAGGATGCATTGCATTCTTGGACGACTCTCGAAAAATTTGTTATATTTTAAGTCAACTGTCGCGTTACTGGATTGTCCTCTATACTACAATTAAAGGAAATCTTCGAAAATCCACCAAAGAAAAATAATGATGACGAAGACACCCATTATGTATGTGTGTAAATACCATGATGATGCATGGTATTTATATCCATGCATTTAAGAACTTTACATAGATTCTTCTATACAATCAACATTTGAAATTAGTAATTGAGAGTATCTATGAACATAGTCTCTATATAAACCATTTTCTTCGTCATGATGTTGTTTTTTTTGGTAGTTCTTTGTTATAATATTTCCTAATATTGTGATTTATGTCGGTGCAGTAACGCCATAGTTCTCATTAAGCATAATGGTCTTCTCAACTGGCTTTCATTAATGCAATGCGTCCTTGTGGTAACAAGTGATTTTTGACCTAGATTCTTGGTCTTTCTGGTCTTTCTCAAACTTATGGTAAAAGTGATAGCCGAAGACTTGTTGGTGGTTCTGCGTTGTTCAACGGTACGGTGAGGTTTTGTAATTTCTTAAATTTTTTTTGCCAGAAGTGTCTCTCATTAAGTGGCACATGTATTGTTGGCAACAACGATATAACCTTTTTATCTCCTTCTTTTTTTAATTACCATGAGCTATTGTTTTCCCGGTTATAACTTTCACATCATCATTATCGTACTGTTAATTAATTTAATGACTATCATTTGATTCTTTGGTCTCTTAAACTTATTGTTTGTCATTGGTCTTGTTTGTCGGTATTGGTTTCTTCCAATGACCTCTTCTTCCTAAGTGTGGTTTTTGCTGATTTTCTTTGGGCCATCACACAACGCTGATTATCATAATCCGTGTGATGTACGCAAGGCTTAGCGCTCACCCAATGGAGCAAATGTATTGTACATTGAGCCCAGTATCATTTATGCGTCTGCCTCAAAGTCCTTGTGGTCCGTGCTGCCATTATCAGGGGTCTGCGAAAAAACCTTGTTTTTGTTTTTTGTAAAAATGTTCGTTTTAACGGGGCGAGTTTGTTAAGGATTGTCTGCTCTAAAGGCAATAAGAAAGCTTATTGATCTTAACATTGATATCTCAATTTACTTTGGTTAGTTTGAAATTCGTGTTGTCATTATCTATTTCTGTTAAGTTATCCAACAAGGCGCAGATCCTTTCCATAATTTAATAATTTAATTAACGCATTCGCCCACACATTTCTTTTGAATTAATTTATTGACTTTTCTTTACCATTTTGATAATGATGATTGTTATGCGGGTTGCTCATTTGGTAGTTACTTTACTTTTTCAATAGTCCTGGGCTACAACGGGAAACCCGATGATCGGTCACCTCAGCAACTTTAATTTTAATTTCACCGAAACCATCATCTTGATACTCATTTATTTGAGGATATTTGTGGGTTTTCAATTTTCTAACTTAGTTCGAGCCTTTTGCTGAATCTGTTGTGTTTATCACAGTCTGGACTATTCTTTGTGTTTTTTTTTTGTTTGTTATAATAATGTGTGAGATCTCATCATCATCATTTTGACAAAACAAAAACAGCTTTCTAATGCAATATTCTTTAATGTTATTTATGAATATCGTTTATCGCCAGATCAAGGAATGTTTAAGCTGTTTAGTTACACTTTTTCTATGTGCCCACATTGCCATACAATGCATTTTGTAGTGCAGTTCAATGTACATATTTGGTATTATTACCTTTTTCGTTTGATTCGCGATGATCATTGGGTTTTAGCATTTTGAGTTTCGCCTTATTCGAATATTCATTGTCATTATTTAAGCTGTTGGAAAATAGTTCTTCAAAACCAGAAACTCTATTGCATAATTTATTTGAAGCATCTTCATCTTTTGTTTGCTATTAGTTTCTTGTTGATTATATATTTTTGCAAATGAAAACTTTATAGTATTAGACAAATATTCTATAAAAAAAAATTCCTTATCAACTAAGTATTGTCATATTTATACTATATATTGTATAATGTTGTAAAGGTCAAAATTATGTTTTTGTTTAGCTCCCCAGTGTCGGTTATTTTGGTAGATTTTAGTTAAGTATAAATTGCTGATTAGTGACCAATCTTTGCAGGCAGAGAGTTTCTACATTTTGAGATCTTGTCTACACTACTTGAGGTGTTCATGAGTTTTTAGTATCATTGAATGGCAAATTCATATTATATTACTTAAGGTCGCTGAATATGTCAAATGAAGGGAAAAATACAAGTTGAAGTTTTCAAATGCCATACACATACACAATATTAAATATAAATTAAAGCAATAAATGAGTTGTTTTACTTTACTTCTGTTTTTGTTTTATGAATAAAAAAGCAACTAACATTAACATTAACAAAATCACATAACATATGAATGACTATAATGCTTTGAGGCACATGCCATATGTAGAAATAAAAACTGATGTGTCTATGTCTGAACCAAAGGTTGTGTGTGTTATGTAACTAAAAACCACAAAATGAAATGAAAGGACAAAAGGAAAAATGCGAGAAAAACGCTAAATCAGCATATTTTGAGTTATTTACAAGAACATTTATAAAAATTTATTGCCAACTTTTGGTAGTATACCATAGTACAGTCATGCTGGGGTGATGCTAAGGATGGTGAAGATGATTGTAGTGATTTTATGGTTGGTAGCCAAAGGGAAATGGTTGCCTGAGCGGAAGCGCCAAACAATATAGAGACACACACAAAAAATAACAGTAGATGTCATGAAGATGAATGAAAATGAAATTTATGCTCCTCATACACAACATACTACATACAACATTGAATCTGTACTGCAATTGTATCTTGGTGAGCATTTCTATATACTACTACTCGTATGCTTGTACCATATACGAATATGTGATGAGAGATTTGAGAGAGGGTTTCGAAATGGGGCTACAACGACCATAAAAATCTATGAAAGTTTCGAGTTCATAATTCAAAACAAAAACCTAAACAATATTACCTTTATTTACAAAAAAAAAGCAAGAGTTATTATTTTTCATGATAGCTTTTGGTTCCCCATTGAATGTTAAACACTTATGAAATTTAAGATTTTTCATAAAAATTGACTAAAAGATCATGACTAAGTTCAGGGTATACCGAACCATAGGTTGTCGCAGCCTTAAAGACTAGTTAATAAGATCCCGGATGTATGTATGTAAATATCATGATGATGCATGGTATTTATGTCCATGCTTCCTAGGACTTCGCGTAGATTCTATATGGATAACTAACAATTAAAATAATTGAGTGCAAACAAACTATGGTGTAAAATTTGTATAGGATTTCATGAATGATCAAAGTCCGCAGTAGCTCAGGAAGTGTTCCTTTCTCCTCTATTGGTCCTAAAGGATTTTGCCAATACTCCTAATTTAGTAATAATTCATAATATTATTCGATCTTAGTATAAAATAAGATGTGTCCTTCAATATTGACTAGTTAACCAATAGATCACGACGAAGTCCGGGGTGCATGTGTGTAAATATCATGATGATGCATGGTATTTATGTCCATGCTTCCTAGGACTTCGCGTAGATTCTATATGGATAACTAACAATTAAAATAAATGAATGCAAATGAGCTATGGTGTAAAATTTGAATAGGATTGCATGAATGATCAAAGTCTACAATAGCTCAAGAAGTGTTCCTCTCCTCTATTGGTCCTAATTGATTTTGCAAATACTCCTTATTTAGTAATAATTCATAATATTCTTAGATCTTAGTATAAAATAGGATGTGTCCTTCAATATTGACTAGTTAACCAATAGATCACGACTAAGTCAAGGGTGCATGTGTGTAAATATCATGATGATGCATGGTATTTATGTCCATGGATCTTAGGACTTCGCGTAGATTCTATATAATTAACATTTAAAATAATTGAGGGCATACAAACTATGGTACTCTAAAATTTGTAGAGGAATTAATCCCACAGTAGAGAAGAAAGTGTTCCTTTCTCCTCTATTGGTCCTAATGGATTTTACCAATACTCCTAATTTAGTAATAATTCAAAATATTATTCGATCTTAGTATAAAATAGGATGTTTCCTTCAATATTGACTAGTTAACCAATAGATCACGACTAAGTCAAGGGTGCATGTGTGTAAATATCATGATGATGCATGGTATTTATGTCCATGGATCTTAGGACTTCGCGTAGATTCTATATAATTAACATTTAAAATAATTGAGGGCATACAAACTATGGTACTCTAAAATTTGTAGAGGAATTAATCCCACAGTAGAGAAGAAAGTGTTCCTTTCTCCTCTATTGGTCCTAATGGATTTTACCAATACTCCTAATTTAGTAATAATTCAAAATATTATTCGATCTTAGTATAAAATAGGATGTTTCCTTCAATATTGACTAGTTAACCAATAGATCACGACTAAGTCAAGGGTGCATGTGTGTAAATATCATGATGATGCATGGTATTTATGTCCATGGATCTTAGGACTTCGCGTAGATTCTATATGGATAATTAACAATTAAAATAAATGAATGCAAATGAGCTATGGTGTAAAATTTGAATAGGATTGCATGAATGATCAAAGTCTACAATAGTTCAGGAAGTGTTCCTCTCCTCTATTGGTCCTATTGGTTTTTTCCAATACTCCTAATTTAGTAATAATTCAAAATATTCTTAGATCTTAGTATAAAATAGGATGTGTCCTTCAATATTGACTAGTTAACCAATAGATCACGACTAAGTCAAGGGTGCATGTGTGTAAATATCATGATGATGCATGGTATTTATGTCCATGGATCTTAGAACTTCTCGTAGATTCTATATAATTAACATTTAAAATAATTGAGGGCATACAAACTATGGTACTCTAAAATTTGTAGAGGAATTAATCCCACAGTAGAGAAGAAAGTGTTCCTTTCTCCTCTATTGGTCCTAATGGATTTTACCAATACTCCTAATTTAGTAATAATTCAAAATATTCTTAGATCTTAGTATAAAATAGGATGTGTCCTTCAATATTGACTAGTTAACCAATAGATCACGACTAAGTCAAGGGTGCATGTGTGTAAATATCATGATGATGCATGGTATTTATGTCCATGGATCTTAGAACTTCGCGTAGATTCTATATAATTAACATTTAAAATAATTGAGGGAATACAAACTATGGTACTCTAAAATTTGTAGAGGAATTAATCCCACAGTAGAGAAGAAAGTGTTCCTTTCTCCTCTATTGGTCCTAATGGATTTTACCAATACTCCTAATTTAGTAATAATTCAAAATATTATTCGATCTTAGTATAAAATAGGATGTTTCCTTCAATATTGACTAGTTAACCAATAGATCACGACTAAGTCAAGGGTGCATGTGTGTAAATATCATGATGATGCATGGTATTTATGTCCATGGATCTTAGGACTTCGCGTAGATTCTATATGGATAATTAACAATTAAAATAAATGAATGCAAATGAGCTATGGTGTAAAATTTGAATAGGATTGCATGAATGATCAAAGTCTACAATAGTTCAGGAAGTGTTCCTCTCCTCTATTGGTCCTATTGGTTTTTTCCAATACTCCTAATTTAGTAATAATTCAAAATATTCTTAGATCTTAGTATAAAATAGGATGTGTCCTTCAATATTGACTAGTTAACCAATAGATCACGACGAAGTCCGGGGTGCATGTGTGTAAATATCATGATGATGCATGGTATTTATGTCCATGGATCTTAGGACATCGCGTAGATTCTATATAATTAACATTTAAAATAATTGAGGGCATACAAACTATGGTACTCTAAAATTTGTAGAGGAATTAATCCACAGTAGAGAAGAAAGTGTTCCTTTCTCCTCTATTGGTCCTAATGGGTTTTACCAATACTCCTAATTTAGTAATAATTCAAAATATTATTCGATCTTAGTATAAAATAGGATGTTTCCTTCAATATTGACTAGTTAACCAATAGATCACGACTAAGTCCAGGGTGCATGTGTGTAAATATCATGATGATGCATGGTATTTATGTCCATGGATCTTAGAACTTCTCGTAGATTCTATATAATTAACATTTAAAATAATTGAGGGCATACAAACTATGGTACTCTAAAATTTGTAGAGGAATTAATCCACAGTAGAGAAGAAAGTGTTCCTTTCTCCTCTATTGGTCCTAATGGGTTTTACCAATACTCCTAATTTAGTAATAATTCAAAATATTATTCGATCTTAGTATAAAATAGGATGTTTCCTTCAATATTGACTAGTTAACCAATAGATCACGACTAAGTCAAGGGTGCATGTGTGTAAATATCATGATGATGCATGGTATTTATGTCCATGGATCTTAGGACTTCGTGTAGATTCTATATAATTAACATTTAAAATAATTTAGGGCAAACAAGCTTTCGTAAAAAATTTGTGTAGGAATTAATCTGTGAAGAGGAAAGTTATGGTTTTTGCCGATTCTCCTAAAAAAAAAAATCCCTTGTGTAATGAATTCTGATTCATTTTATAATATTTTAGGGAACCATTTTCTTGTTCTCTATAATTAAGATCATTATTACATTGGGAAAATTGTGCAAATTCATTTATAAATTTCATCTTTATCGAGTGTGTCCTTTCAATCATACTTAAATATTCATTTTTTATGGCATCCAGTTTACTACAATCTTGCTACCGATTAGCGCGATTTCTTTAACATATTTTCATGTTGTTAGTTTTCAATTTGCCAAGTCATGAAAAGGTGTGCAGTATAAGGACTTCTACAAAGCACTAATATACACTTTCATATTCTGTATTGAGGTTGAAGACTAGTCGAGACTCAGTGATACTTGAGCATGAAGCACACACATCTATTGAAAATTGTACCAATTGACCATTTTCCACATGTTCTTCATCTAATACTATGATGCTGTTAGTTTCCATATCAACGATGGTGAATCAATAGTTTTGTGTTTACGCGATACATTTTGATTAGTTGTGCACTGCGTGTCGAAAATAAGTTTGATATTGTTGTTGGTTAGTATTTTTACCATAATGTATGCAAACTTTTAGTTTATGCTCATAAACCTTTGCCTGTACTTCATTTTCCCAATGAGGGATGAAATCGGCTCGGCATATCGACACAGTGTCACTATTATAATAATCACATTGTTTCTTTTTTGTCCAATTTGATTTTGAATTATCGTCATCCTCATTCTCATTACTTTGCTTGACATTCTTATCATGATTTTCTTGATTATGATTTTACACGCAGGCACTAATGAAATCAAAGTTTATATCTTATCAAAACCCATATCATTGGCAAAAAAAATCCTTTACATACATTCGAGTGGATGTTTCAAATGATCCATTCGAGTAACTATAAAATCTATGGCATGTTCTGCAGAAACAGTGACAACTGGAAAAATCTTCAGTGAACAAAATTCAATAGAATTTTGTTAATTTTTCAGTTTAAAATTTTACCAAGCTTTTTGAAACGAGACGCTTGGGTTACATTTGTTTAGCAGCTGCCGAAAGATCATCCCAATTGAGTTCTACAGTATTATATAATGGTGTTAAGAAGTTCCATTTCTGCTGCTTGATACATATGTTCATTTTCAATTTGTGGACTTGTGGTATGATGAATCTTTATCTGGATATATAGTATTTTGCAATTGTCCCGTGCATACGATCAACTAAAACTTAACATATGTCAAATAGTGTTTTTTCAATAATAGAAAACTCTACTTATAAGTGAATGTTGAGTTTACATAAAACCTCATTTTTAACAGAATTCTTTTAAAGTACTATATTTTTGTTTCGTTACCAACATTGATGTTTGTTCTCTCATTGCTCCTCACATTGTTCGTTGTATTAGTTTTGATAATAATTTGTTTTATTTAATACTCGTATCAGAAGACAATGATTTTGGCTATATAACTAGTCTTACTGATTTGAAGTTCTTCTACTTATTTAATTTCCCAACAGCTTTGCTGATCCAAATTTCAATGGTTTCTTTTGTTTATCCTGTTTAGCACCTGTTCTAGTACTACTTCACTGATTGTTTTTCTTCAAATGATACCAATCGGTAGATCCTACAAAATATTATATGTTTATTTTTTATTATTAAAAATTAATTTATTATTGATAACAATAATTTAATTTAAGATTACAAGTGGCATTTTTTTTTAAATTCCTTATTTCAATACTGAAATATTGAAAAATTTCTTACATCGAAGGGTCATGGTGATGATGAATGTTATGCATTTAGCATCGTAATCATCCTTCAAATTTTAGTAATGTTAACAATTTGTGGTTCCATTGCACGTATATTATATTTATCATGTCCTTTATTTTTTCCGGCATTTTTCAGTATAAGTATTCTATTGATTTACTGATCAATCTTGAGGATTTGCTCATATGTTTGTACCAATAAAATAGTTGTCACCTTTTTTGAGACAGTTTTGTGTTCAAAAATCGACTGGTTGGACTATTCTTTGGTATTTTCTGGGCTCTTCAAATATGTAGAAAATACACGAAATTTAAGGTCAAAAATAAATTAAATGTGTTGAAAATAAAATTGAAATAAAAATGTAAAAAATCAACATAAAGTTGCATACTTTGTGGCGTTTGTTCATTCATTTGTTCGTTTGTTTGGCTTTCGTAAATTAACTTTGTGCTTTCGCTAGGCATGATGGTATGGTCCTTATCCATAGATTGTGTGTGTTTGCACCTAAGTATCTGTGGCTTGCTTGACTTTGTCGAGTTTCACGCTAAAATTACTTTGTAAACATGTGAATGAGAACGTTTATTAGTATGTGAATGTGTGTATATATGTATACCTCGTTCTTATGCTCGTCGACTTTCCCACCACACTCATATGTATGTTCATATAAGAACGAGGATGCTGAAAGCCAAATAAAGTCTCGGGCAACATGTGTGAAAACGTTTTGTGGTTTTCTACAAACATTTCCACTTTGAGTTTCAACTTATTTTCCTTCCGTGTGTTTTCTCTTAAAAAAGAATTTTTTTTTTTTTTATTTCTCCTTTGTTGAGCTTTTCATGTTAAATTTTGGCATTATTTTAGCATGCAAACAAAACAATGATGTCGAAACCAAGGATACTAAGCACGCAGTCAAATGTTTTGCTAATTTTCACGTTTTATTTCGCCTTGCAACAACTTTGATGTTTGCAAAATGTTTCTGTTACTTTATATGATAGTTATTACCTATAAATATATGTAAGTTCACCGGATGTATCAGTTAACTTCTTGTATCCTTGGCTATCGAAAACAAAATCACAAACTGATTGAACCCATTGTACTACTGGTTACATTTTCCCTTTCCCAACTAAACTATTTGGAGTTCATTTGCAGAAGAGATGTTGAATTGTTTACGATTCCTCCCTTGTCTATATAGTTACAAGAGATTTCATATGAAATATTATATTATTTTAAGTATATAGATATTAAATATAATTTAATAATGGGTGGGTGGGTTTTTTGGTTAGGTTGAGTGATGCTATATAAATCAGCTCATCAATGGTTTAACTAGTATCTATTTTTCTAGCTTCAAAAATATAGTGCGTAATGAATAATGATCATGAGATTATGTTAGGTATAACTACTAGGATTAGTAATTCTTTTTTTTTTTCATAATTTTAAAATGGTAGCCTAAGGCCTTAGCAGCCAGCCTTCCTATTAGCTTTAAATTAACATATTGTTAATAAATGAATAACATAAAAAATAATTTTCAAATGCTGATAAATTATTGTTAGTCAAACTAATGATGAGGGGGAGGGGGAGGGGTTACTTGAGAGTGAGAATAAGTGAAGTTAAGCCAATTCCTTTTGTACAATGAAATTTGGATTTAGATTTGTAAGTATTTTGGGCAACGAAAGAAAAAGAATAAGAATTTTTCTAGAATTTAGAAAGTAATTCGTGGCAAGAAAATAAGCAAAAGTTTTGCTGCAAGCCACTTTTGCATCTTGCATGATGTTTAGACATGTCTGTGCAGATGTAACAATTTCTTTCTTTGCCTTCGGCATATGCAACTTCAATGGCAAATGTTACTGTAACTGCTGCCCCTTCCAGAACCCTCTGACATTGTTCAATATAGCAAAACTACAAATACAGTAAGGGATTTACAACTTTGGTGTTGTCTACAGCAATTTCATTTTAAAGCTAGCATTAGCACTTTGAAGCACATCCTTCTAGAATTTTGATAGTTATAGAATGAAATAGGGAGAATAAGATACAAGATAGTTACAAAGATATAGAACGGCATAGAAAAGATTGAGTGGGAGCTTAAAGAAAAAACAGGGCAATGATGGCCAGTAACATATGTTCAACACTCTTCTATATATGCACTCCTAGTAAGATAGATACTATGTATGTATGTACATACATACGTACCCCTAGTTGGTTGACTAAGAACAACAATAACATTTCAACAATAATATTTCCAAATTGCAATTTTGTGGCAGTAAAAAGTTCTTGTTCACTTGTCCCTTCTGGTCCCACTTTGTTCAATGCTTCTTTTAACTCTTCCAAACAACAAAGAAACATAAAAAGAAAAAACAGAAATAAAACCAGACACACAATTTGAAAGTTTCTTTGTTTGTTCTATTTTTTTTTTTTGGGATGTTATTGTTTGTGAAAAAAACATATCCATATTTATATATTTAATATGCATTTGTATTTCTTTATCTACCCTTTTCCCCTTATAGTAGTACAATAGTTTTGGGAATAATCATGTTATGCAAATGGTTGAAATGAATGGTTCTTTTTTTTCACAATAAAAGTGAGAGAACTATACTATATATGTTATATGGTATACCCAAGATCACGTTTCTGCGAATCAAGCGAAATCGTCGAATATGCTGAGAAGAGCCGGAAAGGTCGAAGTGGTGGAACCAAATTGTTAACTGCATCAGAAATTAAAGGAACCAAAGAATGAAATAATTTGTATTTATTCAATACTATAAGGAATTGAAGTGCCACTTATAGATTTAAGATTTAGCAATAGAATTATCAAAAAATTGTCTTGAAACAATATAATTTTGTATGTAGGATTTATCGTTGATTATCTTTTGAATATAATTCATTATTAGAAGTACTTGGACTAATCAAACAAAAAAATAAATAAATCCATTGAAATATTAACTATGGCAAAGAAGAAGGGGAGCAATTTAACTTTAAAAGAAGAGCTTTCAGTCGATGAGAGTGATTCAATAGCCTTAAACATTGTCTTCAGATAATATAAATAAGAAACCACTAACAAAATTAAGAGTAGCCAACAATACGAGTGTCGATCAATATAGTACAAATTGATAATGTCTAAAACGAAAGATACGAAATATGTATATTACAAAAGTATTCAATAAAATGAAGCTCATGCTAGGCTTAATAATTCACATGATTGAGTTGCGATGGTCATGTTGAAATGATGCTAGCGATTTGATAAATAGTGAGCTTTCGTTGAAAGTAGGCATGGCAAAATTTTAACATTATATTCAATTAGAAAATTAAGCATATAGCATCTCATCAGATTTCAAAATTAGCATAGTTTTGTGCATTTGGAAATGGGAATTACATAATTTATATAATTTATTTAAGACAGCTGGGATGACCCTTCGGTAGCTGCTAAACAAGTGTATCCCAAGTTTTCCAATGAAGTTTCATCACATTTTGAATAGAAAAACTTTGAAAGGATTTGCATTTTGTGCATAGAACTTTTTTTTCAGGTGTACATGTTTCTGGTTGGATATTGCAATATGTTTTACTGTAGTTACTGGAATAGATTATTTGAGATATACACTTGCTTGGATGAAATTGCATTATTTCAGCTGATTATATGGGTTTAGGTACGATATTTATTTTGATTTCATGAGCACTTGCGTGGAAAAGGAGTGAATCAAGACGAACATGATATATGGATGTGAAGCATTGTGATAAGAATGAGGATGAAGATAAATTAAAATTGACTTGGACAACAAAGAAACAATGTGATTAATATAATGATGACCCTGTGTCTATGTGTCCAGTTATGTGCATTCTTCAATGGGAGGAGAGAACTACAAGCAAAAAAATTTGTGGCCAGTAAACTGAAAGTTGTCATCCATTGTGTTAAAGATGAAAACCAACAACAAGCTCAAACGAATTTATGATACGTTGGATAGAAATGGTCAAAATGTATCGCGTAGACATAAACCTATGTGGTCCCATCGCTATAAAGAAGTAAATCACAGCATCTTAGTATTCGATGAAGATAATGCGGAAATAAATTTATTCGTACAATTTACATTTGCTGCGTGTGATTTATGCTCAAATATTGCTGTCTCTCGACTGGAACCCCACTGCAATACAGAATAAGGAAGTGTATATTTATGCGTTGTGGAAGTTTTTATAATGTACACCATATCCATGATTCGGTACCATATTGAATGGAATGAACTTATAATAAGATTGCTGGTGTCCATTAACAGCTGTAGGATTGTGGTAAACTGGAAGCCATGTTAAATGAGCAAATCGGTGTGATTGAATTGAGGAGCCACTCGATAAAGATGAAATCTGAAATATCAACGGTTGGTATGAACTAGAGAATTTCCTTGATGAAATAATACTTCGATTTCATCAATCAATCATCTTAATTTCATTACTAAAACGTTGCAATAGATTCACATAATGCGTACTATTCTATAAATCTATAAATCATGTGTGGGATATTATTTTAATACTACTTATATTGTCGTCCCATTACTACGATTTTACAAACTGCCTTATTTTCCCAGTTCAGTTTATTATACAAGATTCCATTCTTGTTTCCAAAATGGAATTTTTCTTTCTATCATCTATTCGTCGCAGGTACTTTTGTAACTACCCTTGTTATAATTGTATTTAAAGTGCAAATGTCATTGGCGTTAATCCTTTTCTACATCATCAAACAATTTCATCAAATAAATCCAAAGTGATTTGTATTTGTCACAAACACTAATACACATACACTTCGTAACGTAACGTAACGTAACGTAACGTGACGTAATGTAAAGTAATGTAATGTAACATTACATTTCGACGCCAAGGGCCACCTTTCAGCGCATACATCATAGTCATTGAATTGACTATTGAGTTGAGTTGAGTTGAGTTGAGAGCCAAGAGTTTGGAGTTTGTTGTACTCTGTGGCTCCTAAATTTTGTTGTTGTTGTTGATGCCCGCCTCACCAGTGTGTATTGCTGTTGCTAATGACATCCTTTTACCCATATACCATTTACGATTTGCCAGTTGTTGCAACTGTTGCTATTGACTTGACTGTGCTCTGTGTGCCTCACTTGAGTGAAGTTCGCGTTTCGCTTCGAATATTTTCTGTGTTGTTTCGAACGATTTAAATGGTTTTCCTTTAGTTTTTCCACAAGTTGACATTGCCATTGCCATCGCCATCGCCATCAACATCACCAACTGCTGCTGTTCCTGTTCCTGCTCCATGTGGCTGTTGTTGGTTGTTAGTTGTTTGTCTCGTCTCTTGCAAGTGCTGCTGGCTGATTGACTGCATTGCTGCCTGACATGGTCTCAATTTAGTCTTTTTTTTCGTTCCTTTCACTTATTTGTTTGATATTTGTGTTGTTGTGCATTTGATGTATATGGATGGTATACTAGTTCTTGCTTTACTTGCCATTCCATTCGTCGCCTTGGTTGCTTGCTTGCTTGCTTTATTTCATTCCATTTTCGCTTCCTTTCAATTTATTTAATATTTTGTTTCCATTTGACATTTGGCGGTGATTGAAAAGTTGTTTTTATTTGTGGCAGACAGTCAGTCCTGACCTGGAGTAATTTAGTGTTTTTTTTTTTGCTAGCACCTGATCCGGACAACGGATGTCAATGACCAAGATGCATGCATATACCATATACAATACAATACGTACATACATTCTCATAGATTTATTTTATTCAATAACATAGATATAATAGATTGAGTCTCTTTTTAAAAACAAAAAAGCTCTGATCCAACAATATCTAGCTTTAAGTTGATGGTTAATATCAGAAAACTGATATCAGGGATGCTTTATACAATCTAAGTAAATCTTGGAACCAAAATGCATAATGTAGACATATGTATATGTTTGATTATGAAGTTAAATATCTTTCTGAAATTCATTTAACAAAACAAAAATTACTTAATATATAATCTTAGCTATATGTACTGTTTATGGTAGAAGTGAAGTGGACCCCATGGCTAGTTCCAATGATCCAAAATCTTTATTTTTATTGTTTCTCTTTAGTTCGGCCAGTGTGTCACACAGTCAATAGTTTTGTTGTACTGACGCGCCATTGACTCTTTGGTCAATTCACTCGAAAAATATTTCACGTACTCATGTTTGGTCTTACATCTCAGACTGTCCCTATCCTGTCTATCATTCATTTACTATTTGTTGGTTCATGTCTATGTTCTTTTATCTGGATTGTATCTTTTTCCTTTGGGTGGGTTTCTATAAAATGTGATTGTCGTCATCGGCATCTCTTTAAGTTGATTTTGCATTTTATTATTAGTTTTGTATGCCTTGAGGTTATTTTTCTTGCTTCAATGGTCGTTTCCTTCATCTAAGTCAAGGTTGCTATTTCAGTTTTATTCTTGACTTTTGCCAGTCGACATTTCTTAAGGCTTATGTCTTATGACATTTCATGGAAACGAACTGTGTACGCTTTGACATTGGCAATCATAACGAATTTTATAGATTGTTGTCAGCAATATTTTCTTTTTTTTTGGGGGGTTAGAGATACACATCATCATAAGATACATAAGACGCATGTACTAAGTATTTCAATTGCTTTAACAACAACTGTCAACGATAATAGTCAATAAAAATCAGTCATTTACTTCGAAATATTGTATATCTGTATATTTTCTGAAATTAAGAAAGTGTTTTCAAGGCTTTCAAATGCAGTAGATAGTACGAATGAAATTGAGGTTAGTTTGGTATAATATCTTTATCTATTGATATTTATCAGATCTTTAAAAATATGTCTACAATAGTTATTAAGTATTTTAAATGAAGAAAAGTATTTTTACAGTTTTAGTTCTTTAATTCAATAACCAGTTTGCCAAAAAAGGACTGAAAAGTTTATTCACAATAACGGAGGATATTCTGGTTATTACAGAAATAATTAAAAATAATTAATTATTAATTGAAATAAACGAAAATAGTTCTAATTCATTCAGTTTGTGGCAACTGGTATCTCATACTAAGTTTTTTGGATACTATTCCACCATTCATTAGCTTATTCCAAAAATTATCTATCCAATTCCGACAATTGACTTGGCTTGCTTTATAAATTGACTTTCTTGTATTTGAATCAATCCTGGACCAACTTGGATGAGTGTTTTGGATCATGGATTATTATCCATTTGAAAAATCCAACTCAGTGGTTCTGCAGGGTAAGGTAGCAGATAGTTTTTAAGATGTCTTTCTATTGGGAACTGGTCATAGTATCAGAAATTCGATGCAATGGTCCAACGGTGTCCCAGAAAAAAAATTGTCCAAACCATAATGTTGCCTAACGGTCTTATTTTTTGTGTTTTTGTATGCATATGGAATTTTATTTCCATTCATTTACTAAATAAATCTATTTTTTCAAAGCAGCGGAACTCTTTGAGCTATTCAGCCAGGTAGATTAGCTTGTTGTAGTCTGTGACGAACTGTTCTAGATGAAATAACTTGGTCAATTTTAGCTGAAATGCAAGAAATGAAAGATTTAACTGGGTCCTTTTTAACGAGTGTGATGATAAGGCGGGTATCGATGTCTTTTTTGGTCATCCTCATATATGAACATTTTTTTGTTGACCTTTTAAGTCAATTAATAGATTAAATAAGCAACCATATCTTTAACATTCCTGCTTAGAAAATGGAAAACACCCTTCCTGTATTCTTGTTATCGGTGTTAAAGTATGATCTATTTGTGTCTAATTTTATCAATGGTATAAGTTGATTCACCATTTTGGGCATTAAAAACATCAAAACAAATTGATTTGCTGTTTCAAAGGTATAAAACGAAAGTAAAGAAAGATAGATGTGACAAGGGAGGGAAGGAAACTATTTGCCAATTACTCAAGAGATCAAAAGATTCTTACAACTCTCACACATCCATTCGAAAACATATCTATCCATATAACTTACACATACATACACTCCGTGCCACTTGAATAGCACATCTCTTCAAAAAATATTATGTTTATAGAATTTAAGGTACTTTCTTTATAATTGTTGTTGATTCTTGCAAAAAATCGTATAAATTCAAACGAAGTTTCTATTAAATATATTGTGGTACATGTAAAAAATTAACTCTCAAACATCTCTGTATGGGAAAATATGAGATTTTAAAACAAATTATGTGTTGGTGTGCTATGCAATTGGTGCGGACTGTATAATAAATATGGACGATGCCTTCAGTTATAAAATGGAAATGTTGAATGGAGTGGTAAATGATGGTGAACGTTATACAAATATATTGGATGTTGGGTGTGGAGAGATGAATGCTTATAAATGTATTACTACGCATGCAAATATTAGTCAAAAATCTGTTACCATATCATATCACATACACATACTTAACATATAAACTTATTTAAATACCAGAGGCGGGGAGATTGAGTTGTGTGTTAAAGGGAGGACAAGTAGGAAGGAAGCAGGAGGCTTGAGTATATGCAACAAACATTTGAAGGAAATTTATTATCACAACGCATGAGTTGTTGCCTTTGTTAGCGTGCAACGTGTGTCCGCCACTTTAGAAAGAGGGTGACTTATTTTCTTAAGATATTGGATGGTTTGCTATGGCATGGTATGGTATGGGGGTGGGGGGAACACATGAAATGAAATACATTATTTTACCTTCTTTCTTTTCGTAAGTACATTAAGAAAATCACTAACTTAACCTTAACTTACACGTGTTACTTTAGAGCAAAGAAGAAAGAAAGGTTTAAGTGCTGCTCCTGCTCTTGCTACTGTTGATGATGAAACGGCGTTAGCTTTAGCTTCTTGTCCTTTGAATTTATTAGCTGCCAACTTTGGTCGGGTTGCTGGGACTCGTATTTCTTAGACACAGATGCCACCAGCTGATTACTCGTATTCGCACTCGTATATCCTGGTTAACAAGGCCAAAGTAGTCGGCAGCAAAAAGGTGCATAGCATTTCACATTATTCAATTTTCATTAGATTTATGCCAGCGAATTTTCCATTCATTCAATTTTAAGATTTATTTTGCTTTAAAAGAAATTACACATTGTACATATACATATATGGATGGGTGATTGATGAGGGAGAGTTATTTAGAAAAAATAAGGGGAGTATAACACCCTTTCATATATGTATGTAGTAATTTGAATTTGTTATTCCAACCTTGATTTTATTTCAATTTCAGTCAGTCAGTGACTAATAGGTGACATAATCAAGTTAAAAGTGAACTCAAATCTAAAATATTTTAGCAGTGATTGTGTCCTAAACAATGTTAAAACAATTCAGGGGGAAGGCACTCCTTGCGTGGCTTAGACCAATCAGTATGACCCAATTTAATTTTTTTTTTTACAAATCTGCCTTTCTAAAAACCTCACACTATTGTAAAAAATATTGTATATACTTTGGCGTTCCCTACTCCTTCACTTATTTCAAGTGGGTCATCAACATATCGAAATGAAATGACCTGACTTGTCTGCCTCTCTTACCTGTTCGGCTATGCATTTATTTGTTCTCTGTCCGTTCTTCAGCAGAGCAGTCAATTTAAGTGAGTGAAAGACAAGAGAACCAAGTGATTGAATTTGATGGTTGTTGACTTCAATGAAATAAGATTGAAAATGTGTTTTCGTCGTCGTCATCGTTTAGTGCATGCATTCTACTATGTCCATTTAACTTTTCATGGTATGGAATATTAAAAGACTACCCACCATCATAACCATACCACCCACCCAGGACTATATAAATTTAATTTAATACTACAAAAATAAATTTTGATAGATGCCCACGCATATTCTTTTTTACGACTGAGCCTGGGGTGGTGGTTGTGTCTCAGAGGACCCAATGAAACCAAAAACCAGATGCGAACACTCTCTACTTTATTCGCTTAGCATAATTTTTTTTATTTTTTACGATGTGATGGCGCGTATATGTGTTTTTTTATACGAATGGTTATTAGAGCATATTTTTAGGCGTTCATACCAGATAAAATTTCCAAATAAAAGTGAAGCGACTTGATGAGAGGTTTGCACGAGAGAATATAAAGTGAATGCATGCAATTGAATGGATGGAAGGATCCATAAAGATTCAAATAAGAAGGTTTAGTTTATTAAGTGATGAGAAAGCAAGTCATAAAAGTCCTTGCTTCCTTGCTTTTGAAACACTTGAAAATTATGATTTTATGACTAAGTTTAAATGAAACAAATATTCCAGTGCCTCATCATATTTTCAAATATAAAAAATTCAACAAAAAATATATAAACACTTCATTCTATAAGACTCTTCTACACATAATACTTATTTCATGAAAAAATCAGATTGTAAATCATTTTGATTTGTGAAAATTATTCTATTTTACAATATATGCACATGCAGGAAGAAAAAAACTGAATATGAAGATAATATAAAGAAAATAGATAATATAGAAAAATCAATTCAATCAAATCAAACATCCTGACAAATCAAATGAAGAAATCGTTGGTTGGGAAATTGAGTATTAAGAAATAATAATATTGGAACTTATTAAACTATTAATTTTCTTATTGAAAACAGAATTAATGTTGCTATGAGTTTTGGGATTTTATAAAATATTGAAACAATGAGTTATTATCAAAAATTATTTTATACGGCAATAATTAGGATAAACTTGAATTATTCATACTTTCAAAATAATAACTAAAATTATTTATTTATTAATTAAAAAACCTTTTCCTTAATTCATAATATTAATAACTTACAACTAAGTAAATTTATTTATTTATTTGTTAAAAACCTTATCCTTCAATCAAAACATTATACAATTATATTATTATAATTAAGTATATTTATTACCTTATTTTATAGCTTTTAAGTGATTTAAAAAAAAATAATAATAATTATAATAAGAATAATAAGAGAATATTGCTTAAAAACAAAAATTATGGGAATATTAAAAAAAAAAAAAAAAATATATAGATATATAAAACATAAAATATTTCTCACTTAATTATTTATAAACTTTTGACTTCTATCTCTGTAACAGAGATTTGCAGTGAAGGCTTGGGAAAAAACAAGCCTTAGCAAGCCAAGCATGAACGCAGGGAACACCAAGCCTGTTTGAGCTTGTGTATTGTTTTGCTTGGCTTGGCTTGATGTCGTGAGGCTTGGTGTATGATTTAGTACATCACATTTTTGTTTTTATTATTTGTTTTGTTTTTTTGTTTTTTAATAGCATCAACGAAAGTCAAATACGTTACTTTTGTTATTTTGTTCTTGTTTTAATGTAAAAATGTGAAGTACTTTAAACATACACCAAGCCTACCAAGCCAAGCATAAGCAAGCCAAACTTAATAATACACAAGCTCAAGCATGATTGGTTCCCCAATTTACTTGTTTGCTTGTAAGCACATTATAAGCACAAGCCTTCGCTGCACATCTCTGCTCTGTAAATGTTCATAGTCCTCACAACAAGACACTTTAAGTGCTTTAATGTTCCTAATAATAAAATTAAAACAAAAAAAAAAAAACAAATGAACAATAGACTAACTAATAACTAAGCCTTTTTTTTATATTAAAAACCATACCCTATTTTATAGCTTTTTTTATAGCTTTAAGTGAATTAAAAAATAAAATGAATACATTATAAAAACACAGTAACACATATGAAAATATTACAAAAAATATGAAAATATTTCTTATTTAATTATTTATTAACTATTGGCTTCTATCTCTGTAAATGTTCATAGTCCTCACAACAATATTTCATAGCTTTAATAAATACAATAATATTATTATAACTAAGTTATAACTTAGTATATTTTTTTTTTTAATAAACATTACCCTATTTTATAGCTTTAAGTGATTTAAAAATATGAACATACAATATTAAAAACAAATAAAATATATTTAAAAATTTACAAAAAAAAAGAATTATGAAAATATTTCTCAATTAAATATTTAAAAACTTTTGGCATCTACAATAGCTCTGTAAATGTTCATGGGCCTCATAAAATTATTTATTGGTTTACTGTTTCCCAATAAATTAAATTAAAAAAAAAAAAAAAAATTCAAATGAAATCAAAATATACAATAATATTATATTACGAGATTTTTATATATTTGATAATAATTTATAACTTAGAATATGTACTGTATATATACTAGCAACAAAAAAGGCCATCGATTACAAAATTTATAGACTGTACTTTATGTTAATATATTGTACTAAATATATCAACATTTATAAATTGACAATAAAAACAAATTTTGTATAGTACTATGACAAATCTTTATCTTAAGATAATATGTGCTCGGATTGGATTGTAAAAATTGTAATTTTAAGAATAAAAATTTAATAAATCAATAAAAAGAATATTCGAACTTAATAGTCTTGTATTATTAATGGGTGGATTGGTTTGGAATAATAAAATCAGAATAAAAAAAATTCCATGAATACAATTCTTGTGTCAGATTGAAATTTGCAGTGCAATACTCGTACTAGGAAGTTCAAGTCTCTCGATAAACTTCAATTATTACGTTTGTTAATGCAATAAATATTCATGGCAAAAACTGGAGAAAGAGAATGGAAATAGTACAATAAAATTGAAAAACAAAAAAAAAAAAAACAGAACAATAAATACATAAAGAAGAATTCCTACTAAATGTGAAAAGATTGGAAATTTATTGGCAATGCAACCACGCCTATACGGAACAGCTTTCCCTGCTCTACTCTCATGCTCTCAGTACTCAATACTGTGTGGCTGTGAGTCCATGATGATTCCCAAATATACCTACTATTTTACAATAGTACTATGACCAAGGCCACTTTGTTTTTTGAATGTACTCCTACTTTAAATCTCATCGAATCGAATCGACGAGAAACATTGAATTGAGTTTAGTCCTTTGCGTATTTTAACCTTTCGTAACGAGAATTGCCTTGCCTTGGCATGGCTTGGCTAGGCTTACAGTTGCCTTTATGCCACTGGCATTTGTAAATTATGGCTAACAATGGAACACATCAGGCAGTCAGCAGGGTCCATGTACCTTTATAGATCCTTCCTTCCTGTCCTGCAGCTTGTTCGTTCTTGTCTTTGTCGTTTATTGTCGACTGACGATGACTTTTTTCATTTGTGTGCCATAAATTTGCGTATTACATGCCAACTTTACATGAATTACCTTTGTAAGTGCCGACGCGACGCGAAAATTACACAATTGCATATAACAGTTGTAAAGAATAGAACAGAACAGAACAGAATAAGTGAGTGGTACAAGGCCAAGAATCTGCTAAGATAAGGTAAGGATGACAAAGATTTCTATGCAATTGGGCTTATTGAAAACGATAAGTTTCACGTTTTTATGTTATTTCAATGACAGATTTTCATACTCTACTTTTATAGACAATACAACAACATACTTGTAAGAGATAGAAAATTGTAAAGAGAATGGAATGGAATGGTTCATATGAAACATATTCACCTAATACTATACAACTGTGGTTTGGTTCCTAGAATCTACAATAAATCCTAACATACAATCTGCCGATTCACTACATTTCAAACATTAAAAAAAGTAGTACGTAAGCAATTACATGGATAGAATTGAGTACCTTTGAGTAATGCTTAAATCAATAACAAGACTTAGTACAATAGATCAGAGAAATGGTGCTGCCGGAGTGATGTGGACGATGTGGAAAGAGTCTGTCAAGTGTAAGAAATGATGTTGTATGCCTATTTAGGTTGACAAGTACGATACCAACAAATAAGTATATGTACTTCAAAAATTGGGAGAAAAAAATAAAAATCTTTAAAAATCGGTTTCAATGAAGATGAAATATCCTTCTTAACATAATTTTATGAACTTATGCTATGAAAATGTACGAGTATTCTATTTCAAAGTGTTTCTTTCCTCATACAGAAAATTTAAGATGTCTACTTAAGTTAAATTCTACTGAAATCCTTCCAGAATATCTACTATTATTGAATCTGAAGCAGTGTTGGCATTAATCAATTCAATTTTTAATCAAACAATTTATTTAATCAAATTAGCAATGATTAACATAATGAAAAATTTCTATTAATGATCTGAATCTCAAGTTATCGAGTATTAACGTTTAACTACTCTTACGGGCGAATATTATTTTACGGACGCCATAACCTCGGCAGCACTCTGTCGCGCTTTTGGTAGCTTTAGGCGAGGATCACCGGCTGCTGTCCACTCAACTGACTGCTGATTTTAATGGTCTTTTTTTCCCATCAAAAGGCAATGTTTAATCAACCATCTTATCAGCCGATGTGCTACTCAAAATCTTTGATTAATGATTAATAATTCCATTCTTTTAATTAATCTATATTCAAATTTTGTTATTATGATTTTTAGTTATTAATCGTTAATCAAATTATCTTTTGGCCAACACTGCTCTGAAGATACATTAAGTCAAAGAAGAGGGCTACACAAATAATTGATATACATATGAATAAATAATAGATCAATCTCTGCTACAAAATACTAGACGAAAATTCAATATTTACAAGCTATACCCGGAATAGCAATGTATCTGGAGAGAACAATTTTGTAACTCAGGCTTATAGTGACCATATGTAAGTATTATTTTCTAATTAGTAGTACAAGAGACTTAGTAGTACAAGAGACTTAGTAGTACAAGAGACTTACATGAACTGTTGACAGAGATGACTTTATGATTTGATAATCATGATCCGATTATAAGTTTATGGCTTCCAATGGTTCTAGAGACGCTACTACTACAGAAAAATGGAAAACAATAAATTTCTGGTGTCGATCAAACCCTGTCTTTTTGATGGAAAAATACTATTCTATCTTGAGAAGTGTTATAAGACACGGTGAGAGATAGAGAGAGAGAGAGAGATGATTCATTGGAAGTACTTTAGTTAACTGACTTATAACATGGCCATACAATTACCGATAATCCTCTGGTTGGCAATTGTTCCACAATATACTAAATAGTATAAGTAAGTATGAAGGGTATAAACACATCATGTTATTTATTCATTTCGCTTTTCATTTTCGAATGACTTTTCAATGTTCATGTGTCTTTTATTCTACTGCTGCTTGTTGATACTAAACAAAGTTGAATTTAAGGAATCAAAGATAGGACATATTCACTTCACTTGAATTCAGTTTAGACCATGCGAAACGAAACAAATAAAAGGATTGCGAACAATAACTGACCACTAACATATGTGTGTCCTGTTTCATTCAGTTTTCTGTTCAGAATGTTGAATTTCGTTGAATTGAGTTGAGTGGTGTTGGTGTTGGTGTTAGCTGGAGCAGTTTGCACCATGTGTGTCTGTTTGTCTATTTAGTATTTGCCGCCCCTGTCTAGTTTACTGGTTGGCTACTGCCTGTCTAGAGTCCTGTTCTGTTCGGTTCGGTTCTTTCCTGTCTTGTCTGAACACTTTGGCATGTCCTGTAGTCTTGCATTCGTGCTTAAATGCTGTTGTTGTCCAACAAGGACGACAACGATGGCAGTCATTGCCATGATAGTGATTACATGTGGTCATAAACAAAAGAATGAGAACACGATGAAGAGGACGTAAATGTACTCCTGTAACAGCTTCAGCTCGGTTGTTGCCTGTCGCTTTATTAGTTACTATAACAGGATAATCAGTGCTCGCTTAAACGTTCAACGCTGCTTACAACAATCCAAATCCATTCAACACATTATATTCCATCAACAAGCTGATGCTGCTTGGTGTGGATCTCTTTGAGCAAAATTTTAATTTCCCAACCAAGTTGAAGTTTCTTATGCTTGCCTAACACTATGGACAAGATTGTAGTTGACTAGAAAAGACTTGTGTAGTGTTGGCTAGAGTAGAGTTGTGTGGAGTGGAGGGTGGTAGACTAGACTCCTTGGATTAATGCAAGTAGAAGTTATGGTCGACAATTTAACGACGACGATGGTTTTCCTGGCTCAATTGGATCGGATTGGAGTTGACTAAAGTTTGGTTGAGTTGGAGTTGCTTTGCGTTAAGTAGAGATGAATGTGCATTGCTGTACATATTCGCCTTGACTTATCCCTAGCCCTTTTCGTATACTTATTCCTATTCTTCGTTCTTCTTTTCATATGCTATATCCGATCCACATTCTTGTCCGTTTCAGTCAAAGTCAATAAATTTCTAGCTCACTTTACTCAGGTGCCAGTCTGCCAGTCAGTCTGCCCTGCACTTCTATCCGCCCTCTGTCTATCTATCTATTTTCATTCTTTTCAGCAGCTTTTAAGGTGTTTTAAGCTTTTAATATTTGTTCTTGTTGGTCTTATTTTTATTGTTCAGTGTTCATCCTTAGTAAAGTCCTTGGTTTATCTTAAAAGGTTTTATTCAACACTTAATGATGACTGATAATGGTTTATGGTGTTTTTAAGTTGCCAAACCAGTTCAGATGTTCAGACAGGCGACATTAGAGAAATAACAGAAGGAAACATTGTGTGGGAAAATCTTGAAATTTTCTTCTTGTGCTAAATTAATTATAAAGTTGTACGACGAAAATAGCACACCTGTGCGCCTTGGGAGACATTTGGGCTCTTTCAGAATAGTATGTCCTTCTCTGTACTGTACAATGGTTGGCTTTGAGCATCAACCTGAATCCTGCATGACTAAATGCGATCACGCAAAAGACATAAACAATGTACGACGATGCGTTAAAGACATAAAACAACAATAATAACAACAGCAACAGTAGGAAAAACCAAAAGCACATTGCGTGCCATAATAAAAAGCAGTAAACAGCAGTCACGACATGACATGACAGGACAGGACAGGAGTAGAGAAGGAGTACCTATAGGAGAGGGCAGAATAGCATCCGATTTCAACTCAACACAACTTGATTCGACTCAGGCAGATGACAGATTGCACAAATCCACATATGTGTGTGTGGGAGTTTGTTGAACGTTACTATATAAGTAAACACACATGTGTATGTGGGGTGCCTTCGTTCTTAGCTTGTGTTTACTGTTAACGGCAGTAAGGTGTAGTGTTAAGCGTAAGTGTTGAGTACAGCTGAATGTCGAGGTGAGTTGAGTTGACTGCGTTCAATCTTTTGTAGAACGCGTTGCTCATTACAAATGAAAAGCGGAAATGACTAACAACACATGGGCACAACATACCAAACAAAACAAAATGAGGCCCTCCGTCCATTCTTGAGCTTAGATTCCCTAACACAGCCGTTCTTAAACTCTGGTATGCAGTCCCAGACCCAATGGTAGTACATACATTGTGAATAGAGGAGAAGCAAAATAGAATTTTGCGGCCTCGAACCTCAAGTTAATAATTCAATTTAAAAATTAGTCTATTTTATGAAGAGATATTACTACCCTATTTTCTTACACGAATCTTTTCTTGTTCTTAGTTCTTCAAGCAGTTAATAGTATTATAAGTTTGTCAAGAAGTTTGTAACACACAGAATTAGACATCGGAGACCCCATGCAGTTCTTTATTGAAAGTTTCTATTATCGTTGAGTATTGTCGTCCCCGGCAATGGCACCCAGAGGTCTATGAACCACAGTTTTAGAATCGCTGTTCTAACATACATATATACCTTGTTATTTTTGTTGTCTTTGTCATTAAAACAGGTACTCAACATCAGGCCAAACAACCACCTGCTCATCATTTCTCTTAACTCCCTTTGCTTTTGCATTTCCTTTGACAATCACCATTCACACACTCACCCTCACACATGGAAATCTACACACGTTTAAAACACAAAAACGCCATTGAGCACGAAAAACATAAATGTCAACAACATTAAAAGAAAAAGAGGAAATAAAAAAAAAAAAATATTTTAAGAAAAATAAACCATAAAGAAAATAAGAAAATACAAAACAAAAAAAAAACAAACAAAACAAACAATTGAATAAAGAAATGAATGAATGAATGAACAAGCATTAAATAGCGGAAATACATATCATTATTGCATGACGGAAACGGAAGTGGTGCCGCCATCACAACTGGTACAAGTAGGTAACATAAACACACCTATACACTTATGGATAAAAAATAAGAGCATCTTCAGGGCATCACTACTTTAATGCCTTGGTATCGTGTTAAAACAAAAAAAAAAAAAAAACCCGATTCTATTAAATTAAATAAAGAAAAAACATAGAAAATGTCTGGTCGAAATAATACCCACTCATTGTTAGGCACTTTTAAGTAGCAGCTTGAGTATTCAGGAGAAATATCTATTCAAATGGCTATCAAAGATAAAAAATCTGTAAAGTGCGAGTGGGATTTGCATAGGAAGGGTTTCGTACCATCGCACAATATTTAACAATATTGTATGTTTGGAAATTCGTTGGACGTCAATCTTGTACCTCTGTCTGAAGTTGGCAGTGATATACTGTTTTGATTTTGTGAAAATATGATGAAAATTCTGATTTTTTCGGTGGATTTTGATTTTATGTTGTTATAGTAGCACTCTTTGAAATTATAACTGGGAAAAATTTAACTGGTACCTTTACGGTTCATGAGATAGAGTTCATTGATGGATGGACGGACAGCGTGTGCTTAATACATAATAGGGTCTCGTTGGCACCTTTTGTGAATCCATATTATCACATCTATCGTTTGCCCTATCATAGGTTTAAGAACGTTGTTTTGATTTTAGAACATCAAGAAGGAAATGTTATATGCTGAATTTTTTAAGCTACATACTGTTACAAAAATGATCGATAGCCGATCATTTCAATTAGGAGAGAAGAAGAGGAGGAATAACAAATGAGAAGTGAATGACATTGAAGGAAATTTAACTGGACAAATAAGAAATCTCCATATTGGCCTTTTGGACGAGAAGAAAGAAAGAAGTTTTTGCGGTGTTTGGAATTGCCTGTTGCTGCTGGATCACCACGTCGAGCTGCAAGTCGCCATTTGATCATCACGTCGCCACTTGCCTCCGTTGGATCACCACGTCGCCACTTGCCTCCGTCAGATCGCTGCACATGCCGCATCACTTTCACACCACACCAATTGGTAGCCGCTCGCCAGCTGATAGCAGATTTCTAGTTTGTATAATTTTAAAACTCAGACAAATTGGAAATTTGTAATATAACATCCATTACTCTATATTCGGGAGTGCTTGAGTCACAAAACTTTCAAAAATGAGCTGTGAGCTTGAATTTATCAGTTAACAATTATTTTTTTTAAAAATCTTTTATCTCAGGGCAACATAAGGTATCACATTAAGAACATACATATGAAACTCACCAGATATCCTCTTAACAAGCTCCCATTCATAAACCGGCTACTTACCATCGTCGAATGTGGCCAACTTTCGACCTATTGAGAATGGGGCTCACTCACCATGATCTTCTTGACCATTTTTCCAATTAATGTATTTGTCAAACTTCTATTAAATGATTGCAGAAAACTAGACAATGATAGAAGGCAACGCTTGAGGTACAATCTATCATCCAATTTCATCAAAAATCTATTCCTCCATCATCAAGTCTTATTGATCGAATGTAACCACGAGTTGAAGGCTCTCTTTATATCTGTAAAAGAAAAAATTAAAAATGTCCTACAAAAATGAAAAATCTCCTTACTTTTTGAACAAGCATACATCGTATACATATATGTCAATCTAAGCTGTGCTTATTATTTTGACAATGAGTGTAAAATTAATGTTATGTTATGTCATGACATATTTTTGTCACCTGTATACACAACATTTGCATTAATCATAGTTCCTTCAATCAATGCTTTTTTTTATCAAAATGAAAGCGACAACAAATTAAATAAACATTTTCACTTTCAGCGCGATGAGGAGATGAGGACTGAAGGCAACGAATGAAAAAAAGTGTGTAATCTTGTATGCTTATTTTCCATACATTTATGGTAATTTGTTAGAATGTTATCGACTGAATTGAAAGTTGGGTGGAAGAAAAACCACCGATATGAAAAACCACAGCATCAATAATAATATTCTGGGAACCCATGTATAAAAGGATCGCGGTTCATGAATTCTAATAATTTTTTTCTGTTATTATAAGAATATTTGCGATATGCCTTTCAATTCTTGGCTGATTTAGCGAACTGCCTTATTGCATTACTTGAACAATCAAAGATAAGCGATGCTATTATTGTGGCCATAATCTGTCCATTTTTCAAAAAGGGAATTGAATTTCTTTAATGAATTGTATGCCACCCCTCAGGCGGCTCTGGTTGTCATTTCCAATATGTCACTGATGGGCATATATCTCAAGTACGTAGCGGCTTCTTCTTAATCCCTGTGTCGCCTGCCCCAGCACTATCCTACAAGAAGTTGGGATTCAAGCTGATGATGTGGAGTATGTGACTACTATGTGCCAGCTCTAAAATGGAATGACAATTTCAAGACAAGATTCCCGGGTAGATATGATTGGGGCGACCCCAAGGCACATATCGATTTATGTTGATAGCCAGGCTCTGTCGGCCCACCGCATCAAGAGCAAAATCATACGCAGTATAGTAGAACCTCTTAATCAAGCTCGACAACACTTTATCATGCCTAACTGGGTGCCAGGTCATTACGGTCTCCAAGGTATTGAGATGCTGGACGAGTGTGCCAGCACTGTCTGTGTCTCAAGCAGTTGCCGATATTTACAGACCATAACAGGATATCCTTTCAGGCCTGGTAGCGAAAACCAGGGATCAAAAGCAGGCTGAAAATTGGCAAATGTGCCTGGCTGCACTATCGCTGGAGGCGCTCTACAATTTTACTTCTACAATTCAACGAGAAAAAGAATTCGGACGATGACGGGAGTTATTACGGAGCATTACACCATCGTGCTGATGGCCAATAGGATGCATGTTCCAAATCATGACTTCTGTCGTAGCTGTGAAGATAATCCATCAGCATAATCCCTGATTGCCCTGCTCTTCTTGGTAGACGAACCCGGTTACTCGGTATATCAGAGGGTGATATCTGGGACCAACCTTACCCCTTACAATGAACTCATATATGTGCTTACTTATTCAGAAATACAATTGAAAGTAATAATGATTTAGGTAAATATTATTTTTAAAGAATAAGAAGGTTAAAAATATTGATTAAAAAATTGAGAAAACAGAAATTCAAGCAGTGGAAAAATAAATTTAAAATTCAAAAAAGACTCATTAATATGGTATACAGAATGAGACATTCAAAAGACAATGGTCCAATATAACCTTCGATAAGGATGTTAATAGAATTTAAACATTGGTTATCACATGGGACTTCGAAAGCCTTTATAAGATTTTCTTCAAATTAGAGCAGAATCAGGAATTAGAGTCAAAAACGAAATGTAAAAAAAACTGATGATTAAACTGAACAAATTATACCAATTGATTAAAAAATCAATAATTATATATATAATTTTTAAATTTTGTACTCAATACAAAAAGCGAAACAAATAATTTATAAATAAATAAATAAATAAATAAATAATAAATAAATAAAACGAAATTTTCCTGATTCAATCAGAGATTCAACTTGCCAAAATTACTGGAGAATTGAAATCATAATCAATAAGAAAATAAATAAAATTCCCTATCAATATTTCAAGTAGTAATTCTGAATTTCCTTTGACTAAAACTTAAATAGAAATAATAAAAGATATCATAAACAAAAAAAAGACAAAATCAATAAAATAATAGATTACAATATTTGAGTACAAAATCTCCCCAAATGGTAAAAATAAAAATTAAAAAATTAAAAAGTGCAAAAGTAATTGAACAAAATACTTAAAAGTAAATATCATAACACAAATAACTCAATTCAGATGGACACAAATTAATAGAAAATAATTAATATCAGAAGAAATAAAAAAATATTAAATTTTTAATAAAATTTAATGAAATAAATCCAATAATGATTTTATTAATGATTAAAATCTGAATAATCTGTAAATCGTTTATTATACAAAATTCTATTCCCGAATTCACAAAAACAGGGTGCAGATACACATCCATTCTTAGTAAATAATTACACTGGCCGACAAAATCGAACTTTTTTTGGTGCTTGAATAATTGTGATGATTAATTACTAATTCGATGACGCTGATTTCGAATCTGGTATTTGTTTTTTTCTATGTCCTCTAGTTTTTGAGATATAGCTACTTTTTGATTTTTACCCTTACATAGAGGTTGTATACAAAATTATACTACTACTAATGTTGTTTATGTTATTGAAAATCTGAAATATCAAATTCATATAAAGTAATATCAACAAATTCATAATAATTTAGTTTGATAATCAAAAAGATTTTAATATTCAAAATATTTCAGTTTAAAAACGAAAAACATCTATTTTATAGAGGTTGATAAGGAATCAAAAATAAAATATAACGGTTTTGCTTTACTTATTTTTCTAAAAATAGCTTAATGAATGGTACTTTGAAGATCAAAAGAGAAAGAGATGATAAAATTAAAGGAACACTTGTATGAGCAAAAACAACATGAAACTAACACATCACTCAATAAGTTCGTAGATTCACATATATATGGCGTCGCTAATGACAAATTCGTATAATTTTAAGAATCTATCAACTTTCAAACGATACGTGTGAAAATTTTATGTCAATCTGACATTTACTTTAAAAGTTACAGATATTTCAGTGAAGCAACCGAATTTCGTGTGTTGCTACAACATTGCTTTGTAATGGAAAAGATACGGTTCAAGCAAAGCAATGGCTTGACAAGTGTTATTCTGACTCTGCTCCATCGAGACAAATGATAGAGAAGTGGTTTGCTGATTTTAAACACCGAAGATTGCAATAAACATTGTTCTCCCGTACGATATGAAGTAATTCGTACATCGAATGATAAGTTCTTTTTGTGAAAATGTTTTAGGATTTGATGCTTCTGTCCATTCACAATCATCTCTTGGTTGAGATTGGATAGCAATAGATTCTCCAATTTCTTCCTCCTGAAATTGTGGCAGTTGGTAAAAAATTGGAATTGGAATGTCATCTGAATGAGGAATCGGTCTGTTATCTGAAGGAATATTTCCATATGTTGCAATGGTTTCTATTAATGCCCACTGTAATTGCCATACAGAAATAACAGTTTTTTGTTCGCGCCAAATCATAGCTACTCCAAACTTTAATGATTTACGTTTACCTTTCTCCCATTGTCTCAACTGTTCATTGCACATTGTACACACGTTATGAGGTACCCACGCTTCATCTTGATGACAAATTTCAATGTTGAAGTAAGCATAATACAAGCGCATGACATTGTTTGTTTTCGGTTTCGACAGATATATTCACCGCAAATGTAGCAGAACTTATCAGGATCATTAACACAACGTCTAAACTTATAAGGCATGTAATATGCGAGCGTAATAGAAGTAGTAATGTATGTTCTGCAGCTCTATTGTACAACGACCAATTTCATATTGTTTTTGCTCTTGCAAGTCTCCCTTTACTTTTATCATCTCTTTCTCTTTCGATCTTTAAATAACAGTTCATTAAGCTATTTTTAGAAAAAAATTAAAGCAAAACCGAATACCGTTATATTTTATTTTTAATTTCTTATCAACCTCCCTAAAATGAATGTTTTTTCAATTTTAAACTGAAATATTTTGAATATTAAAAACTTTTTGATTATCAAACTAAATTATTATGAATTTGTTGATATTACTTTATATGAATTTGATATTTCAGATTTTCAATAACATAAACAACATTAGTAGTAGTGTAATTTTGTAAAAAACAAAAAAGTAGCTATATCTCAAAAACTAGAGGACATAAAAAAAAACAAATACCAGATTCGAAATCAGCGTCATCGAATTAGTAATTAATCATCACAATTATTTAAGCACCAAAAAAAGTTCGATTTTGTCGGCCAGTGTAATTATTTACTAAGAATGGATGTGTATCTGCACCCTGTTTTTGTGAATTCGGGAATAGAATTTTGTATAATAAACGATTTACAGATTATTCAGATTTTAATCATTAATAAATTCATTATTGGATTTATTTCATTAAATTTTATTAAAAATTTAATATTTTTTTATTTCTTCTGATATTAATTATTTTCTATTAATTTGTGTCCATCTGAATTGAGTTATTTGTGTTATGATATTTACTTTTAAGTATTTTGTTCAATTACTTTTGCACTTTTTAATTTTTTAATTTTTATTTTTACCATTTGGGGAGATTTTGTACCCAAAAATTGTATTCTATTATTTTATTGATTTTGTCTTTTTTTTTGTTTATGATATCTTTTATTATTTCTATTTAAGTTTTAGTCAAAGGAAATTCAGAATTACTACTTGAAATATTGATAGGGAATTTTATTAATTTTTATTTATTTTCTTATTGATTATGATTTCAATTCTCCAGTAATTTTGGCAAGTTGAATCTCTGATTGAATCAGGAAAATTTCGTTTTATTTATTTATTTATTTATAAATTATTTGTTTCGCTTTTTGTATTGAGTACAAAATTTAAAAATTATATATATTTATTTATTGATTTTTTTATTCAATTGGTATAATTTGTTCAGTTTAGTCATCAGTTTTTTTTTACATTTCGTTTTTGACTCTAATTCCTGATTTTGCTCTAATTTGAAGAAAATCTTATAAAGGCATTCGAATTAGTAATCCCATGTGATATCCAATGGTTAATTCTATTTAAGTTTTAGTCAAAGGAAATATAGTTTCAGAATTACAACTTGAAATGTTGATAGGGAATTTTATTAATTTTTATTTATTTTCTTATTGATTATGATTTCAATTCTCCAGTAATTTTGGCAAGTTGATCTCTGATTGAATCAGGAAAATTTCGTTTTATTTATTTATTATTTATTTATTTATTTATTTATAAATTATTTGTTTCGCTTTTTGTATTGACTACAAAATTTAAAAATTATATATATAATTATTGATTTTTTAATCAATTGGTATAATTTGTTCAGTTTAATCATCAGTTTTTTTTACATTTCGTTTTTGACTCTAATTCCTGATTTTGCTCTAATTTGAAGAAAATCTTATAAAGGCTTTCGAAGTCCCATGTGATAACCAATGTTTAACATCCTTATCGAAGGTTATATTGGACCATTGTCTTTTGAATGTCTCATTCTGTATACCATATTAATGAGTCTTTTTTGAATTTTAAATTTATTTTTCCACTGCTTGAATTTCTGTTTTCTCAATTTTTTAATCAATATTTTTAACCTTCTTATTCTTTAAAAATAATATTTACCTAAATCATTATTACTTTCAATTGTATTTCTGAATAAGTAAGCACATATATGAGTTCATTGTAAAAGGTAAGGTTGGTCCCAGATATCACCCTCTGATATACCGAATAACCGGGTTCGTCTACCAAGAAGAGCAGGGCAATCAGAGATTATGCTCATCTTCACAGCTACGACAGAAGTCATGATTTGGAACATGCATCCTATTGGCCATCAGCACGATGGTGCAATGCTCCGTAATAACTCCCGTCATCGTACGAATAGTGCAGCCAGGCTCATATGCCCATTTTCTGCCTGCTTTTGATCCCTGGTTTTCACTACCAGGCCTGAGAGGATATCCTGTAATGGTCTGTAAATATCGGCAACTGCTTGAGACACAGACAGTGCCCAGCCTGTCGTGGCACACTTGTCCAGCAACTCTAGTCCTTATCGAAGGTTATGATGAATCAGTGTCCTATAAGCGTCCTGTGTTTCTAAGTTATATATTTTTATAAACTTGGTATAATTTGTTCACATTAATCAAGACAACATACTTCAATTTCTGATTTCTCAGCTTTTATTTACGATTTCATTTTAAATCCTTATCAAAGAGGACATAGAAAAAAACTAAGATCAGATTCGAAATCAGCGACCTCGAAATAGTAATAAATCATTACAATTATTCTAGCACCAAAAATGCTGTCGGCCAGTGTTACATATTATTAACGATTAATGAAATAAAAATTACAGGTTGGTTGAAAAGTAGTGAAAGCAAAAATGAAAGAATGATAATTTTTAAATGAATAAATTTTTTTTAACCAATATAGTCTCCCTCAATTTCAATACACTTATTCCAATGATCCTCCAATAATTTTATACCATCTCTGTATTGATTTTCCGGAAGCTCTGCAAAATACTAGTCCACAGCTGCAATAGTTTCTTCATTCGACGAAAAGCGCTTTCCACGAAAAAATTGTTTCAAGTTTCTGAATAGGTAGAAGTCGCTGGGAGCCAAATCTGGTGAATACGGTGGGTGTTCAATCAATTCGATCTTTAATTCATTGAATTTAACCACCTTCAAAACACTTGTGTGAACACGTGCATTGTCTTGATGAAAAATGATTTTTTTCTTGTGCAAACCGGGTCTTTTTTCACCAATTTTTTCATTCAGCTGATCCAAAAGGTTGCAATAATATTCAGAGTTAATTGTTTTACCTTTTTCAAGATAATCAATCAACAAAATGCCTTTTGCGTCCCTAAAAACTGATGCCATAACCTTTTTTGCCGATCGTTCTGACTTCATCTGTTTTGGAGCTGAACAACCAGCTTCAGGCCAATGTAAACGTTCTTGTTTTAGTTTAGGATCATTGTGGTAGATCCAAGTCTCATCCATAGTTATGAAACATCGCAAAAAATCTGTTTTATTTTGCTTAAAACGCTTCAAATTACACTGAGAAATTTGTTTTCGATTCAGTTTTTGTTGAATTGTTAAGGAATGCGGCACTAACTTTCCAAACAGCTTTTCCATATGCAAGTCTTCATGTAAAATGTAGAGTACCCGTTCATCTGAGATGACTATGGTATCAGCAATTTCTCGCTTAGTCGAACATGGATCATTAGACACAATATGATAAACTTGCTCAACAATTTCTGCATTTCAAACAAAAAATACATACATTCTTACGTTGCGTTTAAATAAATTCGTTACAGAGGAGTTGTTTTATATGAAAAAATAGTGCTTGAAAATCGTTCTTATTGAGAGGTAATTCGCTATATAGGAGTCCGTTACAGAGAGGTTAAAACATATGGAGAAATATGCTGTGTCTTCAAACTTACTTCGTTATAGAGAAGTATTAGCCATTGGGGAGTTCGTTATAGAGTATATTGTTTTCGGTACCTGGTTGAGTTCTGTGAAAGCGGAAGACTCAAACTGTCTGCCTCGGTCTGATGTGATTCGTGCTGGAACTCCAAATTAAATCAATTTTATTTATAAAATAATTGGTTTGTCTGATTTGTTAAGAAGTGCGGTACAAAAGTTTGTTTTGAATAAATTAAGGGACTCTATAATAATAGTTAGTGCAAGGCCAGGGAGGTGTGCATTGTTGTTCATTTGATAAGCCACCAGAATTATATATGTGTCTATCACAGATGTGCAGTGAAGCATAATAATCGAGTTCGCGAAGCTTATTGTAATAATGAGCGAACCTTTCATGAAAGATAGATTCGTTGTCTCTACCGCTCTCATGCAAAACGTTGTTGGTTTCACTTGAGAGCGATAGAGACAGCGAATGCAATTCTTTCTTAAAATTTTTTTGATTATTTTTTTTATTTCGAACTTTTAAATTTATTTCTTCTGTTTTTATCATTTATAAAGATTTCTATACATTTCTGGTGTCATTTCCTTAGGCAATTCAGTTTCTTGTTTTGCTTTTTATACTTTTGTTTACATTTTTGATTTCCAACTACTTTATTATTATGAGTATTTAACTTTTCTCTGGCTACGGCGTTTCTTTTTTGCCAGTGGCTGTGGTTGAGGTATTGCCGATGTTACCTTAGGTGATGGTGCCGAGTTCAGTGTTAAATAAGGTGTTTTCTTAAAAAAAAGCGCAAATGAGGTGTTAGTAAAAGCATGAAAAAAAATATAAATAAACTTTCATTTCACCATTTTTTTAATTTTTGGACTACGCCAGCGACCACTGTGCAACGGGACCCTATTACTAAGCCTACGCTGTCCGTCAGGTAGCTCTCTCTCATGAACTCTAATAGGTAGACAGTTAAAATTTTCATAGAGTTAATTTTACATAATTTCAGACAGAGGTACAATATTAACGTTCAACGTATTTGCTTATATAGTATTTAATCTTGAGCGAATCCGACCCGCACTTGACCGATTTATTATTTACTGTAGTAACAAATATTTATGCTTCCAAAATGAAATTCTCTACATGATATAGATTTTAGTTTCATATTTCTATTTGCAAGCAAAATTTTTAGATTAACAAGTTTTAAAATGTCCCCGGCAGCAAAACGCTGTTTTTTTTTTTGCATATTTAATGCACTTGTACGTATTAAACGGATGTATAGCTTAAGAGTGGAGAATTATTGGTTCATATTCATTGTGATTGATGTGCTCGATATTTTCTTCTTCATTCTCATCATCACTCAATCTCATTATCTTTATCACAGGAATCGAAAAAAAATTGAAACTGAGGCGAAAGCGATTTCTGTGACACCACTGATACTTTAATTATTGTAAACTAAAATTATGAAAATTTTTTCAATATTGAAACGTCGGCGTTTTCTAGCACATACCCGATAGAAAAGATTTCACTTCATTCATACAATTCCTATAGCGCAATCTCTTAGTTTTTACCATGTTCATTTAACCTGGCTACTCTGCTTTCTTAGACGCAAATGGTTGATTTGGATGACCCAAAAGAGTCCAGCTATTATTTACACGATTTATTAGTAATGAGTTTTTTAGACGTATAATATACATATAATAATGTGTCAATTCACACTACCCGGATCGTTAAATCTTTTCGAGAGCCATGAACATGTCTCACCTACTCATTGGACCTATTAATTATCGAAAATGTTTGGGCATGATGGTGTTGTGGGTGTGATATTCAAGTGGTACGGAGTGCATAATATGCAATCCCCTTTTTTCATTAGAAACATAGATACATACATACATACATATGTGTATGTGTGTCTGAGCCCGAGCTGATTTTTTTGTTATTTGTCAAACAATGTAAAAATTGAAAAATTTTCGAAATTTTCCGCCAGTCTGGGCCTCTTTGGTGCAGACACATTGGAATGTCCTCAATATACTCGCATGCATCTATTGTAGTAGTGTTTACTGCTGTTGTTGTTGTTGAAGTTGCTCTGCAATATTACAAGTATGTACATATATGTAGTTATATGGAGCTACATCCTATATATGTATATTACGAGAGTTATACATAGTATAACACATGTATGTATGTACATATATATGTATGATGCATGGCTACGTAATTAAACTAAGGTTAGTGGATCTATTCTCATTTACTCATGCTGTTCTATAGTTTTTACCATTAACCTTAAACTTAAACCAAAGAAGACCATGGATACCAGTATCTTTAGATATTTATTTTTTTTATAAAATATTTTTTCTTCCATGTGCCTCTACCATTTTACATGCCAAAAAAAAAACCATTTTAAATCTCTGCTTTACACCTGAGCCAATGTTTCCGGACTAAAGAGGATGGGCTTCTTAGCTTCAGTCTCAGTAGTCTATAATATTGTAATTTCTTTTATTCTGACTCTGTCTCCTTCTGTTTTATCCTCGTCTCCTCCTCTTCGTTATCATCTTATATCCATTTCATTTTTGCAACATTTTTAATGTTCAGTTCAGCTTTGCATACGAAGAAGACACGTTCATAGAGGAGCATCGTTGCACTTTGTCTATTACAATAAAAATTGGAATTTTACTGTAGGAAATGTGTAATGGGAAAAAGGGAAATGGGATCAGAGTCAACACTACCACTAGAAGCCATAAGTGTCAGAATGTTTCGCGAAGTCAGCTGCAATTTTAAGCATTGCACAACTAAGTTATGTTTCAACAAACTTGGAACCTCTAAACTTTAAGGTGATGTGTGGTGGATGCTACAGGGTGGTGAGTTTTGATAGTATGTATGGTTAAGTATCTTAAGCACCTTTGGAGTATTTAAGTAGGTAGCACGCTGATTCATACATCCATGCATTTGCGTATACTTACATATGTATGTACATATATGCGTAAGCATAATCTATGTCTGTTATAAGTTCTTAAGATATTTTCTTCGAATTTGTAGTTTTCTATTATTTTCTTGTGTGTGTGTGTGTGTGTGTAAAGTAAACTTTTATGCCATGTACACAGCATTTTTCAAATTTAATGTAATTACAAAATAAAAACAACAATAGAATATTAACTTTGGCTTACCGAAGATTAAATATTTCTATATGGTACACCCTAAGTAGTTGATAAACTTGCGCATGCAGAAATTATTGTATTTTTTAACAAAGTTTATTGTAATGCCCTTTTTTTAATCTTAAGATAAAGTATCTTTTATCTAAACGATTCACATGAGAAGTCTCCAATTTCCCATTCAAGATTCATGTACCAACTTATTTGAATCTCTTATGCATCAGAGCTTATTTAAGTAGTAAATGAGTGATCACTCAAAATGTCGATGAGTATCCTCAACATATGTAAGTATGTATGTAATATATATTTGCTTAACAAATTCTTATTTGTTTAGGGATTAAATTCTCCATGAAGATCCTGAGAGATTGTCTCAAATCACGAGTAGACATCCAAGATTTACTTCTTTGGACCTGGGTTCAATTCTGCAACAGTTCTTCCTCCAACAGTATTAGCAATTTAACAACCCACAGAAGGATTCAAAGGCATTTATAGAAAATGAGGTTGCTTTCCTGGTTATGTCGTCAGCCTTTTCATTATCTTCAATTTCTATATAACTTGGCATCTACATATTAGATAGATAAATGTTACTTTCTGACCGTTAATTTTCCATATTAGTACAGTTCCAAACTAGCACAAACTTGAGGTTTTTAATGTGACACTCTCATTCACCATTGCATGTCACTATCTACGAGAGGTACTATGTATATTTCGGGATCTGGCAACACTAATGTCAATAGCTAAAATCTGGCAACACCATAATAAAGTTTGACATTTCTTAGCATAAACGTGCTCACAACGTTTTGATGTAAAAGTGATATTTGTTTCGTTTACAGTGAGTTAAGAAAATCAATTTGGCCAAAAAATAGAGATTTCAAGAGAAGGTTTTCGTTGGATAATTTTTCACAACTTTCGACGTGGATTATCTCAACAAGAATGAGTCGATGAACTCAGTTCTTTGTATGGCGCTAAAGCACCATCAAAAACCACAGCATATCGCTGGTATTGTGAATTCAATCGTAGCCGTAGTTCGGTCGCCGACGAATTCCGTGAAGGTTGTCCAAAATCGGTTGTTGTGCCACAAAACATCGATGCAGTGTATGAACTAATAATGCAAGATCGTCATGTGACATATCGTGAGATTGAGGCATTCTTGCACATTAGTTCCACATCAATAAATTCGATTTTGCATGAACACTTAGTTGTAAAAAAAATTTGCATTCGTTGGATACCCCATAATTTGTCAATAGCTCAAAAAAAAACATGCGACGATTGGTGTAAGGAAATGCTTAAAAAGTTTAATTGTGGTGAAGGGTATAAAATCGTGACAGGTGACGAAATATGGATATATGCGTATGAACCGGAAATAAAACAGCAATCGACCGTGTGGGTGTTCCAAGACGAGCCAAATGCAACTTAAGTTGTTCGCGCTCGAAGTACTGCGAGGCAAATGGTCGCCTGTTTCTTTGGCCGAATGGGTCATGTGGCCACTGTTCTGCTTGAGCAACGTAGGGCGGTCAATTCTGAGTGGTAAACGAACATTTATTTGCCGGAAGTCTTCAGAGAAATTCACAAAACCAACCGCCAAAGACGAATCATTCTCCATCATGACAATGTGAGCTCTCACACATCTCGTCAAACAGGTGAATTTTTGAGCAGTCAAAACATCGAATTGACCCAATGACTTCTTCTTGTTCCCGAATATCAAAGATGAACTGCGTGATTAACAATTTATGAGCGCCGAAAAAGCAGTTGAAGCGTTCAAAAACCATGTGTTGGAGGTGTGTCAAGAGGAATGGAAAAACTGCTATGACAAATGGTTTGATCGAATGCAAAAGTGCATTGATCATCATGGTGAATATTTTGATAAACAATAAAGCCGATTTCATTTAAAACTGTGTGTTTTATAATTAACAGAGTCCTCATACCCTGCACTATGAATCATTGGTCTAAAATTGGCTAGTCCCTTTTTTAACTTTATTTCCTTTTACTGGTGATTTTAACATTCGGATGGCATTGAAATTGCCACCGACTAGAGAAATCACTAGCCACCAATAGTACAAACCAAAAATGGGCCAGTGAATTACAATCGAAGCAGTGAGTATTTCGCCAGCAAGCAAACTGCAAGGTATAGTATTTAACAGTTTACGTTTTGTAACAGCAAGTAATTTTATAACATTATGTTATTAACATTACAGCAGTAGCAATGACATTACAGACTGAGCAAGCAAAACGAGCACACAGTTAACATAAACTTAGCAAGCATGCATAGTTTTTGCTCTCATCATGCGCCGCTCTCTCTCTCTCTCTCTCTCTCACATGCTTTGTGTGGATGCCTAAGTTGAGAGAAAACACCGCGCTCTTTCTGAATTGAATTGTCGCAATTGCGGAACAATTTCACTTGCTAAAATGCTCATAGTATACTATTGTGATTCATGTTACAGAGCATTGTCTCTATAACATAAAGCATTTGCAGATGAAGTGCTCACTTCAATATTAAAGTGTCGGATATTGTCGTTGGCTTCACATGGCATAGACCCATGCAAGGTGTTTCTTTTATTTAGCCGGGCGGGCGTCTATGGCTAGTCTGCTGTTCTAGTGGCGTAGTGTCGCGATTGTCGTTGTTGGCGATGGCGGTTGGAGGAGTTTGTGAATTCACGTAATTTTATTTTGTTTTCATATTTATTTTTTTTTTGTTTTCTTATTTTGTTGTTGTGTGTGCGCTTTAACTAAACTTAAGGAAAATAAAGAAATAAAACGAAAGATGGAAAGAAATTAATTGTGTTGTGTTTTTGCTTGTTTGTTTGGAAATGTATGAAAAGTGAAAAGGAAAAAATAATGCAAAATCTGAAGAAAAGTGAAGTAAGCAGCTGCTGCCAGTAACAACAACAATAACATAAGCAGCTGTCTTTGCCGCGAAATATGTATAAACGATGCAAATGATAATAAACGAATGGTGAAAGGCAAAAGAAATATAATTTTATAATAAAATTAAAATAATAATAATAACAACAACAACAACAATAAACAGGATAAATTAACAGTAATAAAATGGTTTACATCAAAATCACTTAACTATGCATCTTTATATACATAAATATGTACATACATATGTGTGTCAATATGTGTTTATGTTTTTATTTGTGCATAAAAATCAGAAACTATTAACTCCACTACATATTGTAAATGTGGTAAATCGTGAGTGAGGAGTGCGTGTGTGCATAATAAATAAATTTAAATTTCATCTTGTGCGTTTTTATATATATTTTTTTTTGTTTTTGTTTTGTGATTTTTGTGAAAAAAACCAACTCCCTTTTCTTGCTTACAATTACAATAACAACAATAATAATATAACGGCAAACAAAAAGACAATAACAACATCAACATCAACATCCACATCAAGTGAGTTGAGTGGAGTGGAATGGAGTAAATGAACGAGGAAAGAACAAACACAACAAGACACAACACTACATAAAACATAACAGAAGAGAAGCGCAACAGCAGCAACAGCAGTAGCAGCAGCAGCAGCATAAAACACGAAAGAAATCAACAGAAAAACAAACCAAGTCAAAGCCCGATGTAAGTTTACAAATACAAAATATATTATCATAAGTATTGTTTGTACATATTTCGATATGCAGAGTTTGTGTTTGCATTTTGTTTTTACTTTTTTGTCTTTGCATTAACAACATTGTCATTATCATGAATAATACATATCATCAACATCATCATTATCAATAGCAAATTCAGCAGCAGAGAGCGCGATTGAGCTTTCACAACAAGAAAAATAATAATATTGGCATAATACTACTTACTAGAGAAGAAATAAGCATATCATTTCAAAAAGGCCTAACACTAAATCGAAGCAAAAGCAGAATATTAACAATATTAAATAAGATATGTAAAAAAACAAAAAAACAAAATGTTTTAAGTTAAAAGGTTTTATTGCAAATAAACATAATAATGATGTAGATAATTGTAACAGGCACCGCTCTCCTCAACATTCTAAAGCATTGTTCAGACTAAAATAAGATTGTTGGACATCGTATCGTAACCTGAGTAAATAAATAAATGAACGTTCTACGATGTCGCAAGATGATAGGTGACGGATTTACTTTTATACATATTTTGCATAAGTTGTCTATTGAGGAGGTGCATCCAAAGCATATCTATAATGATATGAGCAGCTGATTGTACATAAATAATATGTAGAAATTCGACTCGCCACACAATTGATGAGGAGAATTATGCGATGACTGGTACCTGGTACTTACTTAATAATTTTTTAGCTTTTAGTATATTATCCACATCATTAATACATATGTTTCTTTACAAAAAAAAAAAAACTTTTATCTTATGCATTTTTATACTCTTCACGCAGTGAATAGTATTATAAGTTTGTTATGAAGCTTGTAACACACTGAAGGAGACGTCGCAGACCACATAAAGTTTATACATATATTCTTGATAAGCTCGATGAGACGAGTTGATTTAGCCATGTCCTTCTGTCCGTCTGTATCTATGCAAACTAGTCCCTCAGACCCAAATTCAAATTAATGTGACTTATCGAACTAAAATTTGGACACTATAAGTTTCTGATCCATTTTCACTAACTTTATAAATTTCAAGATCTGAAGGGTACCTCCCATACAAATCCAAATTAAAAACTTACTAAACTGTATAGTGCCACTCAAACTATGCTCAAATCTGATACTCAACAGTTCTTTGTTAACAGAGAGAATATACATAGGTTAGGTTAGCTTGGCTGATCAAGAGATCTCACATATACCAATAGTGGTCCTTAGTGTTGCCAAGAAGAAGTATGGACAACCTTCAGATTCTGTTTTTTATGCTCTTTTTTGCGAGCTTTAACAGGTTGCTACTCTTTTGAAAGATACAAATCCGAGATAGCTAAAGCGTGATCTGTAGAGAGCTGGACATGGGCTAAGTAGGTGTTCTTAAGTTCCCCTAACATTTACCTCGTTGTTCATGCATCACTCTGTACAGAGTTCGTCAATTTTGGTTCTACATTGTTGAACACAGTTAGATTTTGTCATCACCGCCGCTATTGCCTTTATGGCTGCTTGGCTGTCGATGAATATGTTTATTTGGGAGTTGAGAGGAGTTAGCTCGGCTGCTAATTCTGCTGCTTTTGTAGCCACATAAATCTCGGTCTGAAACACGCTACAGTAGTCTGCAAGCTTATATGGCCGTTTTAGGTCAAGCTCTGAACAGAATACTGCAGCTCCCATTCCTCTGAGAATTTACACAGATTTCTGGCATTTGTCACCTTTCGGTTTGATGCAACCCGTGCGAGGCCGCTAGTCATTTATATCATATTTTTGCATGCTCATTCGCAGTAGCTTGAAGAGTATTACATACATCATGGGCTTGTCCTTGCTCAAATAGGCGCATTGGTGTGTGATTGGGCAAAAACTTATGGATTCGCGTCACCGAATTCGTTTCGTGCTCATTAGCTCTTCAGAAATTATTGTGGTTGATACGCTGCTTTGATGTTGTAAAAAAAGATGGAAATTCCAATTCTAACTTTTCCGGTGGATTTAAAAAAAAAAAAAAATATTGCATATTGTATTGCCACCAGAACTAAAGAAAAAGTGGTGGTAAAAATCTTTAGATATATACTAGTGGCCCATATCAGTTAAGCTACATACATATGCCCGACTCGAATATTTATTTGGCTAAGAACTAAAAAATCCTTCATAATTGATTAACTTAACATCATTAATAGTTTATACCTACATACAGGAGAATGTTTGTGGTGACCGCATGATATAAGGGATTTCAGAGTTGTCGCTAGGAAATCCAATGTGCGTATATACATCGAATCGAGGGCACTTTTGGATATTTTACAACAACTTCGCAGTAACAACAGTATGATGCCACCGAATGCTGTCATGCCACCTTATTGTTACGCCTAGATCCTGACATATTGCCAGTAATAGAGAAGTCTACATTAATAGATGACTGATATATTTTAGTTAGGGAAAAACATGAAAAAATAAAAAAAAAAAACGGAAACATAATACCACGAAATTATGATGATGATAATATTAACAATAGAAAATACAACAATAGTAGAATAGACCTTAAAGTAATTCCTTTGTTAATATATATTCTATTTACCTATAAAGGTCAATATCAGAAATATAATCTTATGAATTACCACTTTAATGTTTTGACATTTTCGATGATTAAAGATAAAATTCACAGATGTTATGCACAAGTCTCACACCAAAAACTTACCAAAGGACTGTTATACAAAAGTGAGTCACCTTCTAGACATGCTATTTAAAATCTTTGAATTTTAGGTATATGATCTGAAAAGAGATAGTTTAGCAATACCTGAACTAATTTGGAGCTTATGTTTATTAAATTTGTTAAAAATTTTCGTTTCAATGATCCCGGTGGGATTATCGCGATTGACATATTTAATTTAGGTTAAACAAAAAGAAAGAAAAATCAAGAATTAGCAAGTAATATTTCTCTTTACTATGGAATCATTGGATAAGCATGAAGTACTGGGGGACAGGTATGGCTGACTGTTGTAGAAAGCAAGACCCACTGCAATATGATAAGATATCCACCAGTGGTAACCAATCACAATGAAGTGTCATTCATTTATTTAATCATTCAATTTGCCATTCACTTAATCATTCAATCATTGAATGATTCATACAATCATTTGCTCATTCATTCAAACATTTCGGCATTCATTCAGACATTCATCTTGTTGTCGCTCAATTTGGCAAATAGAAAAACGAGTGACATTCAAATGTTGAAATGAAAGAAAAGCGTGTAGCGTCAAGGCGCATGTAGTAACTTTAAGAGCATAAATATACCAAAACAATTCCATTGATTTTTCATATGGGAATTCAGTCACAAAAACACACAAAAAAATTTACATGTGTTTGTATCTATAAGTGTATGTGTGTGTATGTGTGTATAAATGCGAGCATTTTTGTATGTTTGGGTGAATAGAAACAGAATCTGCACTTAGCTTAGCCTATCTTTAGACTTAACCAAAGTAAACCCATTTCAGGACCAAACCAAGCGATGAGCCTCAAGCACACATACCTCATTCATTCACTTAATGCCTCACATTCTTCACCAGAGCTTCTTAAACTTTGTGCCGCCGAACAAATCTCAGTGTTCCGCAAAAAAGTAATACATTGATGGTATACAAATAGCACGCAAGAAAATTGTGATGATGATTTAAATTTCAATCAATTTTATATATGCTCCATGGCCAAGAATGTTTAAGAAACTCTGCTCTACACTATACTACATAATATGAATACAAAGCTTCATTCTTCCTGTTTTTTGATTCTCATGGTGTTTCTGTTCTTATTCGCTTCGTTTACTGTTTATTCAACATCATACAGAATCTATTGTTGTTCTTGTTGTTGGAACTGAAGCTAACCTAACCTAACATTTTCCCCATACATACATGCATGCATTCCTACCCATTCCTATATACCCATTCCTATTCTATATATATCTTTGTTACTTGTAGATACTCGTATGTACGTCAGTAATAGAGACTAAGATAATACAATAGAAAGTCGTAGAAAAGAAGTTTGTGCTGTTTGGGAATACTACGTTTTTGTTGTGGTTGTTGTTTCTATTTTTGGTTTCGCAAAAGGAATTTATGTTAATTTAGTGCAACATTTTTCTTCCTGTTCCTGTTTCTGGGCAATGAATGCTTTGCTTCCTGGGCGCAGCCACAGAAAATGTTCTTACTTAAATTGTTATGGTTGTTGCCTTGCCGTATTGTTGTTATTGTTGTTTTTATTTGGCTGTCAGCAAACAATTTACGTATACATATATGTATGTATAAGTATATATAATGTACTAAGTGTATATTGTATATATTGTAGTTAAATTCCCTTAACAACATCACCAATTTGTTTGTTTCTGTGTGGTTTGTGCGCCAAAAGGTATGCAAAGGATTCTTAGCATTTCAATTTTCTTCTTATTATACCAACTATTGTTATTCATAAATACTTAGTCTAAGGACTATTTGAATATGAAGCGTACTTTTCAGTTTAAATCAAAAACCATTGATCGAAGAAACATTACCAATATTATAGATATTATGAGAACGATTATCTTTTCCACTATACAAATTTTTTAGAAAGACGTTCAATGTTGTTGTCTTTCTGAGATCGGTATTTGTAAATTGGTCTCTTGTGGTTATTCCCAATATTGTTCTTTACATTGCTCTTTAATCAATTGCTCTAATCTATTGTATTTCATTAGTTTGGTTGTCTTTACCAATTATAATTTCATCACTTAAGAGTTTAGTGGCAGACTATGAATGCCTAGCCAATTCCCCCTTAATCGATTCAGATATAATATTTTCTTGTTACTATAAGCTAAGCTTTAAATGAACAAAATCATGGCAGGTAGTATCACTACACTACAGTAATTGTTTTTGCGTGAATTAATTGTTGTAATTACAAAGTATTTATGATAAAAATACAAACTACGTATTGGGATTTAACTTCTGATGCTATGTTTCACAAGGCCATCAAGCAGTTATCACATAATGCAGGGAACGCACGATATAAGCTTGGTACTGATTTTGTGACAAATATTAATAAACAGGACATAAAACATTCAAAGAGAGTCATGCTGTTTACAGAGCAGACAGAAATTGCACGCTTTGAATTTTCTTCTGTTCTACTATTATTAGCTTCATACAATATTTGACCGTGCGTTCGTTCGTCGTGCTGTGTGCCATCCTTAATCACCTTTATGTATTTAATATTAAAATATTAAATATTGAGACACTAGGCTATCAAGATAATAATATTTCTAGCAGCGAACGCACGATAAAAACTTCACTTTTGCATTTATTCAGATTTTAATATAAAATTCAAATTTTCCGCTGGATTTTCCAAACTTCTTGTTTCAAATTCTCTTAATTTCCTAGAATGAGCACAAAAAAAAAATGTGCCACAAAGGTAAACCGTTCTCAAGCAATGCGCTTAAAAGAATTTTCACAATTTTTTTACCTTTTTGAACGCTCCTCCATCTTGATGACATAAGCGCGCAATGACAAAATTCCTCTTAACGGCATCATCGCTTCCAATATTTTCAGAATATATAAATTTGAGTCACGAGATATAACTACATATGAAAAATATTGGCGACATGCTGTTGTTACATTTCTGAAAGAGCGACAGATTCTGACATATGTCCCTTTTTTAAAAACGTTTTCATGTTTATATTTCGAGAGTACTTTGTTTTAGAATGGCCGAAAGAGGCTCCGAGGTTTTCTTTTCAAGATGTAGAGGTCCAGAGATACTCAGCATATTTTGCAATTGTTTGGGATTCAATTTCAAAGACTTCTCAAGACTAGGCCACCACTAGACAACCTTCCTTATTCCGGCATTCCACGACCACGCTTACAGGACCATATCCTTTTCATGAAATTTCCCATAACAAAATCGCAAAGTGGCTACAATATGTCTTCGATAGCCTCACGAATTCCATCTTTTAGGTCTTGAATCGAGGCTGGGCTGTTGGCGTAGACCTTATCTTTTACGTGGCCCCAAAGAAAGAAGTCGCAAGGTGTTAAATCACAAGATCTCTTCGAGAGATACACGGTCTAGAAACTTTTCCCGTAAAAAATCAATAGTTTCGTTGCTTGTGTGGCACGTAGCGACGTCTTGTTGAAAGTAAATGTTGTCCAGATCAATACCATCCAATTCCGGCCATAAAAAATCATTCATCATCGCTCGATAGCGCAATCCATTCATCGTAACTGTTGCTCCAGCCTCATTTTCGAAAAAGTAAGGTCCAATGACCCCGCCGGACCATAAACCGCACCAATCGTTGAGGATGGAGGGGATTTTCAACAATAACTCTTGGGTTGTTGCGAATAAAAATACGACAATTTTGCTTGTTCACGTAGCCACCGAGGTGGAAATGGGCTTCATCAGTCAAGATAATTTTTCGAAGGAATTCCGGATCATTTCTATGCATTTCAAGGACCCAATCAGCAAAGTCACGATGTTGCTGATGATCGGCCGGCTTGAGTTCTTGTGTTAACTGAACTTTATAAGCCTTAAGACCCAAGGCTTTATTCAAAATACGGTGTAATGACGTTTGTGGAATGCCCAATTCCAAAGAACGATAAGAAATGGACAAACCTGGATTTTCTTCAGCACTTTGGGCTACAGCAGCAATATTCTTAGTTGTTCTTGAGCGATGTGCACGGGTTTTATTCTTCACATCACTAAATGGTCCCAACAGCTTGAATTTTTTCACCAAATTCTGTATTGCTGTCCGACAAGGTGCTTCACGACGACCCATAATGTTTTAGTTTTGCGAACCGCTTCTACCAAATTTTCACCATTTTTATAGTGAATTTTAATAATTTCAATGCGTTGTTGAAGCATGTATTGTTGCATTTTTATTAATGGCGGAGTTTCTACTTGTTACAAATGTCAAAAAATGACAGCTTCAAAAGAGACATCTACCAAATAACACCTCTTATTGGAAAACCCTTTAGTAATAAAAGCCGACTTTTTATGATATATAAATGTCTTGCCAGTATTCTGGTATGAGAAAGACAATCGCATAGAAATTAGTTTCAACAAATACTTTTCTTTATTTTCTTACCTCATTTTTAACTACTCCTTCTTTTATTTTGTAATGTGTGATCCTCTGAAAGTTTTGTAATGAAATTGAAGCTAATTTCAAAGTTCATCATTTGAATTGGACTTTTTCATTTCATTTCTTCTTTTATCTAGTCTTGTATTTCTTTCCTAAATGTATTGTACTATTTTGTCATATTTACTATTTTTTTTTATATACTTACTAGATAATAGATGCAATCATTCGGGGAAAAACCTTTTTACCTTTTTTCTTTTGCTTCCATGGAAAAACCACAAGTTGTGCAATTATTAATATAATTGTGCTTTGGCATTTACTCTTGCAATATTTTTCTTTAAGGTTTTTATTTTGTATATGAATTTTTTCTTCCACTATGGTATGTACGTACATACTTCGTCTTGATATTTTTCTTTCAGTTGAAGTTTTTGTTTGTGCATTGTTGTTTTGCTTTCTTAGTCTTTTTTGTCATTATCATCAACATCATCATCATCATCATTTATTTCTTTTGCAATTGCAATTGCTGCGTTGCTTTGGTTTGCTTGTCTATTTGTTCCTGTGTTTTTATTACTTCTTCAATTCCACCTACACTACTTCTATCATATGCTCCGTTCCCTAGGCTCCAAGTCTCATGCCCTCATACCCCACTTTATCATGAGAAGGTGAAACGTGACTGTGTCTATTTTGAAATCCGCATCAAATGCTTTTGCTTGTTCACATTATCATCGTCAAGAGGGCGTTTTGGCTTGTTGTTGTGCCCCGATGTGATTCGTGGAAGTAGTACTGGTAGCTATGGGGGATCAGAGGAAACAGAGTGTCGTGCATAACGGTCGAAAATAGTTATTATTGCCATTCAAGAAACAGTGAAAGGTGCAAATAGCGGACAACGGGCAGACGAGGAAAACTTGTTTTGCTTTTTCTTTTCTTTTAGGAATTCATTTTCTTCTCTCTATTACACTCTTCCTTTGACACTACCTCTCTACTTTGCTTGCTCATTCTTTAGTTTGTTTTATATTTGTTGTTGTTGTTGTTGTTGTTGTTGTTGTTATTGTGGCTTATTTTCACTTGAGTGCACTCTATTCCTTGGGGACCCTGCATTGATCCCCAACCCACCCACATACCAGTTTTTTTTTTTTTAAATTGGAAAATTTGTTACGAATAATTGGTTTTGGTCTAGAGAGCCACGCATTTCAATATTAGAACACCCATAAACAGTCCGAAACCCATTCCCATTCAACAATTCTGAGCTTTTCAATCTCAAGAGCGGCTTACTTCATTCATTTCTTTCATTCATTCATTCATAGCCGACTGAAGAAGACAGACAAATAGGCAGACAAATGATCTAAAGTGGTTCGGAAATGGCATCAATATGCAAAGGTACGAGGGTCACTTGAAATGTTGTTAGTAAAATCAGCTTGCAATTGGCTTTGAGTTTTTTTTTTGTTTAATTGTACATCTTGAATGCTGTTTGCTTCCACAATGTGAAGCTTATGAATATTGCACACTTTGAGGGCTATATTATTCGGAAGATAAGGAAGCTGAAATGTAGTTAGTCAATACATTTTTACACTGATTAATAAGTAAATTTGTCATCACGTCTCCCAAGAAGAAAAGAAGTTTTTTAGTTCGGATAAAGGTTATTTCAAAAAAGAATTCTAAGTTTTGCTCAAAGCTGCCTTTTTACCCTCTAAGGGTTCTATAGATACCCATCGCTGTAAACCCTGTAAATATCAACCAATAAGCGTCATTAAGATTTGATATTGGTAAGAGTCACGCACAGTATCAGTTACACTTCACAGCTGGAAGATCATTTTAATCAGGCTGCAATCAATCAACTAAACGAAAACTGGCAAGACAATCCCGGATCAATTATTTCTGTTCGCAATGGTTATTTATTACACATTTTATATAAATTTACCCAATTTTATGTGAATCTTGATTGTTATCATTTAAAATCGTTGATAATCGCTCAAGAAGACAGATTTGTAATGTATATAAATTATAAAAAAACATAAGTCATAGGAATATACATAAATATTTCCTACCAAAAAATATGGTGTCTGAACATCCCACAACCCTAAGAGACCACCTCCAAACTACACAATGCTTCCAAAGTTTTGAAGATATTCGCTTGAAACATACTTTTACTTAAACCAGAAGAAATACATATACTACCAAGAACATGATATCTTGAATTCAATGGTCCGGTTTTAGGGTTAAGTATCCAAAGGATGACAACGGGAGCCTATTACTAATTATTAATCCACTCTCTCCATCCGTCCGTCCATCCGCCCGTCCGCCCGTCCATCTGCCCGTCCGCCCGTCCATCCGTCCGTCCGTCCATCCGTCCGTCCGTCAGTAAGCTCTATCTTGAATTCAATGGTCCGGTTTTAGGGTTAAGTATCCAAAGGATGACAACGGGAGCCTATTACTAATTATTAATCCACTCTCTCCGTCCGTCCGTCCGTCCATCCGCCCGTCCGCCCGTCCATCCGCCCGTCCATCCGTCCGTCCGTCCATCCGTCCGTCCATCCATCCGTCCGTCCGTCAGTAAGCTCTATCTCATGAACCGTAAAAAGTAGACAGTTAAAATTTCATAGAGTGTGTATTTCTACTTCCGCTATAACAGCAAATAATAAATATTGTGGGAAATCCAACGGAAAAGTCGGAATTTTCATCATTTTTTATATAATCAAAACAGTGTATTACTGTCACACTGCTTTCTGTTGTCTATGACATTTTGTGTGTGGCTGATAATGCAGTGTGATGATGACCGATTTTTTATTGATTTAATAAACCCCCCAAAATTCATGAGATATTTTCTTTCTTATAGAAAATTTAACAAAATAAGAAAATATATACATATGTAATTACTTAGATACATAGATTCAATGAAATAAAAATATACTTATGTACGAGTATATATAGTATATGGTAATTCAATAGATACATATTTTCAAATTCAGTATTGTATAAAATTTAATATTATGATTTGACCGCATCATCATCATTCTACGTACCTATGAGTTCATGTTGTTTTTCAATGTCAAATGTTGGCTGCCTGTTGCTTTCATATTAAGTAAGTATATTCAATTTAATTCAATTTGAGTCAATTCAAGTCATCGACACATGTACTCGTACATATGATTCTAGACAAATCGATGTATGGTATTTTGATGCCCCTGGCTGGCCCTTGCACTCTTTGAGACATGTTAGTCAATGAAATACGGATTTTAAGGATCATCGTCAAGATAATAATAATAATGAATAATGATGATGATGATGATGAGGACGATGACGACGGCGACGATATGTCGCTGATGATGATTCTCACTCATTCAATTTGCATTTTTCATTAGACCAATAATCACATCAGTTACCATAACATACCAACAACAATCACAACAACAACAAGAACAACAACAACAAACCCCAATATATCGATAAACACTAAACACGTGCACAAGGATAACAAGAACAACAAAAACAGCAGCACCAGCAACATCATGGGCATGATAAAAAGATACAAACGTATTGTATCTATATATACATATGGTATATGATATATACAATATAACATCTGTCTAGGTTTGGTCCTTCTTTAGTCTATACACATACGCGCACGCACACACACACAAACACACACACTCATTGATACTCGTACAATAAATTCTCATTTAAGGAGGAATCAAGGAATCAAGGAAAAGCAAAAGGCAATTGTAACTAAACCTAAAAGCTCAAGTTGAAACCATTGAAACCGTAACCGTAACCGAAATGAATAAATGTGAACGAAATGAAATGAAACGAAAAATGAATCCGAAGTTTCATACGTTAACGTCTCCATCGTTATTTTATACACACAAATATCTATACAACATAGATACATACATATGTAGTATATAGTAGCGTATAGCTAGTATAGGATCCTGCTATAGCACTAGTACAGGTAGCGAGGCATATTCAAGCGTCTTCGTCGTCTTCTTGCAATTTGAACGTTGTTATAGCCAGTCATTTAATCAATTATGCAAAAAACGACAAAGTCGACTGACTCTTCGAATCCAGTCGACCCAACTCGACTGAACACAACTCAACTAGAGTCGAGTCGAGGAGTTGCGAGAGAGCTGCAAGTCCTCGAGACTCTAAATGCACGGCACACGGCATGCCACAAAAGCCTTTAGTATTTGTTTTTCATAAGGTAGCGTTGGCGTTTATTTAGTTGTTGTTAGTTCCGATTTCGTTCTCCTCACGTTGCTTCAAATCCTCCTTATCCTTCGATGACATAAGTTTTGTTCTTCCTTAAATATACATATTTTTGGTTTTGGTTGGTTCCTTCCTATTGTATAGTATTATACTATTGTATTGTATTGTATTGTTTGGTATAGTATACTCTCCTGTTTCCATTCGTCTTCTCTTGCATAAATAATTAATTAAATGTTTAACATTTACCAGCGCATGCATGCCCACCCACTCCAGGAATTCACTCTTTTATTGTTCTTGGTCTTGTAGTGTGTTTCTTGCTGAATTTTATTTGTGTATCTAAAATAGTAGTATTGTATCTTTTTGTTTCTCAGGCTGTTTGCTTTTGTTTATTAATGCAATCTTTTCTTTTCTTTTCTTATTGTCTTTTGGTTTTGTCCTGAATTTTGTTTGTCTTTCCCTATACCATTCGCATATCAGGTACAGTTTTCCTTTTCCATTTCCATTAACATACTTCATTGTTGGCTCACTTTTCATTTTTCATGCCATAAAGTTGTTGCCAACACTTGTGTTGATTGCCATACTTATGTATGTATTTCTCTTTTTATTCTTATTGTCATTGTCTTAGCCATTTTAACTGATTCTACAATAGCGGACAATAGCGGTGTATGTAGTCATTTGGATGAATATTGTACATACATATAACATAGTTGGAGTGTGTGGTAATGGTAATGGTTTCTTGTTTCTTGTCAGACACAAAATTTATAAATAATCTATGTGCATACATTTTTAGAGAATGGAAAAGAGTGAAAAGAATTTAATTGATGGTTAAGAGATTTAATACGAAAACATAATTGGTTTATTATACGTGTATATCGGAAACGATGGGATAGTTTTCTTAAGAGAAAATTAAAATGATACTACTATATATTTGGAGGTCAATATTGATCCACTATTTTATAATTGAATATGTAGTTTTTAGTATTGTAATTTACTTATCCTACAAATGAATTTATTATCTCTTTCGAACCCTAATCGCCGAATACCTTAGCTTTACAATTTTAATTATTAAGCAATGAAAAATAAGCTTCTATTATAAGAATTTTGTTATAGAACTGGGAGTATTAATGTTTGAAGTGTATCTTAATTGATCAATGGATGCTTCATTTGAACTCTAAACTACTGAGCTTTTAAGCGTTTTACTTTTTGGCTATTGTACCATGAAAAAATGCCTCCATTTTGATATAATTGGGAAGTCAATTTTGTATAACAAACTTATTGCTTTACGAGGGCTGATTTAACATTTTGATTGGATGAGATCATCCCAAATGACACCTCCTTTAAAATCTTAACCAAGGTCTGTAGTTTTTTATTTTACATTTTAATAATTAAAAAAACTTAAGATCGAAAAACTAAAACACGACTACTATAAAATCACGTTCCAAAAAGGATAAAACAAGAAAATTTACTCATCTGAAATTGTTACGTAGAAACTATTCAATATTAATCGTCTATTAAGATGTTCAGAGGATAGCCTTGGTCATATGCCACCTACCCTGAGAAAACAATACATTGTAACAGTAGTAATGATCGCTTTATACTTATGTGGGTTTGAATGCATGTTTTTCTACCCAAGTGGCATATGACCATGGCTATCCTCCGAACATCAATGAATATGTATTAAATATGTACGTTAAAATATTGTATACTCTTCACTTTATGTCCTCTAGAGGGCACCATATTATATTTATACATAGTCTAAAACTAGTGGACGATGAAGACACTCCCAACGATACCTCATTTGTCAAATTATGATAAGTAGTTTGGAAGTTATGAGGGAACAGATGAACATCCATACATACCGATCAAACACATAACCCTTTTTTGCTTTCCGTAGTCTGGTGAAAATGGAGAATAATTTATTTTTAAGCTTTAAACATAGCACTGGATTAGGAGATTGAATGCATGTAACCCCCTTTCGACCTCATTTTAAACCCAGTCTTTAAGTATTTAAAATATAATTATGTATTAAATAATCGATGTAACAATGCATCCATTTAATAAGTCTGAAATTTGGATAACATAGCTAAATCAATGCTTTGAAAGAGCTGATGTTTCAAGTGTTCTTTCAGTTTCTTTTCAAGAAAGTATCTAAAAGACTTTTAAAACATAATCTTAGTTTACATTGATAGTGCAAATATGTTTCCGCCGTTTTTAACCAAAAATAGAGAAATGTATTGTCAGAGAATGATACATTATGTTTTTTTGAAAGTTGTGGGCATCGTTAGTGACGTTAGTTCTCCCCATCATTAAGGCAGCATACGAATACCGCGTTGATAAAATTCCTCAGTTTTTGAGGCGATCTTCGTAAGAAGTTAAGTGCTGCTCAGCGAGGCCATGAGTCATTGAACAGAACAAGTGGTAGTTAAAATGAGCAATGTCTGGTAAATACGGCATTAAAGTGCCTTCAAAGTTTCTTTGGCGGCTTTTGCAAAAAGATCACTTTGTCAAGCCTTTTGGCATATTTGAGACGTTTGAGCTTCAATGCTCGACTGAATTGCATCAATTGTTATTGGTAACATACCCCAGTGATGTTTTCGTTAGAATAGTTAGCTCATAGTAGATCGCTCCCACATATTTTTGCTATGTAGGGAATCCACTGGGGACTAACCCAGTCACGATCTTCTTTTGCGTTTGGAGCAGTTGTTCGCAAGTGACAAACGGCATTCGATGTCTTTTGGCTCGGAAGCCAATTTCCTTGTTTGTGCTCCATACCCATGAGCCATAAGACGGTTTAAGGTCGTTTGTTGAGTAACTCCTAAGTTTTCAGCGAGCTTCTCTTGAATTTGTCATGAATATGTAATGTTGATACAAAAACGCTAATACTTCAAGGTTATGGTGTTGCCAGATTTTCAACCTTACAATATGACATTCTACATCTGAAAATTTCAACCATAATTTACTGGTTTTCTTTTACCAAAAGGGGGAAACTTAAATGCACTCACACAATAATATAAGTATGCATGTACTATATGGTATATATATCTAAAAATAAATATACGTATGTATATATTTCATTGATGATTAATTCGCATCTTAACAGTTTCTTTTGCAATCATGAAATATAATTTTAAAAATACATAAACAGTTGCACCTTAATTCTTGTATCTATGACACACTAGTTTTTCTTTTAAGAGAAAAACAAAAATGACTAACACACACATCTTAAAACCACCTGTTAATAATACTGAGTACAAAATTTTATAGACTCTTGAGTTTTGTTTATTTTTTTTCTAATTAAATTGTAAATGGTTTTATTTTTTTTTTTTTTATACGTGCGATGTGAATTTGTTTATAATTTTTATTTTGTTCATTAGCTGCGTTTTATACAATAAAAATAGAAACATCTCATGAAAATTTATTGATTAAACAAAATGATTTTAGTTGGCAGACATAAGACCTTGAATAATCATCTGAAATTAAGAAAGTAGTATTATATAAGTGCAATCATGTTAGTCGCTCAATTAAAATTAAAATAAAATATGTAGAACAACAATCCATCTAAGCCAGTCTGTATATGAAATGTTGTGTTTTAAAAGTTTAGGATTATGGTTCGATTCAGTCATCAATAAATAAAACTGTTTTATGAACATAGTTAAGCTGAGTAACATCTGCAGTGATTTGAAGGTTTAATTTAAAAAAATAAGAAAATAGAACACTCACCGGATAAGACAACGGGACAGCTATCGACAACGAGACATTTCCTTCAGTTTTGTCTTACCTGCTTTAGTGCTTTGGTGTATGTTGACTCATAAGAAACAATGATATTACTCGTATTATTAAGAAGTAGGATAACCAATAAATTCTTAAACGACTTAGTATTAAATTGAAGTATGAGATTAATTAATGTTAGTTATGTAGGATTTATCAAATTAGTGGATTTGAAAGAATTAGAGATCGAGTTTATGTTGTTAAGATTTGAATTGCCCAGGAGCTCTACTATGTTAATTTTTGCTTGGACTCAAAGGTTTTGTGTTGCATTGTATCCTGAGAACAGGTGGTCAAAAGTTGCAATGTTGTTGCACAGAGAGCATGTATTGCATTACGGTGGCATTCGGCAGGATAATTTGGAGTAATGGCACTTGGATTTAAACGCTTGTGGTGGCGACTTACGTTAACCCATGAAATCCTGTCTTTCTCCCGAATATGAGCTTTAACTAAGCGGAGGATGTCGGACATTTCAAATATGTTAACTGTGCATAGTTGATCTGTTAAGTCGAACTTAGCATGGGAGTCCTCTAGTTCATTGCCAAGTATTTTGTGCAAAAGTTTAATAAGCTTATGCTGAATAAGCTGGTCACGGTTTGTAGTAGTAATGTTGCTGTTAGGGTTACGTACGGAGTGAATAGTTGATTTGCTGTCTGTGCAAATAATGAAGTTGGATGGCATATTAGCAGCAAATCCTACTGCTTGGAGATTAGCACAGGCTGCTGCAGTGAAGATAAAGCAGAAATCATATTTTAGTTTGTTTAAAGTTCTACAATTTATTTATAGAGTTCTAGCTGTGTTCATAATTTTAATGGTTAGAAAAAAAATAATAAATTTGAATGATTTTCCATAAATATAAATAATTATAAGGAAAATGGGGAAAAACCTAAAATTTATGAAATACCTAAAAGAACCAAAAAGACTTAATTTAAGGATGGGTACTTCAAATGAAGTTAATTTATGAATTAGCACGGAAAAAATAGATCAACACTGGAACTGTGATTCATTTGATTACACTTATATTAAAATTATTTTTTTTAGCTTGAGAGATTTTTTCATCAATCCTGCTAATATCTGTCTTAACACTTAAAAGGGAGGAGTACTACCTCTCCCCTAAATTTTAAAGTAAAAACAATCGAAAGTATCTTGCAAAGGTATGATAAGGTTAAAGTTATTGCCAGAACAATAAAGGACAGTGTCACCGGTAAATATTGAAGTATTGCTGTAAGCAAAGGTGGGGACATCATAGGTACATATAATTAGTACAGAGCGAAGGCCTTAAAACTGGTCTCTGGACAATGCTAGCGCTTATCAATTTTTTATTTTATATGACTCTATTCAAAATCATGCAAAAATATCTGTTAGATTAAAATCTGTGTATGATATGTGCAAGGTATTGGTATACATCAATGTTAATGAGTTTATGAATAAGAACTTTATGTCACTAACCTTTTTATACTTTTTACACTTTTCTGACATGATCTGTCCTGCAAATTGGAAACATTTGCTAAAACAACATGTTAAGAATAGGTAAACATAAAAACCTCATTACTTTTGTATCACGATATATGTTTTTTAATGAATATTCTTATTTGCACAAAAAACTGCTGTTCATTAAAATGGCAGTGCTCCACAAAAGCATGTAAGAAAATAGAAAAAATAATAATAATCAAAAAAAATCTAAAAAGCCGTCATCTGTAAGTGTGTTTAAGTAATCCAATAATATTCTGATATAAATTTTCTGTAATAACGGTACTGTTTCTTTTTTAGCTCAATTGAGACCAGAAATTTAATTGTTAGACTCAAAAATCGTGGAAAAGCCTTTAAGTAAATTGAAATTTTTTGTTGAATGCCCAATGATATTTAGTGACATTATGTATAGTAAAAAACCTTACACATTTGGTGCCAAGAGCAAGACAATATTATTATGTATAGCAAGGGAAATACCTTGGCGTTATCAACACTTATTGAAAATTACCAAAATTTGTTGGTCTGTGCTTTGACAATTCGCCGTCCTGTAATAAAAAATATTTTGAAAGCGATCCCAGTCCCAGAAAGGTGGCTCCGTTTGACAAAGAAGCTCGACGATCAAAGATTGAAGTTGGCCAGACATGTAATGAATTGCTCAGCCGAAAAGTGGCACCACATTTTGGGGACAGATGAGAGCAAAATTGTTTTGTTTGGTGGAACAAGCTTCAAGCAGTATGTAAGCCAAGACGGTTAAACATGAGGGACTGAACATTGTATTTAGTATGGGCTTTCTTTTTGTATACTAGCATAGGTCTTATCCATATAATCCGACAAAGCAGTGTATTTCAATACATATATTGAAGGATGTAATGCTATTATATGCTAGTTCTTAAATACCAATAAAATGGTAAACTTGCTAAGGAATCGGTTGCATTTGAAAATATCGACGAGATGCTATGGTGTTGTTTAGTTTCTGGACTTTAATCCAACCAAAAAATTGTGGGGAGAGATTAAACGAATGGTGATAGCACCAAATCCTTCAAGTATCACACAATTTTGGGTGATAATTACAGAGGCATGAGCTTAAATTCCTGCTTAGCGTTGTAAGGACCTAATAGACTCCATGCCACGCCGATGTAACAGGCAATAGTGGATTTACTACCAAATATTAGACCCATAGAAACATTTAACCTAAGCAACTTTTAGTTAATTTTTATATTTTAGTTTGAGAAAGCTTTGTATGAAACCAAATAAAAGTTTATAACAAATGAGACTGTTAAAATTCTCAAAAATAGTTCAAAATTACTATTTTCATAACTTCATGTGAGAACTTATAGCTTGATTTAACAGTTATAACTTACTACCCAACTGATCTACAATTTTTTATGAGCACAACTGTACATAAATGATGATTTGATTGAAAAGGATTATTTTATTCATACAATAGTATATATTAGCTAATAAAAAATATTTATTTATTAAAAAGAAAACAAAACATTAGGAAATGACAAATAAACATTGATGAAACTCATAATCATATGCCAGTGAAATGAAATTGTGAAGAAAATGTTATTAATTACCATAAATTCTTGATTGAAATCTTATTCTTATTTCTTTTTCTTAATACATATTTGGTTTGTATTTACGTCTACTACATGATTGTTTATTTAAACAGAAATTTTCTTTATACTATACTCATATACTATCAAACTATTTGTTGTACTTGGATACTATAAGTGATAGGCCATATTTCTGAGAAAATCTAGTTGAATATTTTGTTAAATGATATAAAAGTAATTTAAATCTTTCTTGGTATTGTTGTTGTTGCTCATTTTACACATGTTCACTACATATTTTTATTGTTTGTTTATGTCAGCAAATTGTTTGTATTTTTTTTTAAATAAATTTTTGCCTTTTCAACACAAATTTTTTTGTTTGTTCATCATTGTTTAATTATAAATACAGAGTACGCAAGAATAAAAGAATAAATGAGTGAATAAATATATATGTACATATGTATGTATGACTGAATGAATGAATGAATGAAATTGAAATAAACAAAAGCTTAAATAAACATAATAAGCAAAAGAACAACCAACATTCTACATAGTATGTAGTACAAAGAAAATATGCAAACATAAACATTTCCCTCTAACACAATGTTAATTGTAAATACTCTATGTAAATTAACAGAGTGAGTGAGCTGTGACAGCGTGTAAGAGAGTTAACAGCGCAAACACAATGTTATTAACAGCAAAAGCAAAGCATAAAACAAAAGCCTGCCAAACTCAGTCATTCAGTCAGTTTGAAATGGAGCGAGTATCAAGCGCATGTTGCTTGCTTCTGACAATCACACAATGACACAGAAGAAGAGTGAGTGGAGTCAGTCAGTTATTGTAAGAGAGAAATGTGATTGAGCGCGGTGAGTGCAGCAGCATAAGAAGACTAGTGTGAATGACGTGAGAATTGGCGTGCGTGCAATGACTTTGGCTATGGTTATGTTTCTTATTCTTGCTGTTATTGTTCTTTGTTGTTGTTGTTATTGTTGCATGATTGCTGTTTTTGTTTATTTTATTATTTTGTTGTTTCAAATACAAAAGTTTACGTGCAATAAAAAAATTACTTCATTTTCTTCTTACAGTAGACTCGCGATAATGTAAACTTATTACAATAAATAAAAACATCAACTGAGTAAATAGAAAAATTATTATTTATTTATTTATGAACCCATAAAATCTTATTACAGTTTTCAAGCATTTATTTATTAATAGAGTATTAGTTAGGGGTTTATTTATATTTGTACATATGTATAAATTTTCCACAATATAAATATAAATTTTAATTTATATTCTTTATTCTTTATATATATAGTACTGTCATTAGACGGCAACCTGCGAATTTTGTCATATGTTGTCAGTCACTTTAGCAAGTTTGGATATGGGATACGGACTGGGAAGTCTAGTGGAGTTACCTTTTCACCTAGGGATTGTCTACTATTGTCCAACAGGTTGATTGCCAGGTGACTGACATGGTCCTCTGCCGCTGTTCTTGTCGATTCCATCTTTTAGCGTTGAAATATTCAGATTTTTGTGAATAACCGAGTTTCTGACGAACCACTGCGCACCTTCAATACTCCGCAGTAGCTTGGACTGAAACCTCTGAAGAAATGCTTGGTTTAAATTGGATGTAGTGGCCATTAGTCTATATCGGCTTAAATAACAGTTTATGTCGCTGGTTGATTGTTGAGTTTGATCTGAGGAGCCAATTCATTGTTCGAATATTCAGGTCCAACTGCTTTTTTTTAGTCATAATGTGAGGTTGTAAGATGAGGCACCAGTCCAGTGTCAGTGCGAGGTACTTTACAGTGGCGTTTCTTACAATAGCTTATTAGAATCACTGTCGCTCGCCACAACACACTGCCTTCACGAACTTCAGCTCACATTCTCTTTATGACAGACTGGCCTTCACATCTCACATCTTGTGAAAAAAGATCTTAGAATCAGGAAATGTGTGGTGCCAACAGTAATTTCTTTAGCTTATATAGGAGACTAGGGTGCCAGAATCTGTCAAACGCTTATCGGCCATCTAGGAAAGCGGCAGATCAGTACCAGTCACCATATTCGAAGGTTTTGAGTTTTGTACAACTCGGTGCCACTGTTCTGGGATTCTATGACATCTCCAGAGCCCAATTTGGTGGCCTGGTAGCATGTCACCTACGTCCAGCAGAGAACAGCTGCTACTCCAAAGCTTTTTTATAGTTTTGGTCATTAAAAAAATGATGCAATACAATACAATTTACAAAAAAAAAAAAAAATGTATTCTTTTGGGTTTTATATTGTTGTTCAGGGGGTTGATATACCGAATTCCATTTAATATACTGTATCCAACTTGCATCACTTCCATCGAATCGAGCTAATACTTTCTTTGGTTTGTATATGCTTGCCCTTTAATTAGCGAAAAAGAAATTCCACTTTCAGAAATTCATATCTTTTTAATGTGACAATTTACAAAGTTATTGTTATCAAGTAACCAAATTTAAGAGTGTTTACATTACCGTGATGTTACTGTAATTAATTTTTTCGGATACAAATTATATATGAATGGTGTGTGTGTAGTATATACATAAGTGTAAAATATTTTCAAATGTCAAATGTTTAATTTCAAAATAACATTTAAAGGATACATATATGCATGTATATAACAAGATTCCTTCGCAAAGTTTGTATGTGTATACATTTCTAAATGTAAATAATGAAAGTTTTTAATGCAACGTGACCCAATTTTCATGAAATGACAATTGTTTGTTGGAAAAGGCAAGTGGAGTACATAACTAAGTGCATGAATGAGTGAGAGAGTAAATGATATAGTAGTATGTACATAAACCATAGTAGTGTTACAATGTAATCATGATTAAGTTTTGCTTATAAAGCATAAGTAGGTAGGTAGGTAAGTAGGTATCTATATGTATAATGAATCAAATAAGTGAAAATGCACCTGGGTAACAAGATAACTTTATATAATGACATAGTTTTTGTAGGTACTCATGTTAAATATTCCTGGCTAATAGGGTATATGCTTGCCCTGCTGATTTTTGTAATAATCAAAATGAGTGGAGTAAGACACAAAAATATATAATATAATAATACATATAATATGGGTCTAATAGGTAGGTACTTTGCGCATTAAAATGTTAGCACACAGTCTTTCGTAAGTGGTTTCCAGCCAAACTAAAAATTTTAAAATTATTGTTGTTTATAGTTGATTCAATTCTGAGTTAAATAAAAAAAATAGTGTTGTGTTTCTATTTATTCATATTTCTTTATCATGTATTTTTGGAAAATAACACAAAAATAAACCAATTAAACCTTTTTTTAAATTTCTATTAAGATTTTTTGCCATGAATTTTTTTCTAAACTTATACATTGAGAATATTAACATTTTTCGATAAATTGAATAATATGTTGATCTTCCCTTGATGAGAATAACCACGTAGATTCGATTGGGAAGTGACTCGTACAAATTTCGAATTGAAATAGCTGACCCAAGCGCGCTTGATGTCTTCAATCAATTCTGTTTTGTTTGAATATTGTTTTCTATACTATATTAACTTTACGAACCAGCCATCGCCACACGTTTTCTATTACATTGATGAGGGGCGAGTGATCGCCTGATACTGTATTAAACTGATATTTTGGCGCTCAATTCATGACCTAACCACTCGAGCTGTATTTATTAGAGCATTGTCATTCTAGAAATGGCATAGCAAATATACAAACAAATTTTTAAAATGGGCTAAAGCACCTTCTTGCACTCCTATGTAAGTAGTAATTGTATCCTTTTGAGCCTTCTAAATAAAAATTCCTTTTTATCCGAAAAGACAATGTTGCAACAATCAGAATTCCACGTCATTTCTTCTTATAAACTTACGAGCCCCATTAAGTATGTTTTTTTTTCCAATTTTGGCCTTTTTAAATGTGGAAAATTTTTTATCCCTCTTCTAGTAGCGGATAAGCTGGCTTTAACGCCAACATTTGAACTGATCTTTGCAGCCAAGTCATGAGAGTTAGCTCTCTTATCAGCATTGCAAATTTATCTATTATATTACCGCCCTTATACATTTTTACGTATCCCGACTTATTTCGCGAAAATGCGGATATAACTTTACAAATGCTACTGACTCCTTTCGATTTCCCTTCCACAGATTCCACGATATTGAAGTCTCAAGATCATGTCTACATTAATTTGCATTATATTGTCGTCATGCTATCTGGTCTTTAGCAGCATTACCCATTTTTTGTAATATAATTTCTATTGTAATGAAAAACCCCAAATACAATTTGAAATATGAGATAAATTGATTGTATGTCCAATATTTTACTCCTACTACTTTTTCTTCAACTTTCCCTACTCTACCTTATCATCCATTTTTACCCATAGTCATTTTATGCAAGACTTGAAATTCGTATCAATTTTGATTTTCTTTATTGAATAAGCAGGAACGCAAATTTTTATATACCTTATCACTCAATAAGTCTCCGATGGCAGCATTGTTGACAAACCCATATTACTCGTATTTCTGGTGGGGAAAAATGCTATTGAATCCAAACAGTGGCTTCATAAGCCTTATAGAAACTCTGCATGAGGGGAATCAACTATGTACAACTAAAATTAAAGCAACCAATTAAAATATAGAAATTTAATTTTTTTTTTGGAGTCATCATTGGATAATGTTAGCTTTTACAAATAATATCTGAACATAGATAAATATGTATATGTGAAATCATTTGCAAAATTTTATCTCACATTAATACTTATTCTTTTCGTTATCGTCATACTAATGATACTAGTATGAATTGAGATAGACTTTATTTAATCTGTGCATAGCGCAGTATCTTATTGTTGTTTTTCTTTAATTATTATTATTATTATTGCGCTCAGCTTCATCAACTTTATGTTGTTTAATTCTCTTAATGTTTTCCTTAATATTAATTTTTGCTTTTCGTTCATATCTGAATTCTGTGAATTTTCTTTAATTTAAGTCAATTAAATTTTCTTCAATGTTAATTTTTGCTTAGTTCTTCTTCTGCCTCAAAGGTAAGAGGCATATTAATTTTGTACAAATAATGTTGGGTAAATTATATTTAGAGTGAATGCAGTAAGGCCCACCAAGATGAGATTTTGTATACAAGCCAACATCGCCATTCCTTTTAGAGCTTTACAATTGAACCACCTGCTAATCTTAACGTTTTGAAGTTACTGAAAATACTAAGTAAATATGAAATATAAGCAAAAAATGTACTACATTTCCTCAAGAAAAGTGTATTTAGGTCTAATGACATTTAGTCCTGATACTTAGTTTTTACCAAAAACACTTAACCAAAAATTTCATTTCTTATACTAGCCAATTGCTCTCAGTTTTTATATATTTCTTACTTCTACATATCACATCCATTATGTTTCGTTTGGGTACAGAGTATTCCAAAGTCGAGCTCATCCAAATTGTTTTTCTTGTCTTTTATATATAAGTATTTTCTTTAGTTCTCATTAATGATCATCATCATTGCCTTGCATGTTGACTTAGTTTGGAGTTGGAAGAAAATCCAATTGTAATTTTAATTCTTGTCAATTTTCTTTGTGTTGCATGTCAAGTTTAAGTTAAAAGAACTTAAGAACTTCTTAACCTCAAAGCAAAACCAAGATTCAATTTATTTTTCTTTTAATGCTTTTTAACATTTCTTTAAATTTTATTTTATTTTTGGCATGAGAATATAAAGAAATTTCCATTATGAGAATTTCATGAATTTTTGAAGAACAATACAATAGTTATTAAGAACTATAACTATGCAGATACCTTTGTTGTTGATTCATCAAATGTAATGATGATGATAGCTGCTATGAAATTAAATCCTTTCGATTTAATAGAAGAAGTTTTTTCAACTGAAAGGTATTAATTCTTTAGTGAGACCGAAGTTCATTTTATTTTGCTGTCTTTATTTTTTCTCCTCGTTAAAAACTTGTCCAGCGGCGTCTCTAATTAGCTTCTTCTATATTTGTTGACATTTTTGTTGTTTTTGACACCGTTTTCTTTTTTTTTCCCCCTATTCTATTCCATCTATTTTCTTGTTTTGTTCGTTTTGTTTCTTAATCTTATAATTGGACGCTCCAATGATGACTTCTCCTACCACATAATCATCATTAGTTGAATCAAAAAAAAAAAAAAAAAATAAAAAAGATAACACCAAACTTTAATTTCAGTTCCACTAAATACAATAATCCAATCTACAATATTTTAACAAAAATCTTGATCCCACTGAAACAATGTACACTTTACATTCTAAAGAGATTATGAAAGTATTCCAAACAACTTGATCACTGCAACTATGATGTTTTCACAAATCTGAAATAGTCACTTAGATTCTTGAGATTATCCGACATTCATAAATTAGTGTTAAACAACTGATCGAACACTTAATATTGGTTTAGTCTAGTCACGGTGGGCTTGAACCAACTTTTCATCAAATTTAACACATAATTTTTTTTTCCAAATTTGTGTTATTTAGGTCATAATTAGTGGAAAAAAAAATTATGGCCCATAACTTATCGAGCCGTTTTTAAAAAAAATTGATTTTGAAATAAATTACTTGTGTCTTTTTGATTTAACACCTAGTGGCCACGAATAACCGATTTAGGCAATTGCATTTATTACTGTAAAATTTTTTTGGAAACATAATGCTGTCAAAACAATAAAAAAATATACTCCGGGTATAATAAATTATTTGTTGTAAATACAACAACGTTAGTTTGAGGATTTTTTAATATTTTATTTTATTTTAAATTTAAACAGCTTATTCGATAATATCAGTTTTTTTCCGTATATTTTTTGAAATAACATATATGTTTGGCATTGTATTCTTGAACAGCTTTAAGTAATTTTGATGGATATTCTGAATGCTTGTTGGATACTTTATATTTGGCCCAAGTTGTATTAAAATCAGAATGTAAGGATTCTACAGCTTGCTCACTATAGAATCCCAATCCCTTACCTACGTTTTCACAGAACTGAGAAACATGAAAGAAAACAGCATGGACTTTTGGTGTTACAGAAATTCCCAAATCACAATAACTACTTTTAAACTGAGCAATACATTCTTTGTAATATGTAGCGAGAGTCAAAGAGAAACACGAATTCACAACGGTTTTAAAATCGTCAAAACACTTTACATATTTTAGAAGGTTGATTTTGCATATCTGACGCAATAAATCTGTCTTATATAATAAGGTTTTACATGAATGTCCCGCAAATGACTGAGATCCATAAACACATTCGCGAGTAACGTTGCATTTCTTCGCCCATAGGGAGCTGACATCTTCATCTTCTAAGAACATTTTGTCAAAAAGTATATTTACAACACCAATTAACAGATGTAGTTCTGGAGGCGGAATGATGTCTAAAATTTTAGCATCATCATTTTCTGCAGAATATATCGGGATGTTTGTACAGTTTTTAAAATTTTTAAGCTTTGGATCGTCCTTAGTTCACCACATTCTTTTAATTTATCTGAAGATAATGTACACCAGGTACAAGGATAGGTACTTGCATGTGACATAATTCCTGTCATTACATTTGTAAGTTTTAAATCAGTTGCAATAGTCCCATCTATCTTCCTTATTCGCAATAACGACCACATTTTCGTAAATTTCTGTAGTGTTTGCAACAATTGCAAGTAACAAAATTGTTTTTACCTCACTGTCAAAAAATTGTTTTGCAAGTACCTTATCAGAATATTTTTGTCGCTTTATCTGAATTCCTTCATCTTTCGATTGGATCAAATCATTTTCTAACTGTCGATCTAAAGATTGTATCGAAAGGCAAATTTTCAAGAACCCTCCTCCGCCGTCTATACCAAATTTCAAATGGTATTCTCTCAAATTTCTTTTTCCTGAAACATGTTCTGTAAGTTTTTTAATGTCACTGGAAAAAAAAACAATGTTCTCGGAAGTAATACTTTTTGACTTTTTAGTGTATTTTACAATATCACATTTTTTGACATCCAAAGAATGATTTATCTTCTTAAGCTTTTGATCCAAATTTGATTCAAACATTTTTCTATCATTTGTAGCAATTCTTATTGCTGCTGTCATCATAGATACTTTATTTATTGAAAGTCCAAGCCCCAATCCTATTTTAGAAACTTCATCTGCGGAAATGCGCTTTTTTTCTTTAACCTTCGGTGGATTCAATGACATTCTCATAGGTCGTTCATGTTATTGAGAGATTGATAACTCTTGAAGATTAGATTCAGATATTGAATTGGCAAGATTTCTTATTAATCCACTAACCAGTTGGTCTTGTTGTTTCCTTGAAATGTCTTCATTAATGTGTGTTACTAACTGATTCACCTGATTCGATATCTTACAAAACTGAGGTTTTCCAATAACCAAATTCGATCGACATTTACTGCACATTTTTGGTCTATTATTTACAAAACTTACAGCGTCATTCTCAAAATTTTGGTGGCCCAGTTTTCTACCTAAATTGCACAAACCACACTCACATTTTTTATCAATTTTTGATCTTGTGTTAGGATCCTTTGCTTTAAAATTTGAATAATCTGGTAATTTCATGATACGTAAATTTGGTTCTTCTTTAATTTCACAGTAAACCATAATTCAACAACCATCACAAACTACACTAGGAAGAAGTTCATCACACTCATCATAGTTGACAATTCTTTTAATGTTTTCTTTTAATACTCCCGAAATTTTAAGCATTCTATTTATCTTTTTTAAGCAAAATAAACACATTTTAAGACGATTTTCATCGTGCGTTGCAGCATGATCTTTTGATTTCGCGAACATATTTTTTTGTAGATGCACTTGATTTTAGACACTATTTAAAATCTTAAACAATGAACAAAATTTTTTTAAAATCTAAAACACGGTTTTAAATGTCTGTTCATTGAAAAAAGCTGCAGTATGTTTTGTTTATCTGCCGCGCAGAAAACTAATATAAACATGTCTAAGCTTGCATTCCTGCAAACGTATATGTATACAAGTTACATTAAAGAAAAAATATAAACTGTAAGGCTGTAAATAGTCATATAGTGCGGATTCCTAAAAATTTTAATAGAAAGCAAGTAATTTATTTCAAAATCAATTTTTTTTAAAACGGCTCGATAAGTTATGAGCCATAATTTTTTTTCCACTAATTATGACCTAAATAACACAAATTTGCAAAAAAAATATGATGTGCTAAAACCTTTGATGAAAAGTCGGTTCAAGCCCACCATGTTGTATAATCAAGTTTATTCTGTTCTAGTTAAGTCAACTAGCTATTGAACTTTATGTGATTTAAGAAACATTTCTAATTTTTGCTTTAAATCGAAAACAAATCAAATTTGTGGCTTAGTAAAACTCTTTGGATATTTTGTCCTTACTAAAATCTTGATATCGTTCTTGCATAAAGCATAAAAAACAAAAAAAACCACACACACACTCTCTTACAATATAGTATTATGAAATTCCCTTTTGTAAAAATTTAACACTTTTTTGGTTTGTGTCGATGACACTTTGAAATCCCATGACTCCTTTAAAACGCCCGCATTTTGCACTCAATCCAAGCAAAAAAAAAAAAATCGTTTCATCTTTTGTGGTTCCACACTCAAGCACATATTTATTTTATCAGTCCATTTTCTTGTTTTTTCCCTTTTTTTCTTCCTTTTGAGTTCAGTTTTCCTTTTATCTTTCCTTATTTTTTTCTAAGTTGACTTAGTCTTGGTCTTGGTCTCTTTAGCTTTGGCTAAAAATTGTTGATTTTCCTTTTGAATATTGTAATTTTTGTGGCTAATGTTTTGTGGTTTTACTCTGTTAGACTTTCTCTCTCTCTCTCTCTCTCTTAGTATATCTTTGTGTAAATTGTGTGTGCCTGTATGTTGGTGTCCCAAGTGGAATACCACCATCAAATGCTTAAAACCAAAAGACCACAAAGTCAAGCTTCTACTTTTGCTTTTAAAGGAGTTATACTCTTCTGAATTCAATTCCAATGTATTCAATGTCTAACTTTTATGTCACACACTTCCAATTATATACAAATTTTCAAGTTGATTGCGATTTTATGGCATTTTCATTATAATTTTCTAGCTTAGATACACGAGTACTTCTGATACATACATATGTACATATGGGTGCATGTGAGTGTATGTGTATGTATGTGTGTGTGTGTGGGATTCATCCTTTCCTATCTATACTTGGTCGTATGTTTTTGTCCTTTGAATTAAGTGTATATTTTAGTATTATATATCTAACAGTTCGAGTAGAATGCCAAATGAGCCAAGTACAATATGTACAAGTACTTGTCACATTTATACCTCATATGTAAGTATGCATGTATATGACTAGGTTTTGTGTATCGTGTGTGGGTATCTAAAGTACAATAGTATCTATGAAGTAGATATTCATATTTGATTTTGTCAATATTAAAATTTTGATTTAATTTGAATTGTTATCCGAAGCGCTTTGAGTGAGAGTCCAATGTTGTTGGATTAAATGGCATAAATTCAAAAAATCTTGTCTGAAATCAGTAACTTAAGATACAAATATGAGATATAGAAAATATTGTATATACAATACAATAAAATACAATAATAGAAGAGATGTTAGGGTAATAAGGAGAAGAAAATATATATCACAAACTAAAGATATTAGAACAAAAATGATAAGGCATAAGAAAACGCAGGCGGGTTTTAGGAAGAATCACTCAACAGTCGACAATATTTATAACCAATGTTCAATAATCTACCTACAATTCAAAGAAAAAAAAAAAGTCTATGAACATTTTAAAGCGGACTTTGACAAAATTCCAAGACAGTTTTTAATTTACAAACTGCATATGATGGAAAGTTTAACAAAAATGGTGAACCAAGTTTATAAAAAGACCAATTCTTTAATATGGACGTGTTAGGTTATGTCGGACAAGTTTTTTGTTTCATCTGATGTAAAGTAAGGTTGTTTAATGTCTCCGTTGTTTTTTCAAATATTTAAATGATTTGCATGATTATTTGGGAGGGGGATATTGACCTGTTACAGAGGATGATACGTATATATAAGCTAGAGATATACTGTGATAATTGGAATATGCAAGTTAATCTGTCCAAATCTATTATGATGGTATTTATATAAGGAGCAGATTGCTCAACTATGAGGTGTGAAGCCGCAACTTAGCTTCAAAGCCCACGTGAATAACAGAAACAGTCTAGCAAAAACAGCAGAGCTATACCAAGCTATGCTGCTCAAGTATGGGGGCTTGGTATGTTTGATGTGGTGGATAAATTGCAATTATATTGTTTTTTTTTTTTAATAAAACTCTACTTCTCCCTAGGAAATACATCGGCGTATTGTATTTACTTAGACACTTGTATCCCAAATGGCTATTTATACACTCTAGATTTGCTCTTGTCATACATTCATAAAACTTTATTTGGATACACTCTCAATAGGTTACCCTACAAATTGATTAAAAAAGTGTTGGAAAAACAAGTATTCTGGTTAGAAAGAATGCAGGAGCTTTGCAGCAATGTTAATATATGTACAGGTTGGTTGGAAAGTAGTGAAAGCAAAAATGAAAGAATGATAATTTTTAAATGAATTAATTTTTTTTATTCAATATAGTCTCCTTCAACTTCAGTACACTTATTCCAATGATTCTCCAATAATTTTATACCATCTCTGTATTGATTTTCCGAAAACTTTTCAATATATCGGTCCACAGCTGCAATAGCTTCTTCATTCGATGAAAAGCGCTTTCTTCGAAAAAATCGTTTCAAGTTTATGAATAGGTAGAAGTCGCTGGGAGCTAAATCTGGTGAATACGGTGGGTGTTCAATCATTTCAATCTTTAATTCATTGAATTTAGCCATCGTCAAAACACATGTGTCAACACGTGCATTGTCTTGATGAAAAATGATTTTTTTCTTGTGCAAACCGGGTCTTTTTTCACCAATTTTTTCATTCAGCTGATCCAAAAGGTTGCAATAATATTCAGAGTTAATTGTTTTACCTTTTTCAAGATAATCAATCAACAAAATGCCTTTTGCATCCCTAAAAACTGATGCCATAACCTTTTTTGCCGATCGTTCTGACTTCACCTGTTTTGCAGCTGAACAACCAGCTTCAGTCCAGTGTAAACGTTCTTGTTTCAGTTTAGGATCATGGTGGTAGATCCAAGTCTCATCCATAGTTATGTAACAACGCAAAAAATCTGTTTTCGATTCAGTTTTGTTGAATTGTTAAGGAATGCGGCACTAACTTTCCAAACAGCTTTTTCATATGCAATTCATCAAGTAAAATGTAGAGTACCCGTTCATCTGACATGCCTATGGTATCAGCAATTTCTCGCTTAGTCGAACATGGATCATTAGACACAATATTATAAACTTGCTCAACAATTTCTGGTGTTGTTGCGCTTTTTGGACGTCCACTACGTGGATCATCTGCAACGCTTGTACGACCACATTTAAACTCCAAAACCCATCGATGCACAGTTGGAAATGATGGAGCAGATTCGTTTTAGACTTCCACCAATTTTTTGTGGATTTCCGTTGCTGATAAACCTTCCAAAACAAAGAATTTTATCACCGCACGATATTCGGTGTTTTCCATTGCTGACCCGTCAACTTCAAATGGCTTGTAAACAAAGAATAAAGTGACCATTCAAAATAATTTTTTTAAAGTGTTCAAATGAAAGATAAAATGTTAATATACGATATAAATTTTTATTCTCCTATTGGTTAATATGTATCGCTTTCAATACTTTTCAACCAACCTGTACATATATTACGTTAAGAAACTGCTAGTTTAAGTAGGAAGACATGGAGTAGTAAATGTGCGCTATTATTAGAAAATGAAAGAATTATAAAGAGAGAAAAAATATGGGAAAGGGCTTGTCAAAGATGTGGACCATTATATTGGGAGAAACTATGCAACTGAAAATAAGTGATATAATGTGAATTTTAAAATCTAGAATGCATGGATACAGAAATTTGCATTGTATATTAATGAAATTGAGAACATTCTTCATTTCTAAAGGAAATGCCGTATGTTAAATAGAAATATAATTTAGGTGAGGTAGAAATATTAGCTATATTAAATGGTATAGGCAATGGGGGATGGAAAAATTTAGTTATGTTTATCAGGAGCTTTAAGTTATATATATAAGTTATAGAAAATTAATTTTAAGTGAATTTTGTCAACATGTTTGTTTGTTTTTCTTTATGTATTAATATAGTCTTTTTTTAGGGTTCCGTACACAATTGGTCCGTCCGTCTGTCCGTCAGAGAGGTCTATCACATGAACCGTTATAGGTAGAGCGTTCAAATGTGTAATTCAATTGCGTGTATAAAGACAAATAATAAAAATAAAATAAGGTTTTAAAATTAGAGGTGTCCCAATACAGACCCAAATTTAAATTACTGTTGTTATTAGGTAAACCTATTTTGTTTATTGTCTCGTCGAACTGAAAATTGGACACTATAAGTGTGTGATCCTAACCATGTTAATTTCAAGATCCTAGAACTACTAGGAAGGGTGCCTCCCATACAAACCCAAATTCAATTAATTTTCTTATTATCTTTTGTTTTTCATTTTTGTTAATTTTTTTAACCTACTTTTAGGCAATGTTAATTTGCATACATAGTGTCAAAAGCTTGTGAGCTGGTACGCAATCCTTCGTGTGCCAAAGTCGTATGTTCTTTATTTGTTTAAATTATTTAGTTTAATAAAATTGTAGATTTTTTTGGAATCAATTAATTATAATAATAACAATAATAAGAAAACACATGCAAGAGTGTGACTTGATCCCGCCCTTGCTCTAATCTATAGGGAAAGAAAAATAAGTACTTAGTATAGGAAAGGAAGAAACAAATCTTAAGAAATCTCAAATTATAGGGGCATATCTAAATTGTCCGTTGTCCCAAAATTGTTTGAAAAGGTCCTTATAACGAATTTGCAACATTTCTGTAAAGCAGTTATTTCTCCATCACAGCATGGATTTGTAAAATGCAGCTCTTCAACCACTGACCTCCTTCAGTTTACTTCATTTGTTAATCAATAGGTCACAAACTGATGTTATTTACATAGACTTTACAAAAGCCTTTGACTCAGTTAATCATGACCTTCTTTTGTATAAACTAAATATTATGGGCTTTCCGTATAATCTTCTAAGTTGGATTACATCCTACTTAAAAAATCGTTCTCAAAGAGTGTTGTTTAGGTTTTTTCTTTCAGATATTGTCCACGTAACTTCTGGGGATCCTCAAGGTAGCCATCTAGGACCTCTTCTTTTCAATTTGTTTATTAATGACCTGCCTTTCTCCATCTCACACTCTCGTGTGCTCATGATGATGTAAAATTGTGCTTTTCAGTTAATGATGGTGCCTCTCATCTTAAACTTCAAGAGGATATTGATTCTTTACGTACTTGGTGCTTGACACATTATTTAGATCTAAATATTTCTAAATGTAAGCTCATGACATATCATCGGTGTAAGCCTCATTTGTTTACTTACTAGATTGACAATGTCCTACTTGAACGAGTCTCTACTTTTAATGACCTCGGTGTCCTGTTTGATCCTACGGTGTGTTTTAACCAGCTCGTATCTTCTGTTGTAAACAAAGCGAAGGGTGTTTTTGGTTTCATCAAACGCTGGTCTATTGAATTTAATGACCCTTATACCACTAAGATTCTTTTTGTGTCTCTTGTGAGTTCAATTCTCAAGTATTGCTCTTGCATTTGGTCACCGCAATATTTAAAGTATCAAGATCGAATTGAGTCTGTACAGAAACAATTATTTCTGTTTGCTCTTCGTGGCCTAAACTGGAATCCTAATTCTCGGTTGCCATCTTACCCTGATAGACTCCTACTTATCAATCTTCCGTCTTTGGCGCATCGTAGAATTGCTCTAGGGATTTCCTTTTTTCATAAGCTCTTAATCGGATATATTGACCGTCCAGAGCTTTTAAATCTTTTGAACTTTTCTATCCCTAGTCGTTCTACGAGAAATTTTGTTCCATTAGTGTTAAATAGATGCACTACTAACTTTGCCCTTCATGATCCTTTCAGAGTTTTATGCGCATATTATAATAAGTTCTATCATGTTCTCTGTCCTGAATTATCTCCGGAATCAATTAATTCAATCATCCTTCGTTGCCTATGGGATTCATGACCTCACTGGCTGGATGCACTGGATTTTGCTGATCAGCTGTACCGTCTGTGTAGCTTATGTGCCTCTGACCACATATGGCTGTGAGTAAGGGCATAGCTCGCTAGTGTTGCAAATAAACTTCCCCCACCGGGTCAGAGGCTGCTGATTTATATTATGTTATTATTATTTTTATTTTTAATTCTGTTTTGTTTCTCTCTCTTATAATTAATTTATTTTTATTTTATTTACATTTCAATTTATATCTTTATTTCTTTATTAAGTGTAATTGTTTGATTTTAAATCTCTTGTTTTTATTACTAAGCTGACAGTTTTTTGTCATTGAATTTAATAAATAATAAATAAATAAGAAAAAAAAAATGAACAAACAAAACAGAAAGACACAACGAGAAGCAAAAGTAAAGATGGTTAAAAATTGCAGCTTAAAGGAAGGCAAGATTAAAATACTAAAAAATAGTTGAACTTCTATTATATGAACCTCCACCAATTCGGCTAAATCTGTTAATTTGGATGCTTAGTGTTTGAGTGAAATTTAATCTCTCATTATAGTACATACTTATATTTTTTTGTAGACATAATTGTGTATTGTAAAAATTGTTTATCAAAATCAAGAATTTGATCTTAAGACTGATTCCAAAGAAGCACAATTCGCACGTAATATGGTAACACATTAAATTGCTCAGACGCTTGTATCATACTATAGTAACTACAAGAGGTCTAATATTGAAAGAATAAAGATCTCTTATAATAGAATTTTTTTATTTTTCATAACGAATTCAGAACCCGACCATTCCGTTTAATCAAAGTTTAACAGTAGCAACAAAGAGTAGAGCACTATATGTATAGTAAAGACATGGAATTGATGAAAAGATTTTCTTCACTTTTAAAGTGAAAACTTGTTTTAATTCTTCTTCTGTGTTTATAAAAATAGGTCAAATTATGTTGCTATTTGTAAGTAGTAGTTTGTTTGAGAAAGTGTTTTTGTCGTCACCACAGTCACCACCATAATCACCATAATAGGCAAACTTGCCACATTCAACTTGCCACATGCAACATGCATTACAAAGCACAACATGTCATAACCATTTTCATAGACAAAACAACATTCAATAACAATTTTAGTTTTCTTGGAATTTTTCTTCAATTATTCGTTTTTAGTATTTAGTTACATGATTCGCTTTTGCCTCACTTCACTTCATCATACTTCATCTCACCTCATCACACTCTCTTGTTGTCTGTCACTCGTTTATTAGTAAAAACAAGAAATGAAATAAAAAACAAAAGAAAATCAATCAAAAAAACACGTTGAACTTACATATAACAATAACAGTAGCAACAACTTCGTCTAGACTAAACATTAACTTCGGTTCACCGAAACATTCATACCTTTCAAGCTTAAATTTTTGTTTACATAAAGTACTATATATTAAGTTAAATTCATTGTAAAGTGATTTGATATTAAGGGAATTCTGTATGAAAGCTTATTTTCATTCCAATAATCGGAGAACTCTGATCTTAACATAACTTCGTTGCATATGACTATAAATAATTGTGTCAAATTTCGATTGTCTTGCCACACTGATTATTTTCATATGGGGGTTCCGACACAAGCTTCTATGTATTACAAACATCATATCGAAAAGATAATGCCTGTTCAAACTAGTGTGAAAGGTATATAGATAATATTAACACCGATTGCATTGTGAGCCTGGTGACTGTTGGCGGCATAAATACTATATCTTGTGACGTCTGGTAAAGTTGGCTGATGTTGCTGCTCCTACTATATGTAGTATGTATGTATATGTATGTGTGTATTGTTTCTCCTAGGAATTGTGGGTGCCTGCATTTTATTTTATAAGTTTTTGTTCGCTTCAATTCACCCGTTTGGTTCATTTTCTTTCGTTTAAAAGTTTCACTTCAAGCATTTTTCACTTAATTCGCAAGCATTCGCTCATTGCATGAATTGCGTATAACAAAATTTATTGTTATGCGTGTGTATATGGTAGTACTATATATTCATAGTTATAATATTGCGTACTTCGAGTATCTGAACATGTCTTGTGCATTCTAATTGCTTCAACTTCATTGTAATAACAACAACAATTTCGCGACATGTTGTCGTGTAATGTGAAACGCGCAATAAAACAAAAAATAGTAAATAAAAATGAAATTGTTTCAAGCGTCTATGAAAGCGATTCTTAATCTTTAATGGTTCCAAGGCTCCTCACAAAAATCATTCTTGCGAAAGAGTTAAGTAAATAGTTTCAACCTCGTTGTTGACTCCAATAGCATATCATTTTCCATCCCAATTTACCATTGCGGTGATATATATATACTAATATAATAAAAAGGTAATGTTTGTTTGTATGTCACTAAGAGTTATGAGCTATATCTATGAAAATAAAACTAAAAAAAAAAAATACAAAACTGTATAGTACCACTCAAACTGTGCTCATATTTGATACTTAAATTGTGTTCTTTGTTGATACTCAAACTGTATCAGGGGGAATATATAGATGCTAAGAAAGGAATCATATCTGATATCTGGCATTTGTCGCCGTTCGATTGGATGCAACCCGTGCGTGGCTGGGTCGAGTACGCTAGTAATATTATATAGGTGTGCGCCTCCCCAATTTTAGTTTCTAGAATATATCGTAAAGCTAATGAGACTCTCACTTTGTATATGAACAAAATTTGATTCATTTATTTACTAATTGACCTTTGTGGACGTTGTCCTGCCTGTTATGCATATCGCCTCTTATATTTTAGCGACTACAAATATTTACAGAAAGAATGGATCGAAAATCGCAATATGTATGTATGTTCGTATTCAGTTATTGGTAAATGATAGAAAATATACATCAATAACAACAGCACAAAATTCAAGAGGCAGCAGTACCACAGCTCACTTCATTTTTGCAAATCCAGAAATATTGTGTTTAATAACTTTTGATTCTGTAGGTCGATTTTGATGGAATAAACTCCATATGTTACAATAAAGCTTGTTATTTTTCTGTAATTTGATTTTGAATCAAATGTGTGGCTTTTACGTAATGCGTGTACAAACACTTTAAGTTTATGATTTTATTATATGTATAGATATAGATGGAGTATAGATTAGAACTAAGATTATAATTAAAAATTATATCCTACTTATTTTCAATAAGATCAATAGCGATAGAGGCCTTCAGCTCAGTGGGAGAGTTAAGAAGGATAGGATGAAATCTAAAGAAATTGCAGTACCAGACTTGAGCGGGAATCGTACCCATGACTCTCGGACGTCAACTTGGCGCACTAACCTTCGAGCTAACGACCGAATCAACAAAACTTGATACTGACTAATATGTAAAAAAAACAAAACATTAAATAAATATAATTAGAAATATGTTTGGTTGGTTATCTTTGTTTCTCAAAAATTGTAAATAGTACGTCGATGCCCTTGGTGGTACTCTTTAAAAATCTCTCTGCAGAGCATGGATTGAGAACCACTGGTCGAGGAGTTTCTAGCATATGATGATAAAATCAGAAATAGAGAATAGAACTACTATTCGTACACTATGAATGTACTTGAGATGAAGAGGGTCACTTGGATAGTTGGTTGGTTGTTGGATTAAGGATTATAAGCGCATAAGAGAGAAAGTAAAAGAAAAGTCATAGAGAGACGTACAAGCAGACGGACAATATTGTAATATGGATAAAAAGACTAAACTATTGTACGAGTATTTCATAAGATTTACGTGACATAAAGAAATACGCGAGCGTGTTAAATTTGTCTTCTTCTACCAATACTTGTTATTATTATTACTATTGTTGTTGTTGTTGTTGTTGTTAGTGTACTTGGTTATTACTGTAAGCGTATTAGCGTCTATTGTTACTTTTTCAGTTCTTCATCATCCATCTACTATTGTCCTTCTGTTGCTCCTCTACCATTGTTTATAGAAGTTGTTGTACTTACTATTTATGGCTTAAAATGTACAAGAACAATAAATAACAAAAAGGGGAACCAAAAGAACATAACTATATTGCATATTCCAATGAATGATGATGATGATGATGAGAATTCCATAAAAAATAAGATATGTTTTCAATTGTCAGATACTCTATAACACAAATGATTTTCAAAATATTTTATGAAAATCGTCAAATCAAACATGAGCAAAGTGTTACATTCTTTATTCCTTCAAAAAAGGGGTTTCGAACAAAAAATGCATGGTAAAATCTATTCATCGAAGGAGCATATGATGTAAATAACTCTTTCTCTGGTTGTTAATATACCCTATTTGAGTGTAGGGTAGGTTTTTTGAAAAACTAACGCTTGAATGTGGTATTGTATGTAGAAACAAAAGGAAACATGCGTTAAATATTGTCAAGTTAAAACTTATTTCCTTTTTTTTTATTGTTTAAATTCTGTTTTATGTTTTACTTTTACAACTGCACCCTCGACTACTACTTAGTGAATAACTTTAAGCCCAGGGGAAGTACAAGTATATAGTATATATATATAATAAGTAGTACAAGACTATGCAGATGGTTATACTACTACTACTAGTTGTAGAACAGCATGAAAAGTGCAGCAATTGCACAAAAAGAAAGAAAGATTGCAATTCAACTTAGGGCAACACAACACAATAAGATTGAATGAATGAATGAATGAACGAACGCTAGTAGTTTATGAAAATAATGAACTACAATTGTATTCTTCATTTCTCTGCGTTCCTTCCTTCCTTCCTTCCTTCCTTCCTACCATTCTTCTTTCTTTTTAACCCTTGCAACAAAACTTAGAGCCAGAAGAGGCCAGGCCACGCTAGGCTAGGCCAAGCCAGGCAGGGTGAGGTGAGGTGAGGCGAGACCAGTGAGACCACTGAGTTCCTTTGAACTCGCGACAAGTAAAAGTCGTTGCGCTTTATCTTTAGACTTACCATAGCACATACAATATGTAGTATGGTATGATATGGTATGGTATGAATGATAGAATAGTAGAAGGGAAAGTGTTGAATAGTTCTGTTGTTGTTATTGTTATTGTTGTTGAGAATAATATATTGCATGATCCCTTCATATACTACTACTTACTATAAACATATATGTATACACATGCATACTATATCCATATAATACTACTTGACTATGGCTATGGCTATGGCGCATATGAATTATGTTATACTCGTAGTACTATATGTTATGTATTCATGTGGGTCTATCTTTAGTTGACTTGACTTGGTTTAACTAGAATTGTTGGATTGTTGTTCTCTAGCAGAATGTTGTATTCTCTTGGGTTGCATTGTGGTGTGCCTAAGCAGCTTATATTATTTTTTAAAGATTTTTTTTTTTTTTTATTACTTGTAGCTGCTCAGTTTACTGCAGTTTAGTTTGGTTCGGATTCATTTACTTTTGGTTTGGTTGGATTTTAGCATCCGTTTTCATTTCAGTTTCCGCTTATGATTTTCATTCGGTTTAGTTTAGGTTTGGTCTGGTCTGGTTTGGTTTGGTTTCATTCTGTCACTATCATCATAATGATAGTTTTTATAATCCTCAACATCCTCGATAGTTAATGAGTTCGTTAAACTTGTTTTAATCCTTTGTTTTACTGTGAGTTGTTAACATGAGTTTAACAAACAACAAAAATGAAGCAATAAAAATGCTAACTTCTGTCACAATAATCGTTAGACATACTTAGTACACTTCAGAAAATTCCAGATCTGTTATATGAATATTGAGAGATAGGTTGGATTTTTGAGAATAAGCATCAAAATTTGATCTCAAAATCTTAGTGAATACGGAGACTTCTCATTGTTGATCATATCAAATAAATATGATTTGTTTAAAAAGTAACTGGAATTGGTGAATCTCAATGGTTTCAATACTTCAATTCAAGCGATTATTACATTGTTGTATGGGGCAAACATATCTGAAAAGTATTGGTACAGGCAAATGCAATGTTTAGGATGGGTAGAAGCCCCGAGGCCTCCACAAACATTGGGTTCAAAAATTGTATAACAATAAAATAAGGCTTTAAATCGTGTCTGGTTTTAGTAAACTCGTTTCATTGTTCAATGATAGTGCGCGCTCGCACAGTTCAAGCTCGAATCACGACCAAGTTGAATGTAGTTTTTTCGTAATTGTTGTTTTTTCGCGAGCATAGAATTTCTTCAATTCTATTTGCTTTTCATAGTTCAAGAAAAAGCTTTTAAGAACTCAAAAATTCATCAGGGAGCTATCACTATGTTAGCAAAACTAAGAGTGACACATGAATCGATAATCGATAAGAGTTTAGCGAGAGAAGAAGCAGAGTAAACGCAATATTGGCGAAAAATTTTAATGCGAGTTGTAAGCACAATAAAATTTGTTGAAGAGTGAGTATTAGTCTTTAGAGGTGCTGACGAATTAATTGATTCATCGAGAAATGACAATTTTCTAGGTGTTTTAGAATTGTTGACAGAGTACGATCCATTTCTTTCTCTCTCGCCACGTCATTTATCTTTCATCTACCATATGTGAGGAGTTGTTTGCTTTGATGGGAAAAAGAGTCCACAATGAGATTAGTTTTTATGGAAACTTGATGGTCTCCATTTTTTACACTGCTCCGGGCCCCAACACCCTTAAATCTGGCCTTGAGTATAATTAATTGATAGGATATGATAGGATAGGTTAGGTTAGCTTTGCTGATCAAGAGATCTTACATAGACCAATAGTAGTCCTTAGTGTTGCCAAGAAGAATTATGTGGAAAGATATAGATCCGAGATAGCTAAAGCGTGATCTGTAGAGTGCTGGACATTGGCAAAGTAGGTGTTCTAAAGTTCCCCTTACATTTATCTAGTTGCATGTTGTACATGCATCACTCTGTACCAAGCCCAATTTGTCTGCGTAGGCAGTGTCCCGTGAGTATTCTAATAACTTACAATCCTCTCTTGGGAGAGCTAAGATGTAGTTGGTAATTTTATTATTAACAGATCGAAGCATGATTTTTGCGGTTTTGCAAGAGAGTGTTCCATCCCACATTCTCTTCGCCTCCTGAATCGTTGCTGCATCTATTTCTGTTTTTAGCGTGGATAGAGAGGGACGTATGTATGACGCACTTACCTCAGCTTGGCTAGCGCCGCCTTCAGCGAGTGCGTTTGGTTCTACATTGCTGAACACAGTTGGATTTGGTCATCACCGCCGCTATTGCCATTATGGCTGCTTGGCTGGATAGGATAATAGAGAATAGAATAGAATAGAATAGAATAGGATAGGATAGGTTGGCTTAACAGCCCATTTTAATACTTAAAGAATTGGCGATAGTGTATTCAAGGTCGTAGCCGTGTTTTTTTGTATTCAGGTATTTATTACACTAATAATCAACACTAGTAATCTTCGAGATCTTTTAAAAAATCTCTTTTACAATTGAAGAAATAGCAATAGATTTCGAAACAGTTTTAACTAGTAATAAAATATTTGCCCCTTCGCCTTTGAGGGTATTCTATAATCGGTTTTAAGGAAGCTCAGTTTGATAAAGTGATGATTCGCCTTAACAGTCCTTTCATGTACGAGTACATATGCCACTAAATGGATCTTTGTATTCTTGGGTCACCTCCTATAGAGATATCCGGTCAAATATTATAAGATTAGAAAAAATTAATGGTAAAAAATGTACGTCAACTCTTCAATTTATAAATTGACTACACAATAATAAAAAAAAAAATATCTCATGATATTTAATTCATTAATTAATTGTTTAAAGCAAAGAACTAACATCAGGAAGATCTTAACAATTGAGAAGTTAATTTAATTTGCCATAGTTGAATGTACATACTTATGTACTACATGGTTAGTGTTGTATTTGCTTATGCATAATTAAATATAAAAACGGAAATGTCAATTATAGTAAATGACAATTTGTTTTTATTGTAGACTAGAACTTGAATTTTTTCAACTAAGTATTAACATATATGGTCTGTCTGCATATTAGTCTGTCCATCTGGGTTTAATACCTGAGGGCTTTATTTGTTAATAATTCCCAAAGTTGTCTGCTTTTAGCAATGTTTTTTTTTTGTTTAATGTTGCATGCATGTTGCATATTGAATTTTATATGCAATAGAAGGTGAACTGAGTTTGGTGAATCAGTTAGTGGGTGAGTGACAGAATTACAGGAAGTTGCTTTATGCATGTATGGAAATATTAATGAGCAAAAATTGTTTATTTTTTTTCTTTTGCAGAACAAAACAAACAATAAATTAACATAATAAGAAGTAAAAAGCGACACAAATGTCTGACGAAGTGCCTTTAGAACGTTTGTCGCAGATCTTTGATACGCTGACAAATCTACAACGACAACAGCAACAACATCATCATCATCAGCAGCAGCAACATCATCATCATCATCATCAGCAGCAAAGACGTTCTAACTGCTCGACGCCATCACTATCACCAGGACAATCGGGGCGGGCAACACCTTCTAGTAGTGGTGGCGGTGCTGGTGGCCAACAAACTCCACCAAATGCAGCAGTTTCGAGCGGAACAACAACTCTCTTTTACAGCAGTCAGAGCCAAAATTATCAACAGCAGCAGCAGGAACAGCGGCAACAGCTGCCGCAGCATCACAGTTATTATGGTGGCCAGGCATATTTGCATACATTTCCATTAGCATCGCAAGCGCATCACCATCACCATCAGCAGTTGCAGTTCCAGCAAAACCAGCAGCATCAATATGCACAATCTTACCAACAGCAACAACAGCAGCAGCAGCATCCGTTGAGCTATTATCAACAGCAATACTATCCACATCCTCATCAATATTTTCATCATCAGCATCATACTCAAGAGATGTCATCACTGCCGCCAATGCATTATCATGCATCGGGTACTCAATCATTAAGCGCTTCTCCGTTGCTAACAAAGCGTGCGACTTCCTTCAGTGGGAATATGCCATTGGCACGTATCCATCTTGATGCAGTTGGAGGTGCCACTAGCAATGTCACCGCTGCCACTGGCCCTTGCACAAACATAACATCAACACAGCCACAACGTTTACCATCAAATGTTGTATCTCAATCAACACCGAACAGTCCACTTTTGTTGCCACGACGCACCCAAAGACCACCACCGATACCTGCAAAGCCTGCAATAACAGGCACAAATGTGACCAGCAAAACCAACAAAAAAGATTCAAAGGAACCACTTTCAGATACCAGTGCTAGTGTCAGTGCCAGCAGTATTGCTGCCACTGATGAGCCAAATCCTCTCATACTAACTGCCTTAGAAGTTGGTGATGCACCATGGCCACATTTCTCATCGCTGACTGAACATTTGGATGTGCATCAGGTCAATAATTATGCTCAAGCTTTACCTGAGGTAAACTTTAATATTACCCATTCTATTTAATTTGATCTAAATTAATTTTTAACTATTGTTTGTTTATAGATCAATTGGCAGGAACGTTGCCTGGAATTGCAACTTGAGTTGCATCGTTCAAAGAATCAAGCAGGTCGAATACGTGATATGCTACGTGAAAAGGTAAGGAAAATATAACACATTCTGACTTATACGAGTATACATGACATTTACTTATGTCATATGGTATTACTTTGGTGTGAATACTTAGCTAAAGATTCATTTGCCATGTGGTGTGATCAATGAAGTATGAGAGCAAATAAGTTAATAACCCAAATTGGGGTCACACATTTTGTCGTCAGTCATTAATTAGTTACACATAAAGATATGTATACCTCACACCCATCACCTTCATCACTCTCGTAGTGATGCAGATGAAATAAAATCCATTGTACTGAAATTCATATGATACTTAATGTTAATTATACTACATGAAGATACAGATACTACATATGTCAGCACACATGTGTAGATGAAGACATCAAAAAAGGAAACAATTAGATACAAATGTATATAATATACATTAACTCATTTCGGTTGTTCGCTTTGTGTTCTATAGAAATATTCATTGTATGTTTTCATTATCATACAGACTATAGATACTCTACTATTCTCTTTGTTCACATTCTATCTTGTATTTTTTTTGTTTGCGAGACACTTGCAGCCGGAAGTTGACTTAGTATTGCTAATTTCCAAAGGAAATAGGGCAACTATGTTATTAGCATATGTGTTTCAATCCATCTGTTCATCCAATCATCTTCTACTGCAGCTCCCCTTTCTTCTTTTCTGGTCTTCCATTATATTTTGTTTGTTCTTTCATACATGCATATGTATGTGTAGGTACGTATTGTGAATGTGTCCTATAATCTTGTTGTGTATGTAGTATATGGTACAGACTCTTAATTATTAACGTAATTAAGTCATTAAGTTTACCATTTTCATTATACAAATATACTCATATAGGTGTGTGCAAAAGTCATGTTGATTTTTTCCATTAAATTCAAAATTTATTTATTACATGTACATCAAACATTAATCGACTATGTATTGGCCATTTTGTAGGACCACTTTTGCCTATCTTTCCGGAAGTTTTATTATTCCTTCCTTGTAGAACTTCTGATCCTTATGGGCAAAAAACTGTGTCAATTGGTTTTTGACAGCCTCATCAGAATTGAATTTTTCACCACTCAAAGAATTTGAAGAGAGAGAGGAATAAATGCCATCACTTCCCAATTCAACTCCTATAATTTTTGCCGAGTGACCAAAGATGTATGAGGTTGAGCGTTGTCATGGTGGGAAATGAGACCTTTCCGATTGGCTGGTCCGGGATGCTTCTTTTTGATATGTTTGTCCAATTCGGTTAGCAGACGACAGTATACATACAACCGAATTGGTGGTGTCACTTCGTGGCAGCAGCTCAAAGTAAACGATACCTGCCCAATTCCACCAAACGGAACATCTGGTGAACATAGGCTTTTGATGTGGTTAGAGGCGGTTCATCTTTTTTGCTCCAAATTCGTTTTCAGTTCACGTTATTGTACAAAACCCATTTTTCATCACCAGTTATGATTCGCCTTAAAAATGGATCATTTTCGTTTCGTTTGTCTAATGAATCGTAAACAGTGACTCGCTTAGTGAGCTGAATTTCTTTCAACTTATGCAGATCCCAAATATTGAGCTTCTGTACGTATCCAAGTTTTTTAAGGTGTCTTTCCATTGTTGTACGTGATACGATAAGCCTTTCTGCAATCTGTTGTGTTGAATAATGGTGGTTTTCATCAATCATTGCCTTGATTTGGTCATCATCAGCCTCCTATGGCCGACCAGTGCGTGCTGCAACTTTAAGCTCAAAATCTCAGGAACGGAATTTTGCAAACCAGCACTGCCATTATCGTTCACTTGTTGCATGTATGTCATATTCTTAGATTGGGTTGCATTCTTCCCTTTTCTGAAGTAAAAAAGCAAAATATGCCGAAAATGCTCACATTTACTTTTACAAATATTATCGGATATCGATCCTATCGATAGTATTTTCGTCTCAAAACTTGACAAGAGGCCTATATGTTTAATATATTCGGCCATCATTCATTTATAATTGAGACTTAAGTCACCTATGAAGCATATCGATGTGACTTTACTCACTCTTAATTAGTAACACATTAATATTGGCAGTTTTAAGTTAATCTCGTAGAAAATAACAAAAATTAAAAAACAATAAAATATAAGTAAATTTTTTAAATAAAAAGGTAATCGCAAAACTGAAACAATATAAAATATATATTCATTAAACTACAGATCAAAATTTGGGATAAAGGGGCACAAAATTTTACGTGAAAAAAAAAAACATTTAAAAACAAAAAATAAAAAAATATATTGCAAATTAAATTTCTCCGGACTTTAATCTCCATTAGAATAAAAAAAAAAACTGGAGAAAATGTAAAAAAAATTTTTTTTGTTCGACCATCACTCATTTAAAATTGAGACTAAAGCCATCATTAGAAACACATGGACGAGACTTTTGAACACTGTTGCTATATTCCTAACATATTTTTGAGCAAACATAAGTATTTAAAAAAACAAAATAAAAAGTAAAATACAATAAAAAATAAAAAGGCAAATTTAAATTTATTATATTACAAACATTTATAATCCAGAACAACAAAATTTAATACAACAATACATTTCCTCATTCCTGGCGTACAAACAGTTTTCGGGTTCTCAGAATCAATAAATTGATTACTTTGAGAAGGAGCCTAAAAAATTATTTAATTTAATTCAAATGATTTCTTCTACCGAATTTGAATTAGGAGTATTGTAAACTGCGTTGGTAAAAATACATACTTATGTACATGTTTTATAAGATGTGTCGAAAACCTCGCACATGTAATCAATATATTCCAGCATTTTCTCCATAACCACCCACTGTTGATTGCAATGATAGATAGCCATTGGTCTACACTTGCGAGTATGGGATTTTGGTTACTGTGGATGGACATGGGTGGTAAAAATGTGTGATGGAATACTTCTGTCTTTTTCTTCACATTATACAGCTCATAGAAATTCGCAATTGTGCTGAATGTGCGTTTGTGAGTGACAATGTTGAGAACTTTTCAGAATGTTGTAAAATATTCTGGGATATTTATAAATTTTTGAAATGATCTACGAAAATGTGTGATTGTAATTGGTCCAAAATGTTCAAGTTTGTTCTCAAAATTGCAAGAAAGATATGCTAAATTCTGCAATATATCCAACAACTTAAAATTATTAAAAATAATTCTTATCGGTCAAGAATATTCTAGATTATTTTAAGAATTACGAAATTCCGAAAAATGCTAAATGCTTCTATTTGCATTTATTACTGCACACTTATTCATAGCCCGATATGTTTTGAAGATCTAAGAACTGTCAACGGTTACATTTGTAAAACATATCGTGAAGCATGCAACATGCATCTTAGAATGGTTGAATGTGATGGTATTTTGACCCAGGCAACGCTATTAAACTCTTAAACGCTCAATAACGTACAGTTTATACATTCACAAATAATGACCTATTAGTGATGAGCAAAACTCTGTAGTCCGTAGTTAAAATGCCACGAAACAGATCTCCCTGATTAAGTGATTATCTTTGAATTTCTTTTTTGTATCTTGGGTCTTAAAATACATTTATATAATTTCATTTCTTTAATGAGATGTAATGTCTGGTGCTTTAAATTTTCTGTAATTGGATACCGAACGCATTTTATCCAACTGGTCGCTTGTGCACAATGACTTAAGAAATCGAATCTCCAAATGATGAAAGCGGAAATGACGGTGACAGCGACGACGAAGATTAAAAAAAAAAACAAATTTGATGTCATTACAAATTATTACATATGAAAAATATTAAGTTTATTAGTGATTTATTGTGTATCTTCGATCAATCTCTTCCTCCACATTGTCCCAAAAATAAATTTGCAAAAACTGCGGATCTTGTTCGGGTACTGGAAGAAATAAACCAATCTGATGATAAACTTGTGAATGTGGACATAACAGTACCGTAATTCACAATATTCGCAGGAGTTGTTTTTCCGAATACGCTCTAGATAGTGTTTGGACTCCAGAGTATCTTCATCTACTTAAGTTAGAAGTAGTTTTGGTGGCTCAGCCGGTGGTGGCAAATTGACTTTGTCATTGGAGCAACACATACCAAGCTTTTCTTTCTAAACCTTGAAAGTATGACAATGGAAACACATTGTAATCATTGTGCCAATGATAACATCGTGATCTATCTTATAATCGTAATTTTTTTTCGTAATGTAGCGCTGGTTTCTTAATATCGATTCTTGCTGCAATTCCTACATCATGCTATTGACTAGCTATTCTTAAAATTGACGCACTGGTCTGGTAAGTGTTTAAGCATGCATCTCGCTCTTCAGTTGGTTCAGTACTCTTTACTGGTTGACACTTGCCGCACATGCCTAATTTATCTTCCAATATTTGATTATTGTAGTAGCATTTAAAATGGGTATAGATTTGGTATATACTACTATAGTCGGTTGACGAAAAGTCAACTGATCACTTGGACATCTGAATTATAAGTGAATTGATAAGAGGAAAAAAACATTTACAAACGCTCTCTATATAGCGGGGATACACAAACGGGAAGGCAGCTAATGTGCGAGATGTGCCGTAATAATACGCGCCTGAACAAAATATCTGTCATTGCATCATCCATAAGATAAGAAGATGAAATTTATCTAAACAATGTTGGGCGCGGGAACTATTTGGATAAGAGACTGGTTGGGGACACCGTGAGTTTTGTTAAAAATCTTTTTATAAACACTGTTTGGTGAGTTACAACAAAGTGTATCCACGCATAAAAATCTTCTGTATAAAAAATTCCTTATATGTATGTGCTAACTTTTATGGTGATCGGTCATACAGTGTCGGAGTTTATCACTCAAATACTTATTTGGACATCCTAAAAAATAAAAATGTATAAAAAATGAAAACCAGAAAGAAGACTATGCCAAAGATGTATCACGCTCCTCTGGATTGCATCTAACCATCCTTTCTTAGCATCACTATATTCTCTTTGTTACAGTTTGAGTATCAACAAAGAACACAGTTTGAGTGCCACTATTATTGTACTTTTATTCTTTATAAGTTTGTCATTTTATTTGCCTTTGTATGGGAGACACCCTAGGATCATTAAATTCACAGATTTGGTGGATATGAACCAGAAACTTATAGTGTCCAAATTTCAGCTCGATACGGTAAATAACAAAAAAACTTTTTCAAGTAAGAAGTTCTTATTAAGAACATTAATTTAAATGGGAGTTTGTATGTGAGATACAAATTTGCAGAGTATAGGAAAAAGAAACCTCTGTAGTTCAAAAGCTGAGGTACTTGTTTACATACATACAGACATACAGACGGACAGACGGACATGGCTAAATCAACTCGTCTCATTGAGCTGATCACAACTATATACACTTTATGTGGTCTGCGATGTCTCCTTCTGTGTGTTACAAACTTCATGATGAATTTATATCGTAATACTATTCACTCCCGTGAAGAGTATAAAAATAAGTATGCAACTCGATGCATTCGGACTCATTTAATAATTTTAATAAAAAATTATGTAAATAAAATTATAATTTATAAAATAAAAAACTGACTTCAAAACTGCAAAGGTAGCCAATAACAATCCTCTTGACCCCATAATTCCACCAAAATATAAAATCATCAAATTCAGTCCAACCGTTCTCGAGTTTGGCGCTTAGCAACACTTTTAGAATTTCATTTTCATATATGTACTTATATTATATGAATATTTACATTATGTAAATCGTTTTGAAATTACATTTTTCCTAGATTGCTAAGTAAACATTAACTGAGACATAAATTACGATTATTTGTAAGTAAATGTCACTTCTCCATCCTTATGATAATTTTTAAAAAATAATGTAAAGAAAATTATATTTCCACAGAAAGTGAAAATATTTTTTGAACATTAAAAATACAATATTATATCAAAGTAAACAAACAATTAATTAAAATTTATTAATTAAATACCAAAAATATTTGAGCTTTAATAATAAAATAAAATAAAAATATATAATTGAGATTAGCTTAAAAATGATCTCTATTATATACAATATACAAAAACAAAATAATAATAATAAAAGCGAAACAAACATTTTACTTATTAAAATTTAGGGAATCTTAAGCCAAACAACAAAACGCAATTTATAAGAAAAAAATTAAAATTATTTTATATTTGTAATTATGAGTATGGTAAATAAAATCAGCATACCATATACCTTTCACCATAACTATGTAATATCTGAATGATCCACTTTATATGGAATAGTAGTAACCATACCCATAATAGTTCGATGATCAATCCAAATTTTACAAATATTAACATTGTGAAATAACATTCAGAGAATTGTGAAGAAAATAACAAATTACAATTTCCATGGCAATTAATATGACAACTGCAACATAAGTACACATATGGTAACATATGTACATATGTATGATGTGTTAAGGGTTGTCTTACTTAAAAAATAAAAAGTATTTTATTTATACACATATGTAGGTATATGTAGGTGGTATATAATAAATATGTAAGTACATACTCGTATATTTTTGCTCTATTTATTTTGGCGAATAAGAAAGTTAGCAGTATTGATTACAATGCAATACAAAAGAATACTCAGAAGTTCGTTGAGGCCAGACACAAGCATTAAACAAATGAAACGAACAATCACAGTTTAAATTTAATAACCTACTTATAAGGACAACAAAGCATAGATTGAAAGTATTAAAGGTTAAAGGTAAATTCCAATTCAATATATTTTGCAGTTTTTCCGATTGCTTTGTAAACCATAGTTATTGACAGTTCATTAGACACAAAGTAGTAGTGAAAATCATTCCTTAACTACACATAAATTCTACCAATTTTAAATAAGATGTGTCTAATTCCATGTCAATGGCTGTGTTCTTTTAAACGTTCTAAACATTAGCAATACACCAGAAATGTTAAATATTATAGACTAAGAAGACAACATTTACAATATTATAATTGTCCCAAAATATAAAAAGTGTTGAAAATCTAAACCAAATATTAAAATATACAACTAATATACAAATAAATATTAAAACCTTAATTTAGTAAAAAAGAATATAGAGATTTTAAAAATTTAAACAAATTAATAAACCCCTACAATACTTAAAACAATTAGCATTGCAAAAACAACTGTATGCATACATTTAGATGTATGTTATGTATATGGTATACTTACTTTACATGTATGATCAAAGTCTACAAATATCAAATGAAATGAAATTAAATTAAATTATAATATAAAATATCCAATATTTAACAAAACAAAAAATAAATTTAAAACAAAAGCTGCAATAAAAGCACTTATAATGTAGCACTGAATTCCATAATGCATATTCACCAAATGAGAACCTTTGACACTCTTAACTTTTAAACCCTAAGTTAACTTCATTAATTGTAAAGAAAAATTGTTTTAATAATTAATGGTTGTTTATGTTAATAGTTAAACACTTATATCATTTAATTGGTGAAAAGCAAATAAATAGAAATAAAATTCAATCACAAATGTCGAACTTGTCAAATTAATTCCACTACTTCCTCTTAAACTGTTCTCCAAAAAGCAAGAATAATTTTAATGCTCCACGAAAATGATAGAAGTTACACAGTAAATACATACATATATATTTAGATAGATACAGAAGATATATAGTTGAAGATAGAAGACATATCAACATTTTAGTCCAGTAATTGCAATGTAACGAAGTCCCCAGAAGTAATACGTTCATTGACAAGATCAGCATCAGCATCGCAATGTTTTTCAGAATGCCACAATTTTTTTAATTAAATAAATAAATAAATAAATTTAAATAAAAATTTAATATTTTTTCTGATATTCATTTTAATCTTATTTATTCTCATTAAATTGGAAGTTTTGCACATGTTTTGCTTTTTTTTATATATAATTTAAAATTAAAATTTAAAACAAAATTAAAATTTTCTGTTAAGAGTTTTTAAGAATTTTGTTAATTTTAATTTGGTATTTAATTGAAAATCGCTTTAATGCTTCGAAATACTCTTTTCTTCCATAATCAATTATTTAATTTTCTAAATCAATTGTAATAATTTGTTCAGTGCAATCAACAGATTTTTTAAATTTGGACTGAATGATTTATGTCATTTTTATTTTCTTGATCTAAGTATAATATGATTTGATTTGATTTTGTATTTCTTTATTTTATTTTAATTTTTCTCTTCTGGTGTTGAAATTTTATTATTCTTAAATTTTATATTTAAGTTTGATTTTGGTATTAACTATTTTCTTTTTTTATTTTTGCGATTTTTATTTTACCTTGTTGCTGTCGTTATAATTATAATTCAAAATAAATATTTCTTCAAAATCAATCCGCTGTTATTTTATTAATTTGCTTACTTGTATTTTTAATATTATTATTTTTTTTTATATATATATTCAATTGGTATGAAATGTTTAGTTAAGTCATCAGTTTTTTGATTATTTTACTTGCATTCGGTGTTGGCGTTTCTAAGTCATATATATATAGGTTACTTGTTCCTATTTTTTTTTTTATTGTATTCATTTTAAGAATAAACCTATTGCATTTTTTTGTTTGTTTTTATATATTTCTTTTATTTGTCTAATACAACAATTCTTTTTTTTTTTTAAATCACACTGATAATTTCAATATATTGTAAAAGCCCAACCCATACCAAAATCATGACTTAAACGTTTTAAAAGTTTTAATAACCGAATTTTTTTTATAATTTCTACGTGTTGTCGATAGACCAATTTTTTTGAATAACTGATTTTTCTTTGTTTTATTTAATATTTTCTTTATATTCTTATCGAAGGTTATACTAGTTCCTTACGTGTATCCGTAGTGTGTCCTTATTTAATTTCTGATTTCTCTTTGTTTTATTTAATATTTTCTTTAACATCCTTATCGAAGGTTATACCAGTGTATTACCAGTCTCCCTAGTGTGTTTTAATATAATTTCTGATTTCTCTTTGTTTTATTTAATATTTTCTTTAACATCCTTATCGAAGGTTATAATAGTCCAGTGTCCAATTTTTGGAAGATTTTAATTAAATACTTTTATTATCGAAATCTGTTTTATTTATTTAGTTGTTATAGTTTTATATTTTGGAAATAGTATGCTCTAATCCTTGCAAAGTTGTACAGAAAGTGGTCTATAGCGTGCCTGTTGCTACAGGAATAGCGTTGTGCAGGAGTTCCATTAAGAAGGTATTCATGAGTCAATTTAGTGCGTCCTATGCTGAGGCGAACCGAGATGGTTTTTTTAAAGTTAGTTTGGTATAAGGTAGCTAAAACATTAGGATTAAATCTTTTGTATCCATGCTGAAAATGTGCCCAGTTTTCAGTATTGCGCTATCATCATAGTGTAGATATTTTTCATTTTAAGGGTTAAATAAGATCGCTGGCCCCTTGGTTAAGGCATTCGTTGCTTTATCCGCGTACTCGTTCCCTTTAATGCCTTGATGGTTGGGGACCCAGAACAGGGATATTTTTTCTGTGCATTGGATATAAGGGTACCAGATGTTCACTGTTGTAAAATCGTTTGAATAGCCCAAGAACTAAATGCGCACAGTGAAGCCATCTGGATGCAAATTTCTGGAATATTCAAATTCCAACAGTCTGAAGACAATCAAATGCACATAGTGCAGCTCCCTATATTTATACTCTTTATGGGAGTGAATAGTATTATAAGTTTGTCATGAAGTTTGTAACACACAGAAGGAGACATTGCAGACCACATAAAGTATATATATTTATGATCAGCTCGATGAGACGAGTTGATTTAGCCATGTCTGTCTGTCCGTCTGTCTGTCTGTATGTATGTAAACTAGTACCTCAGTTTTTGAGCTAGAGAGCTGAAATTTGGTACAAAAGCTTCTTTTTACGCTGCACATTTGTCGGAAACAGCCGAATTGGACTTTCCAGGTGAACATGGTGAACACAACTTTACACTAAAGGCAATGCCACTTAAAGTGGTGCTTTTTCTGGTTCTCATTTTGAATTCGATGCTGAGATTAGGAAATATTCCAAAACAGTGGAAAAATGTGAGAATTTGCATGATTCATAAGGCCAGCAAGAGCCATTACACCATAGATTATTACAAGCCAATCAGCCTGCTACTGAACGTTGCAAAGTTATTTGAACGCTGTCTGCTGACACGGCTCTTGGATTTGAAAAAGGTAAAGAAAATAGTTTCTTCCTTTCAATTCGGGTTTTGTAAGTTCCACGGAACTCAAATGCATCTGAATAGAGTGGTATGTCGACATTAGGCAGCCCTTTGACCAAGTTTGGCACGCCGAGCTGCTCAGTAATCTCCAGAGTCTGTTGCCGCCTCAACTTTCGTTAATATTGCGTAGCTTCCTCAATAACAGGACTTTATCAGTGGCACTAGATAGTGAGGAGTCTAGCAACAATACTATTTGCGCAGGTGTCCAAAAGTGTAGCGTTTTGGGGCCGACACCTTATACCCTGTTCACACACGACATGCCCACTGGCTCAGAATTACCGCTATAAGATTCTCAGGATGTTATCATTGTCACGTTTACAGAATACCGCCATCCTCGCCAGAAACAGATGCATTTATGAAGCCACGGAAACCCTGCAACAATACATGCATAATTTTAAAGTCTGGACAAGATGATGGAACATAAAATTAAGACATGTGGCAATGTGACGTCAATTGCCAATCGGCCGGAAGTCTTTATTGGCAACCAGCTGATGGAATAATGCAGGTGGACGGCATTGCAACAAAATTGAATATCTCGAAAGTTAGAGTACTGCAGGCCAAGACATTGCGTAGGATCTCTTCCTACATAATTTATGTATACAATTTAAGAAAAAGCAAAATTAAATGTCTTTACTTTCCAAAATTTCTTACCACAGAAACCACATGAAATGTCATGAGGTTAGTCGTGTTTTTAAAAATATTTTAATCAATTTAACATTTTTACACTTTTCTATGGCATTTTCTTTTTAAGTACAAACATAGAGTACTTTATATATGCAATTGTACGAGTACGATGTATTTATGTGAACTGTATCCTTTATATCTACTACCTGTAGCAGTAGCTGCCTGTTTGTTCCATTTGTTTCTCTTATAAAAAAAAAAAAAAAATTAAAAAAAACAACTAAGTAAAAAGGAGAAAATTCCACACATGTTTTTCATTTCCGCGCTTCAAAGTATCTTTCTATCGAAATTTTTATCAGGATAAAAAAGAAAGAGAAAATATAAAAAATGAAAGAAAGGAATATCTAAATAGAGAATACTAACTGACACACAGACTCAGGCTCATATACTCACAGTAGACGACAGCATGACATTTGACAAACACACACAGAGACACACAAACATACAGAAACACATCTGTGGAATAGATATATTTATATCTAAATACATACATACCTAGACAGAATACAAAGAAGACTCAGACTAAACACTGTCGGATGTTCATTTTACAAACGATGTGATGGCAGCAAATCAACAAAGCGCGTTCCATAAACATACTACAAAACTGTCATCCGGACTGGGTTTCTATGTCTTTAACTCCTCCATATCTATAATATCTTCAATATCTCTAAACATATACATATGTATGTTTTTCTATCTGTCTGTCTATCCAACTGTCAATAGATGTATGTATATATGTAACTGTGTGGCTGGCTATCTTATTTGTAAATATAACTCGTTACCCTCTATGTAAAATATTTTCACTTGATCCAAACACTCACTAGCTTTGTCCTCATTCATTGAAACTGTAACATTGCCTTTATTTTTTATTCCCACTCTCATTCGTCTTTCCCTACCTACCTCCCTTCTATCCTTCCTTTCACTTTGTACTTTCATGACACTCTTTTCTCTCTATAATTCTCTTAATTTCTTATTTTTCTTCTTGTTGCTTGTGTCATTGTTGTCTTTGTCATTTACATATGACATACTATAAAAGCCTATAAGTATGCATTGCAATGGAATGTTATGTACAAAATCTAGATACACGCAATCGTATCTATCTGTGTGCGTGAGTTGTGTTGCGCTTTTCACTCGTCATCGCCTTCGTTGTCATCGCTTGTTGTCGTTGATAAATGTAAAGAAATACAAATATACCATAGTACTGCATGTACATACATACAATTCAAAACGCACATGTACAGGATGCACCATCTAGACTAATAACAATCTGAATAAAAAAGAGGTTAGAGGTGTATTGCATCAGTCTATCAAATTTTATTCAATATTTCATTATTGTGTCGTGAGCAAAAACAAAATGTCTACATATTAATTGCGATTTGCACAAATATAATACTTACAGTTGGAGACAGGCTTTCCATATATGTACATTATTTTCGAGATTATTAATGCCATCGGTGCACAGTGGTCGGACTTGTATGAAGCCAGCGGCCGAAAAATACTTCCAAAGGAGTTAGAGGCCTGAAACTTGGGATATATGTGAACTAAAAGATTAAAATGATTTTATAACAAAAATAGGAGTGGTAGGGCACGCTCACAAATTTTTTCTGGCTTTTTTTTTCATTGAAAATTTAATTCTTAAAAGTTTGTTAAGCAAAATTACATTTTATAAATCATAACATAGTGTATTACTATACAAAACACAATGCGTATTACATTTATGCCCAGTAATAAATGGATTAGAGCTTAAAAGCAATCTTTGAATTAAATCTGCAGTCTAATTTTTTTTATGTCCTTGTTTTTTGCTTCAGCTTCTTCCTCAGAATGTTCCCCAATTGATAATATCGCGTGGTCTATGACATCTGCACGGTGAACCAAAATTTTGTGAACAGAAGGGGGAAGGTAATACCAAGGATACATTTCAATCAGATTTTTAGCAGTATCCAACGCATATTGTCCAAATTGTTCATCATTGATATTGTATACTGAAAACATAGCCTGCAATCTTCCTGTTGCACATGGTCCAATCAAATCTTTCTTTATACCAGTAATTTCAGCGACTATATTTAGGTGGTTTTTCATGCAAATCTTTTCTTGCCGTGTTTTCATCATTGGAAGTCCCACGACCTCCAGCTCTCCATTTTTAACGAAATTCTATTTGAATTTTGTGTTTCCTAGTCATAAAAGCAACTTTTTCGTCTTGGGAACTGATTTTCCACTTTTTTAGATCCAGTCTATATGAAACAAGAAGCAGATATTCAAAAATTCTGATATATAAATGAAGTGGTGATAAACCAAATTCAAAATGGCTTTCTTGGATTTCTTTTTTGAGGCACTTTTTTAGATTATCCATTTTTGTTTTGCCCAAAATATTGAAAGTTTTTTACTTATGTAAGTTAAAGTCTGTAGGGTTTGCTTCATCAGATTTCAAAAATAAACATTCGGGAAAATACGCATTCATAGAAAATACATAAATAAAAAAAAATTTTCTTATAAAAACAACATTACATTAAGAACAGCACAGCAACAACAAAAACTTTGTACAGAACAAAAGAATTGCAGAGAATTTGACAACTGCAAAATAGAAAACAAACATTTAAGCAACTGTTGTCACTAAAGCGAACAAAGATTGAAAATACTATTCTTTTTCATAGTTTTTGTTTTTTGCTCTTGCTCCTGCTCTCAATTTGTGAAGCACGGAGCAAAGAGCACTTGACAGAACTCCCAAAAAATACTATTTATAGTCGGAGCAATAGCAAAAAAATTAGGAGCAATCAGAAGCAGAGCAAACGAAATAGTTTTGAGTGCTATTGCTCCTGCTACTGCTTCGCTCCCGTAGCAAATGTTCATGCTCCGAATAGCAATAGTAATTGTAATTGTCGATTTCAGGGAAACACATTAAAAATACACATTAGCAAACATTGACTTTACAAAACGCACACCACCAATAAAACATATATTATATACTTAAAATAAAGTTAATACTTTTATGTTCAAAATACATCATTTGTTTTATTTATTTGTACAGCAGTGATGCCATCAACCTATCACAAAAACAGGACAGACCGACCTCAAAAAAGCGGGAAAAAAGGGACAAGAAATATTTAAAAAAGGACAGAAAACAAGACAAAATTTTTTGCCTTATTATTTTTATTATTATTAATTTTAAAGTTATAAATTTATTTTTGATATTAAATGAGCTTTATTGCCTCATCTATGAGGTCATAATCCTCTTCTTTTAAGGCACTACTGGCGACTGGTTCAATCGCAGCATTCTGGGCAATGAACATTGCTAGCGCCGCCTTTTGGACAGCAGTTTCGTTCCTTGGTTTAGGTGGGAACGATAATTTATTTGTCTGTGCGAATGGCTGCGCATTAACCACATGTTTTTTTGTGGCCATGTGCGCACGTATTTGATCAATTTTAGAGTTAATCCCACACTTACAAAACTTGCAGTAAGCCTTATTGTTATCTTTGGGATCGCGGCTCACCCAACTTTTTAAATCAGACTGATTTAGCCACGACTCGCGAAATTTTTGTTTATATATTTCTTTCGGCATGATTGTTTATGTTGTTTTTCTTCATTTGTTTAAATTCCTTTTTCCAGAGTCCACTTGTAGTCTTGTCAACTCGAACTTATTTTCGGGTACCTAAAGGGCTGTCAACACTTCATCATGACTTCGGGTCGTGTGCCGTTTTCGGTCATGTGATCAGCCACAATATTAAATTATGGTATTAGTGATGAGCACTACCCAATACATGTCGACTATTTCTATTATTTGCGTAATTTTAGCATATTCACAGAATTAAAAAAAAAAAATAAATAATACATTAAAATTAAAAAAGGATAGATTTCCGGATAGGGGATGTTTGACTTTTTTCTCCGGATAGGTCAGTTAAAAAAAGGACAGATCTGTCCGGAAAAAGGCTTAAATGGCATCACTGTTGTACAGTATAAATAATTTTATTTGATTTTAAAAAATGTTGAACACTTGCCCTCACTTCTGATGCTATTTTTAGAAATCGTGGTTAAAATTAACCGGAAATAAACTTAGTGGTGGCTACATTATTCATATGATACAGTCATTTATTTCATGACAATTTTGAATTTAATCTTTTTATTTTTAGGCTATGGGGCTACCACTGTGCAATGTTGTGATACACCAAGTTTTTGTAGAGGTACATATTTAGTTTTCCTATTACCGATAACCAAAATGGGACACCCGTTACATGTACATACATATGTGTATTTGTATGTATAAATATGATACCCATTGCATTGCCAAATGACAGTTTGCAACATAAATGTACATGTACATTTATTTTTTCTTTTTATGTTCGCTCACATTGTTTGAAATTATGCAGGATATGAAATGAAAATTGAAATGAATCTGTGTATCTAAAATGCAGTTTATATTTATACATTTATCTTGTCTGTTTGTTCATTTTTCAATACGATGAATGAAATATTTTGTGTCTATATAAAATGAAATCTGAAAGTAACTTGTACACAATAGTTTATTGTAGATGATGGTTTATTGAATTAACATAGGAGATTATGAATGTGAAATGATGCCAATAACCTTAAATATGATACAATACTAAGTAATAAGTCTACTGTTACTTTATATGAAATTACTATTCTATTGTAACCAACATTTAGTAATAGGACAAAAGTATCTAAACACAATTTCAAGTCAATGGACTTTGACTTGAATTAAAAGAATTTTAGTTTAACAAAGCCGCCATATTGCATTTCCTGCCTTGACTCACTGACAAAGTGCTTGCCTTCTTCTCTCCATCATTGTTTCCGGTTTTTTTTTTATCATTGCTCCATTGTTGATGATGCGAAATGCATAGAATAAAAAAAGTATTTATGAATGAATGTAGAAAGGAAACGGATGAAAGTGAAAGAAATAAAACGGATAAAAATTGGAATAAATGGATGAATTTGAAAAGAAGTGAAAGAACGAGTTCATCTCATAAATGATGAGAAGTATACTTACGTGGCCTCCATTCTACTACTCAGAAGTGAGTACTATTTGTGTTATTCTTTCGAATCCTTCTACTTAATTCAATACTTTTGGCTGACTATGGACAGAAGAATAACTTGTCAGATTCCTATCAAGTGCAAGCCTCAGCAACTAACTATCAATAGTAAAAGGACGTCTTGCCAACATACAAGTAGATCTAAACTTTCTTTGCATGTTTGGAATTCGGTTGTGCGGTCAGTTCTTAATGTATTCAACTGCACATTTCGTTTCTTTAATAACAAAATAGTAAACCAACTTCAAGGAGCGCAAATGGAACAAGCATTATTAAGGACAACTCTGGTCAGATCTTAATAATAATTTGTATGGGACCACACGACAAGCACCAGCTTTGAAATAAAGTATCATTAAAATCGATTTACTTAGAAAAAAGTTCTGAGGTAACAAACAGATAACTACTGGTCAGATCTTGATCAAATTTATATGGGACCACATAGAAAAATGTTCTGAGGTAACAGACATAACAAAAAATTGCAGTGGAATTGATAACCTCCTTCTTTTTTTTTGAAGTTGGTTAAAAAGTCGCTCTAACCTGTTAATAAAGTTCAGAACGGTGTTTGCAAAAAACACAGTATTTACTCACTTGGCTTAAGTCGGTAAAAAGTTGGAGTTCCAACATGAGATCAATAGAAAACAGAAACCAAAACGTTTAGGAGCTTGCTTATCGTTGCTCTTTCGTGAAAATTTCGATCCAAACGTGATATACTGTATATGACAATCGTAAGAGTTCAGCACATTGGTTGGATAAGGATGTGTTACCAAAACACACCCAAAACCTAATATTCAACAAAAGCAGGTGATGGTAACTCTGGTGCATTATAAATTCATGAAACCGGACTCAACGATCACAGCTGAACTTAGCAAAAATAGCCCAGTTTGGTCAACAGATCGACTCCTATCTTACAGCATGATAACGCCACACCTCACACTGCACAAATGACAGTGGCAAAACTGCAAGAAATGGAGTTGGGACTTCTTTAACATTCTTTATACTCACCAAACTTAGCCTCCAAATATTCCGCAATTTGGATAACTTTTTGGTAAGAAAACAATATAATTGCGACAACGCTGTAAAAGTAGCCTTCCAGGAATTAATTGACTCACGTCCGCCAGGGTTTTATTCAACCGGCCTGAACATTCTTCCGCCTAAATGGCAAAAGTGCACAGATAATATGGGTGCATACTTTGTATTGAGTCCAAGAGCTTTTTCTTGAACTATGAAACTAAATTGAACTTGATTGAGATTCGAACCTGCATTGTGCGTGTGCTAGACTGCCACTCTACCATATGCACTACCATTGAACTATGAAACGAGTTAGCTACAACCAAACACTTTGATTAAGAAAATAACTCCTTGTATTAATCTACTGTCAACCAACTATGCTTTCATTACTACAAATTTCATACTACACGACTCAATATATACATTTATACAGTATGAGTATAATAATAACTATATTTCTCTAATGAAATCCAAGTTTATTTATTTTGTTTGTTGAATATAAAATTATGTTTAAAATACAAAATTATTCGAATCCTTATAGTATATGTTTCTTCCTTACGCAACATTTAGTAATTCATGAGTTTGCCTTTGAAGTTATTTCGCATATAATTTGCTCTTTACATCTTTGTAACTTTGACTATTCAGTTGAAATAGAATGATATGTTTTTTAAACGATTAGTTTTGTCTAGGGAAGATGTTGGAGGACCTGGGAAAATTTTAAATTGCAACTAAAAGTATGCTATGAATTTTTAATACAAGTAACTTATACAGTTTCGTTATTTTTCCACTTTAGTTATATGTTTTTTTTTGTTGTTTTTGTTTTTCTATTTTTGGTTCCCAACAAACATTTTGTTCGTTTTGTTGTTTGTCCTTCGGCTACTTTTATTCGTTGTCCTTTTTGTTATCCTAGAACATTTGTAAATCATAAATTTTACATTAGTTGCTTTCATAGAACTTCATAGAACTACAAGAACTACTCAAACAGCAATAGAATCAGCACAAATCTACTTTTACTCCTGCTTTTGCTTCTTCTTCTACTACTTTTATTATTATACCCTTCACAATTTGAAGAGTTGCATCCCTATAGACTTTGATGAGGTCCTATGCAGTTAAAGCTACTCATCTTTAATGTCCATAATGTGGTACTTAATATAGAGATATTGTGTTTGACCAATACCAACTCTATAAATCAATAGATCAATACTCAAGCTCTTCAAATTTATATAGGAAAATATTGATATTGTTGAGTCCAAGAGCTTTTTCTTGAACTAAGAAGAATTGATAAAACTGTACACTTGCCAAAAACAACTACATTTAAGTTGATCGAGGTTCGAACCTGCACGAGTCCTCTAAAACCAAACATGCATCTTTCATATTTTTCAATGTTCAATGACAATTTCTCGGTTATTTAGTATATAATTATTAGTACTTATTAAAATAGTAGGGTATGCAAATGTTCCTTGATGAGATTCATTGCGTTGAATTTAGTTGAATTTCGTTTCCGTTTTTCCGAGTTTTTATTTGATTGCAACATAGTTTCATAATTCGTTTCTCATTTCTGGTCTGCTTTTTGATCATATTACAAAATTTTTGTCTCAACATCGTGCATCGTTAAGGTAATCTTTGCCAATGTTAACACATAACGTTGCAATAAAATTCTGTATGATTTTTTTTTCTAGACTATGCAATATGAGAATTTTATTTATTTATTTAATGTTTTTATGTTATTTCGTTAATGTTTTAATATATTATTTTCTTTGACATTAATGCATTTTATGATGGAAAATATCATCATCAGACTGATGATGCTGTTGGTGATGTTGTTTTTATCATTTTTATTTTTGAAAATTGATTGCGAAATAAAAACAAAACAAAAAAAAAAATTAAATTTCTGTTTGTTCATCAGAGAAGCATTGCAGGCAGCTTCAGACCAAAGGATTTTATGGCTAAAAAAATGAAATTAAAAAACAAAAAAGAAACTAGGAGTTTATTAAAATAATATCCTGTGACCTTTTTTTTTCGTTGTTAGTATTATTATGGTTATTGTTGGTCATAAAATGTCTTTTTCGCGAAATTACATTTTATTTACGTACACTAAAATGTCACATGAACAACATTGAAGACAATTGTTGGCCCCAACAAACAGCAAATAACAAATTTCAAACGGCAAACAGACCTCAACCACTTTGAGCGCCAAGTTTTGAACAATTTGAAGAACTCTGAGCGTTTCATTCAATTGTTTCACTGTTTGACTGTTTACGTCCAAGCTCCCAAGACAACAAAGAAGATATAAGTAGTATATGGTATATACAAACATTCTTAGTTAGGAGTACATGTGCACAATGTTTCTTGGCTATACTATGTAGTATGTTGGAGAAACAGAAAATTATGGTCAAACATATTGCAACATTCTTGTAAGGTAATAAAATTCAACTTTATGACCAGAAATCAGTACAAAACCCTCCCACAACATTTATTGCAATTTCGTGTGACCATTTCCTTTCTCTTCACTGACTCTATCACCCACACACTCATTCAGTCAATGCAATGCAATGATATGGCAATGGCAACAGTCGCAATCATATAAGTTCAAGTGGTAAAGTTTGCCAAAGTAAAATGTTGCATACTTTTTGGCGCAATACATAAAAGTAAAAAACAAAAAGCAAATAGGATGAAATTGCGCTTTTTCACTTTAATTTGCCACAGTTGGCAACAAATATATTGTCACAAAAGGAAATAGTATACATCACCGAAAAGTGACAAAGTAAGTGAAGGGAATGGCATGGAATGAGCACCCACTTATGTGGGTAGGTTATACATACTTTTTGAACTATTGAAGTTTAGTATATTGAAATTTGGCAAATATTATCATATTATAAATGAAAAAAAAATCTATTTTATTTGTTTCTTCTTTTTATGTAATTTTCAAAGATTGTTTCTTATTATTAGAATCGGTTCTAATCTATCTTCTATGATCTTTAAACAATTTTTAAATTTATCAGAAAATTTCTTTATCATAATCACACTACTGGACTATGGGGAATTTAACCCCTTTTTTAAAGGGTTCAAAATAGAGCTGTGCGCGTGACGAAATTCTATATCACGAACATGCACATTCACGAAATAAAATTTATATCACATTCACGAAAATTCACGGTTTTTTTTGGTCTTTCACGACCAAGCACGAAAATTTTCTTAGTTCATCATACATTTAAAAGTCGCGTAGTCTAGGCATGTATGTACGTTATTATAGGCTGCGGTGTAATAAACAATTTTTTATGGGTTTATAGATATTATTTATTGAAATTTATTCTTAATTCAATATTCTTAATAATGAAGGATGTCATATCATACAAAGACACTAATTTGTTTATTTTACTTAATCGTAGCTTATTTACTAATTAATATTTTCCAATTTTAATCTTTCTCTCTAGCTTATTCGACCATAATTATTTTCTTAGCATCACCATATTCTCTCTGTTACAGTTTGATTATCTACAAAGAACATAGTTTGAGTGGCACTTTCTTTATTATGTTTTCATATAATTTTGGTTTTGTATGGTAAGCCTAGAATCATGAAATTTACATGGTTGATGGATATGGACCGGAAACTTATAGTGTCCAAATTTCAGTTTAATTTATTATTATTATTATTATTTATTTAATTTATTTATTATTTTAAATGGGAGCTTATATGGGAGGTACCCCGCTAGTGGTCCGATTCAGCTGATTCCATTAAATGTGCAGCGTAAACTCTTTCGCCGTTCCTCTATTGTACGGTTTGAAGTTGAAAACACCCGTACACTCGTCGTTGACGAATGTGGAACACGAAGTATTTGACGGGCTAATTTTTGGAGCAAAAACAAATCATTCTGCGATTTCCAATAATCAAGGATTGGCGGTACACTTCGAATTTCTTTATTAATATAATTAGAGAGTTGTTTATCGACTTCGGTAAGACAAGATTTGGTATTGAACGATGCATCGGAAAATTCTTTAAACAGTATTGAACCAATTTTACAATCTGGTTTGCTCTCAGTTGGAAGATTGTCCATGCTGCACAAATATGAGAAATGAGTTTAATATTTTGCGTGCAGCACCAGTCAGTTATCGGTTATTGAAACAGGTGACTGTCAAAATCATTGCACAAACAAAATTAAATGATGATGAATTTTGATGTTCTGGGCACTGAATTGATTTATATTAAATTAAATCGTTCCAGACTTACGTTAATTGAATATTAACCCTTTCAGTACTTTAATTCATGTTATGATGCTGAAAATTTGAAACTTTGCAGACAAACTAATATGACAACGCTGATCACAAAAATGCTCAGGTATCTCTTTTCCTATATAAATAGGACAAAATTACTCTGAGTATGTTGACATGAATTTTATAAATATTAGAAAAATATCTTTTTTCAGGACAAAATTATGATTGCGTTTCTACTAAGTTTACGGAACGATCTGGTGTAAATTAATATGACATCGATCTAGGCAAACGAGGTCTTCCAAGAGATTTTGGTGTTTCGTTTGCGAGGACACTAATTGTTTCAATCTTAGCCAAAGAATTTACCATATCTGCTCGAAAGTTTCAAGAATCTAAAATATCTTTTGGTTGGATCTTTGACTCAATACAATCTTTCCTGTACTCCATCCAAGCTGAAACCAAAGCAAGATCAACAAAGTGCTGTATTACCCGAAGAGTCCACTTTTTATTTCGAATATTTTTTCTGTAGTACTGTAACATTTGATCTAGAAGGTCAACACCACCCATATGTTCATTGTACAAGCGAAAAACTTCTGGTCTGTCTACTTCAATAACTTGTGCAATGTTTTATCTCATCGCATGGCTTTGTCCTTCGTGCCAATACCTACAAAGTTTGATGCAAGATTGACTATCTTGTTGTCATACCATCTAATAAGTATGACTTTCCCATTGCCACTAAAATATTCCGCAGATGATCCTCGTCCTCTTTTAGCTATTATTTTTTGCTCAGGCAATGGGGGAGTTCCAAATCTGTTTATTCGTACAGTTTCTGCTGCTAGAATACCTTTATGTAAAAGTATCTCGAAAAGATGAAAAGAAGGAAAGAAGTTATTAAAATATAACTTGTAGACTTTACCTTGTGGAATACGTTTTGCTAATTCACAAGCAATTGTTGATCCCGATCCAATATTTTTACACAATATGTGATCTAAATTAGTGGTTAAAAAATAAAAAATATACCTTTATGCCCCAGGGGCACGGCTTGCCTTTTATATACAGCTTTGCAAAAAACTTCCCCTTAAATGAAATCATCTGCTCATCAATATATACATTTTGTTCTAAAGCCAAGGTTTGTTTATGACGTCTGAAAGATTCAATTGCTGGTCTCACTTTGTAGAGTCGATCTAACTAATTCGATACAAGAGTAACGTCCACGAGATGAGTATGATTTCTCAATAAAAAAACGATTCAGAGACATATGACCAACGAATGCAAGTTCCATTTTCTGTCAAAGTACATTCGGACCTTTGGTAGCTTAAAGCAACTCATCATTATATGATAATCGAAAAAAATTCGAATTTCCATCGGAGTGCAGCTTTTGTAAGAGATATTCCCTAAATGTAAATAAAACTGGTGGTAATAAAAATTTTCCGTTTTTATACCATAAAGAACTAACCTTTATATTGAGCATAAATATTTGTGAAATGTGCAGTATTGCTAAAAAATTTATCCCCAAAATAATTAGAAAAGTATTCAAACGGAGTTTTCTCCTTCAGTGTTTTCTGCTATGAAATGAGATCGTAAATTGTTTGCAAGTGAATCCACTTGCAGCCTAGTTAGCCACATCATTCCCTTTTTTTTTTTTTTGGTAATATTAATTCCACTAAATTCGTCTAGTCCGGAAAAAATCTCTTTATCTTCTTCCACTGCGTTTTCATCCCCGTTGTCAGTATCAACTTCAATTGCAATTTCCTCAGATTTTAAATGTGTCTCAGCAACTTGCACTTCTTTTACAACATAACCCAACTTATCAACTTCATCGTCTGAATAGTCGTCCTCAGATGATAGTCTCAATATTTCGCATATTTCATCATATTTTAAGGTTTTTTTCTATAATTGTGTTTTATTTGATAAAAATTTAGAACTTTTCATACGGAATTGCAAAACTATTTATAAACAATCATACAATACTCACATATTTTTTTCGATCACTTCCACAAAAAGATATATATTTAATGATAGCAAAAAGGAAAATTATTACACGAAAAAGATCAACTCACAAAAACACGTGATAATAATAAAAGTAAAGAGCTGAACTGATAAAATCAGCTGTTGCTCAAAGCAGAAAAATAATGCTTTTAAAACAGTTATAAAACTTTTACCTGATATGATCAGTTAAAAAGCTATAGTAATTTAATATTTGAAAAAAAAAAATGTCTCCCATATAAGGGACAAATGAATGAAAGGGTTAATTATTTTATTGGATTTTTGAAATCGTCTGTTGCGGAAAAATTCTGTCCAAAAAAAATTTTATGTACATCTATACACCGTGACGTTGTGAATTTTTATGATGTCATGAATTTTCGTGAAGAAACCGTTTTACGATTTTCACGCAACAAACATTTACGTGCAATAGTGTAAAAAGCATTTTGCATTTGCATTTTAAATAAATAATTAACATCTCCGCTCTTAATAATGGTGTTTTTATATGAAGCATTTCAATAAAATATCTTTGTAATTAAAACACATCTTTGTTAAGCACTACAAAATTTTGATAGCATTTGTAAGATGTGCCACTTTTTTTTTAATAAGTCATAAGCCATTAATTCTGATATCTATGCACTTTATTTCAATGGCCACTTTTTTGCATCTTTCTCAGAACCTCATTTCTTGGGACTTAACCTCAGTTTTAACAATGCGGACGTGCTTGCTAAGTGAGAAAATATGACAGGTCGAACTGAACAAGAGGTTCGATTTTTGAATGGTTTTTAATGGGATTAAACAGAAGCATATGGGGGACTCCTATTTAAAAGAAAAAGCAGTATTTTTTGTTCTAATTTGTTGTCGAAATGGCAGAAATCTAGAAGAGATCTTGAGCTTTAAAAAACAACATGCTGCTTGGCTTAATGAAAAAACTATTGTGTCTTGGATGTTAAAAAAAATTGCACGTGTGCTATCGTACACGTGATAGAAGTGAAACTTCTTAAAAACAGAGAGAGAGGGAGAGAGAGATCATCTCAAAACAAATACAATACAACATTTGCATACAAAATATTCTGTCCAGTTATTTTAGCTATGTCTGTCTTTCAGTCTGTCCGTCTGCCTATCCGTCTGTATGTTGCTTTTATTTTCTTTGGCGTGTGTAATTGTTGTTGTTGTGTTTACGATTGCCGTCTGTCCCCTCTTGCACAAAAATTAGATCAACTACTCTCTTTTCTTCGCACATTCGCTTGTTTTTGTACAACACACAAGCTGGTTGCTTGCATGTTGTTGTTATAATCATTTTTATAGCACACAAGCTGCATGTTGTTGTTGTGTAATTGTAATCTCTTTAGTCAGACTTTCCCGGTGGATATTCCAAGAACTATATTATTTGTTGGGGATATGGCAATAGAATTACGCATTCTGTGAAAATTTGATGTGTCTACTTAGTGCGGTTCATCAGAATCCAAAAACGTTACAATTTTTATTTTTTCACTCCAAATTTTATCCGCTAAATAAGTTTCACTTCAAAAAAAAAATAAAAGCAGTAAACCGATTGGACGTTCAGCATTGCGATATAAATTAAAGACTCCTAGAGTTCGAAGAATACAAGATGAAAAGTTATCAATTTCTGAAAAAAGAATGTGCATTTATTGTTTCAAGCAGCAAGCATATGGTAGTTGCTTATAAGCTAGGACAAGTTGACCATGCAGCGGTACTTAAGTATCTGTTAATTTGTCCGGAAAAGGCGAAAATGAATTGTCTCCGGACGAAGCATTGGCCTTGATATAGAATCTTTTTTTTTTTTTTTTGTTATGCGTTATGGATTCATTAGCCTACCGACTCAAAAACCCCCTATCGCCTAAAAACCCGTTAATCCCTACAGCACCGCCAAAGCATTCCTTCGTAGAGAGGGATAATAAGTCATAGTTCCCACGTACATTCGAGCGCACCTCATGATGTTGGCAATTTTTGCAGAGAAGAATGCCCAATCGTCAACCGATGTTATCATGTGCCTAACAATCTCCTGAGCCGCCCATACATTCTTTGTCGCTCCACTTCAAAACGAAGGGACTCATGAACAAGATGTTCCGAATCCTCCACGACATCTTCGCAGAGACTACAGAACGGAGCTGCGGCTTGTCCAAAACCAATACTGCCTGTAGCATCCATGGCCAGTTACGAATTGGGTAAATTCGAATGCCACGTCACCAGAACGACGCTTAAGCCACTCTTTGATGTCTGGACTGAGCTGATGTATCCTCCGTGGATCTAAATCATGATCATGGTCTCTCAAAATAGCAATATTGTGCTGTAAAGAGAATCTGCGTAATATGGAGCTAAAAAAAGATTGTTTTCGCTACTTAGAAAACATTTTTGTATGTGGTTTCTAATAAGTTTTATTACGAAGTTGACAATTCTAATTATATTGGCGGCATTATATAATTGACTATTGGAGAAGTACTTTGTGTGTTCACTTTCTGGTGTTCTGTGCATAGAAGTGCACGTTCTTAAGCATTTTCTTTCAAAAACTCTTAGTTTTTCCATGTAAGATGGTAATATGTTGAACCATATTGGACATGCATAGGAAATGATAGGTCTGATAAGCGCTTGATATAGCAATATTTTGAGGTGGCGCGAGTAAAAGAGCCTTTTATTCATGAAGAAGGCTTTTTTTTAGCTTTGTTGATTTGGTCATTTACTTGTTTATCAAAATACAAATATTGATCTAGCTGAACTCCAAGGCGTGTCGCTTTCCAGTTTTTTCGTACATCGTTATTACACTCTTTGATAGGCGGTCTAAATAAAATTGTCTCACATTTTTCTGTGTTTATTTTCAAGTGCCAATCGTTTGAATATCGTGTAATTTTGTTGAATATAGCTTGAAGCTTTTGGTTAATTTCGGCGATTGTGTTGCCACCATGGTAAATTATAAGATCATCAGCGAAAGCTGTTATATTGTCGATTTTACACAATAGCCCATGAAGGTAAAGATTAAATAAAGTTGGGAATTCACCGTTCCTTGCTGGAGACCGTTTATTAATGCAAAAATTTTTGGACTGGTAAGATTGGCATTGTGTACTCTGAACTGTTTATCGCAAATCATATTATATATTAATAATATGGTTCTTAATGGGAACTTGTATTTAATAAGTTTGTATATAAGTCCTTTTATCCAGATCCCGTCAAAAGCTTTTTCCAAATCGATGAGACAAGCACCCACGCTTTTCTTTTGGTTCCAATTCCAATTAACGTCCGACACAATACGGTTAATTGCATGTATTGTCGAGTGTTTGTATTTAAAGCCGAATTGATTATCACTTATTAAATTTGCCTTTGAGCAATGTCTGTTTATGATATTGTTTACGCAAATTTCAAAGATTTTGCTAATGTTTGGTAGAAGGCTTATTGGACGTAGATTGTTGATTGAATAAGGCTCTAGACTTCTTTTTGGAATGATAATCAGTTTAGCCATTTTCCAGTAGCTTGGGAAATAGGCGTTGTTAAGCATATTGTTGAATAGGGTGCAATATTCTTGTAAGAGACTGAAAGAAATAATCTTTAGCACTATATTGGGCACCTCGTCGTGTATTTACTGTATTGGATCTTCATTTTATTAATGGTTGATTTCATAAATTAAAATAGTTGGATGTAACAAATTGTTTAACAAAAAAAGAAAAAAATTAATATTTCTTTATTGTGCTAATCAAAATTATTTCTAAACCCAGACAAGAGATCTTATAGAAGCTGCAATATCCCAAATTTAACAGGAGAATTCTGTGTATATCTACAAAATACTTCATCATCTAATATCAGACATTAAGAAATTCGTTTCTGTGCACAGAATGTTGCAACATCTATAGTCACTAGATATGAACCAGTTCCCCTTTGCGAAGTGCATTAATTCATCAAAACCTTAAACATAATACAATACGATAAAGCAGAATTCCGTAAATGGATCTATATAAGAGGGTGCAATTTAAATCATCTAATAAGAATTGATTATATAATGAAAAACATGTATTTACTTCCTCAATGAATTACCTCAACCAGTGATGCCATTTTAGCCTTTTTTTCGGATAGATATTTCCTTCGATCCATAGGGCAACAATAAGGCTACTGGAAATTTTGTAAGTACCGCAGATGAAGAGGATTATGACCTGATAGATGAGGCAATAAAACTCATCTAATTTCTAAAAATAAATAATAATAATATATATATATATAATAATAATAATATAATAATAAAAAATACAAAATAATCTGTCCTGTTTTTGTGATAGGTAGATGGCATCACTGACCTCAACAAATCGTAACTTTCTCATAGTAATTTTTATTTAAGATCTTTTATTGCCATACAATAATATTCTTTTTCAATTTACCTATTTAATTCTTACGAGTATTTTAGTTTTATCTATTCATTTTTCCCCAATTTTTCTTTTGATGTCTTGTGATTTATTTTGCATGTTTGGCTTCATTTATTTGCTATAACAAAAATTCTTTGTTCAATTGCTTCCCAATGTTATTTTCGTTTTGTTTGTTTGTTTTGTTATTTTTCGCCAATTGAACTTTGACCTATGACTGTGGCAACAATATAAGTACATAAATATTTGTTTTAACAATGCATAACACAAAAATAGAAAACCAACAGAATAGAATATATAGTATGTAATAGAACAATAGAAGAAAGGACACAGAAAGGAAGAAAGAGAATTGAGAAGTAGCCTTTTTGGCGTTTGCTCACGTTCAAAGGACAATTCTAGTCTAGAAAACTCCATAATCCAGGACATTTATTTTCGGTAAACTCCTTTTTCAAGTAGTAAATATTCTCTATTTTTTACTTTGTCTGTTTCTCATTCTCACTGTGCCGCTTCCTCTCATGAGAGAATGCTCTGTCATCTGGTATTCACTTTCATGCTTTGGCTTGAAACCCAAGTGTAGAGCCGGAAAACACTTGAAAAAATATTGAACAAATGAAAAGCATCAGGCACAGGATTCGATTGCAACGCACAAAAGTATGCAATGCTGCATTATAACAACAACTTGTTAGACAAACAAGCCAACGGTACAAAACAAAAAACAACATATATAAAACACCCAAAATTTTATGAATGTCTAACAGGACAGGCGGGAAGGATGATGGTGGTGCAGGCATGAATGCATTCATTATTTTGAAAAAGGTGGAGTAGGTGGAACTTTTCAGAAAAACACACAATATACGAAATGAAAATAAAACAGAAATGTCCTTTATGCAACATCTTTTAGTGTTGGAGTTTGAATTTTTGAGTTTATTTTTTTTTTGGATATTTGTTTGCTTTTTAGTAGTCGTTGGTCACATAAACTCGAAGGATGGATATTGTTAAGGAAATTGCTAGCAAGGCAAACTTATTTGTTTGACTTCCTTTATGTTGCATATAGAAAGTCGTCTTCTTCTAGTTTCTCTCTCTGTATACTGTGGACACGAGGTGTGTCACAAAAATAATTGAACAATAATAATAATTGCTAATGATACAAATATATTTAAAAGCCGCCTGCTGTTCCCAAAATTAATATTTACCACTCAATGACATAAAGAAATACAATGAATGCTCTTAATGTCATTCCACTGATTTCCAAAGCTGCTTCAGCTACTCAATGAGCTAGTACCATGAGTTGGGTAAAGAAAAATAATCACAGAATGGAGTTATGAACTCTAGTAAGATACTTTTAGGCCAAACCTCGTCTATTTTGTATGTAGGAATAAACATTAATCTATATAGTAGTGGGCGTATGTCTGTCGTCTATTTTTAGGGATTTTGGTTTCATTTGTTGGTTTTCTGGCTTGTTGTTGTCATTGTTGTGTTGGTTGGCTAACACAAACTTTTCTTGCTAGTATTTTTCGCTATAAAGGTAATTTATGATTGTTTTCTGCTGCTTTCGGTTTTAAGGTTACAAAACCAACTCTACGCTTCTAAAGAATAGCAACAAAAAACCCACAAATATTGAAATGTTTTTCAATAATCATGGACTTATGGTATTTACTACTTGCAATCTACAATCTTTCCTCTTCATATTCCTAGAAAAGCATTACAATAATAGAATATTTCTTGTTTACCATTGTTATTCTTTGTGTTGATTTTTGGTCAACATTTAGAAGATACCATATCTCTTACTCACAAATATGTATTGAAAAAACATAACGATGTGTATAATATAACTTTAAAGATAACAATGAAAGATTGATTCAAAACGACACTAATTAAAGATCATTATATTGTAAAATGGAGTGTTAAATTATCAGCGTTAGCCAAAAATTATTGAATTATTCCGCACTTAATTTCTTCACCACATAAGTACATACTATTCTCCGGGTACAAGCTCTTTGAATATCTCATTAAAAATGATGAGAGGGAGGGTGGTTCGAGCATTGGCGAAGGGTATGTAGTGTAGGGTATCCCTAGTTAGCCTCATAGGTCTCCCTCAGCTTTTATACCATTTTAAAGAATCCACAAACAGAGCCAGTGGTAATTGAAATATAATCCAAGAAAGGTTTCCCGGGTCCGTCTTCCAAGAAAAGCAAGGCAGTGACAAAGGTGGTATTGATTACTCTCTGATTCTTCCTTTTTTTCATAGTTGCGCCAAAAATATTGATGTGGAAAATGCATCTCTTGGGGCTTCAGCCCAATTGTGTAGTGCATCCGTCTTCATCTGAATCCTTTTCTTGTTAAAGTGTAGAAACTCGGTGGTCCATTTGGGCCAGACTGTCCTAGTGCCATTGCAAACAGGCTCATTCGCCTACTTTATGCCTGCTGGCTCCTTGGATTTCGCTTCCAGTCTTGAAAGGATGTCTTCTGAAAGTCCGTGAATATCAGCAACTGCTAGAGAAACAGACAGTGCCTATCCTCTTCCGTTATCTCGTTACTTATGAAAACAAAATGGTCTGTAGTAAAATTAGCATGGTTGAAGGCTGCCGAGCTTGGTTAAGTGCCGCCAACGTGTTACCGTTAGATTCTGTTGGTCGAAAGAGCCTTGATACAGCCTGCTTGCCAACTTCAATCGATAAGCTTGTAGTTATTTCCTTTATAGTGTATATGAACGTTGCTGGTTGCCAAACGACATAGTTCTCTGAATGAAAAACACTGCACTGGTAGACGGTATGATAGTTAAGCTATTAGCTCTTCTAAAAAGATGCCAGCATCAGTACACTATTCCGTCTTGGAACACTCTGAAAACTTGTCTTTCCCGATGGCGCTGCCGTTTTTCCAATCATCCCTCCCAGGAATCTTATATGTATTAAAATTATCATTTCATTTCAGTTGCGGTGCTAAGTACTCACATTCTCTACCCTTAGCTTCTAACCTATCTTCTTGTAGGTTGGCGCCGTAGCCCCCAACGCAGGGTTAAGAAGATGTTGCTCCTGGAGTCTGACAACGCTACATGCAGCTATGTTATAAGATTGGTATAAAAAACAACACAACACATTTTGACTTGTTAGATCATCATTCTGCTGGGCATGAAATGACATTACCCTCATATTTGAGCAGATTCGGACGCAGTTTTTAACCAACTCGAGGTCTTAGTGACGCCAAATGATGATATTATCAAACAAAAGTGAATTTAAAGGTGTTTATTTCTATTTAGATGATGTATGACGCATTTTAGTTTGATTTAGTTGTTTTCAGCAACCGTGTGTTTAGAAAAATGATTGATGTGACGAGGAGAATCGATTTAGCCACAATTAAATGGTGTAAGTTGATGAATATAATTTGACCAAATTTGATCTTTTGTATCTCTTAACTTGTACCTTCTAAGAATCCTCTGATGTCTCTCCATTCCATTTCCAACACAAATTCTAATATATTCACATTATGTTAAAGGATTCAATTGTTCCTTCTTCTCTTTTGAATGTCAATTAAAAAAGGATAAGACTTTAAAAAATTTTAAATGCTTTTTTTATTAAATATGTTTTGAGAGATGGCATAAAACCAGGGGAAAATAATGCATGAATTGTTGTGCAATAGTTGAGTAGATTTGGTGTTTGTAAACCTAAACATTTTAATTAAATTTATTGTGGACTTTTAGAATGAGAAAGGGGCTAAAGTCTAATAATGATAATAATTATAACGATGATGATGATGTTGTAAAGCGTGTCCATGCATAAATTTAAAATAAACTTTCTTCCAACTATTTTCTAATTACAAACAAAAAAAAAAAAAAACACAAGCTGACGAAAAAACCAAATTGCATACATGTTTTCTACTTCATTCTTGCTCTTCATTATATCAACCATTCCTATTCTATTGACAACACATCGCATCCCTTCTGTTTGTCATTCCCTGTTTTCCTTTTAATCTTTGATGTCGCATACTTGTTGTATGTTGGCTGCTCTCCATTTTGGGAAGGGGTTTCTAAAAAGCAAAAAATATGAAATCTCCATTTTCATTTTGACGTCGTGTTTCTTCCATACTCTTTCTTTCGATGCTTCCATTTACATCATTTACCCTTTTAACATGCTTACATCTACTCGTACATACATAAATATCCTTTAACACTCTCTAAGTGGCGTATAATTAGTGTTAAATATGCTTTTCATGTAACACGTCGCCAAAAATGCGTTACGACGGTACCAAAAGACCGAAAATAATTTTCTTTTGCATACTTTCGTGCGTTGCGTACTGTATGAAGGAAGGAAGCTAGAATGCAAGGAAGCAAGTAACCTAACACGAAAACCAAGAAAGGGTCGTTCGAATTTTTATTAAATACAAGTATACACATGTGTGGGTGCATGTGTATATGTATGTGTGTGAGTGTGTGCTTGTGCTTGTGTGTGTTAGCGAAAACGCGAAATTTGAGTGTTGAATGTGTTGATGTCAGGGGCATTGAAATCAGTTATTTTATGGGCATGTAATGGGAAGCACATTTTCATGTTGCACACATACATACTCACGCACATATATACATATTGTATATAGGCATACACACACACACATGTAGTGATAGGGATCTAATATATGTTATGTTTATGACAAGTTTTTAATATGCCTCTGATGAAGATTAAAATGTCCTTGATATTTGTGCTTACTTCCGTCTTTATTCATACTTATATATATTTATGTCTGTATATACTCGTATTTATGTGCATGAATGAATTATTATCTGTGTGTGAAACAGAAAAATTAATGAGTATTTTTCGCATAATAAATTAAATTTCATAGTTACCATATCTTATGTAGTATATGTTTCTTGTCCAACTTCTACTCAGATTTTATTGCAACCCATTCTGATAAATTCATGCTCGACTCCTTTCAATTCATTTCCTCATACAAAATGCCCATGTATTCAATTATGTAGTTGTTTGAGTCTCACCTCAATGATCTTGCCTAGTAAGCCTACTGAACTCTTTTGGGTATTCCCGCCGACTCAAAAGAAGTTACTGGTTTCCTGATTTGGAAGGGAAATCACATAATTCATTTACTTAATTATTTATTTAATCATTGATCTTGCCTAGTAGACCGACTATACTCTAGATTAGGCTCGCCGAATAAAAACTACTCACCCACTAGATTTTCCTTTCCTTCTTTTTCCGGACTTGCCACCGATCAGTAGCACCTACCAATAATAATATTTTATTAAAATTATTATTCGCTTTTCAGTGGTTTTTAAAGTCGGTTGAATTTTTTTTTAAAAGGTTTGTAACGTGGGTCGATCAATAAGTCCTTAGAAAAAGATAGAAAAACAATTTTTTTCTGAAATTCTCTTTTCATTTTTCAATATAATCTCCTTCTAGCTGTTTACATTTTTCCATTTTTTTTTCTAAATTTTTTAAACCGTCCAAAAAGCAATTTTTCGGAAGTTCCTCAAAATGTGTGTTTGTTTCATTGATGACCTCCTCATTCTATTTCTTTTTCAAATAAGGACGTTTTGTCTTGTCCAACTGGTGCAATAAGGATGCATAATACTTTCCAGTTATTGTTTCCATCATCATGCCGGAACACCCGTGTCATAAATAATCCACTGTTTTGATTGTTCCTTTGTTTCTGGAGTATAGTAATGTATTCATATTTTGTCTACAGTTATATATCAGTGCCGAAATTTGTCAGGATTGCAACGGAACAGTGCCGAAACAGCCTTAGAGTCGGCCACACGACACAATTGAAATAATTGTGCAATGCGATATCCCTGTGGCATTAACTATTTCGCATACTTTTATTCGCCGTTCTCCTAAAACGATTTCGTGGATATTTTCAATCGTTTTTTTTGGGGGGCCAACTCCACAGGACGTCATCTTTTGTGGATGTACGGCCATGTTTTAACTCAGTTACCGATTGGTAAACAGTTGCAAACGATGGAGCAGATGTGCTATGAACTTCATCCAACTCAGCTTTGATTTTTTTCGGTGTTAAGCCTTTAAAATAAAAGTGTTTAATCACCGCACAAAACTCACTTGTTTCCATTTGTTTCAATCTATATATGTATATATAAAATCGTAAGCCTTTTCCTGTCTGTGCACGTTAATCTCAGAAACGGCTTAACCTATTTGAATGCGGTTTTGACTGGTGTATTGTAACATTTAGCGTTTATTTTATCGAAATCGACTTACTGGTTCAAAAAATATTCCATTTTTAATTCTGTTGCCCACTTTTTGGCTGCGTAGCAAAATTAAACATCTGATAATTAAGAAACGAGATAACAAAATACACGCTGTTACCAACTAGAGGTCTGCATGATGGCAAAAAAACTACGTTCGAATCAACAATGTTCAATATAAACTGAGTGAAATAGAATGCGACGCTGAAAAAATTCGAGTGAATTTGTGCACGGACGTCAGACTCAGTCGCACAACAATCAAACAAAGATGCATGAATTGAATGAATGAGAAGGAGAGGTTACTTTCGAATTAATTCGAATGCCTTCATTTTTAAAGAACAAAGGGCTTTTTTTTTTTTTTTTTTTTTTTTGGATTCGCCATGGAGGTGTAAATCTTCTAAAGATGCTAGCAGACCGACCTACTAGCATGCACGATTCACCGGACAATCAGTCTCATATGATGCCTACGTACTAAAACCACCCCCGGCCTACGCTGGCTCTTTTTTCAACCCTGGCGGGACTGCCAATAGAGGCATTACTTCGCCAGGGAGAGCTAGGTTAGACCACTCTTCTATTTATTTCTTCATCTCTGCGGACCTGTTGCATTATAGCAACGATTATGCTGCAGGCTTTGTTCCAGGAGTCTTCATCCTTTAGCATAAAGTTAATCACGCCATTTGGTGTAAGGTTCTCACCTACCTCTGACGTGATTAACTCTCTAAGATGCACAAATCGGGTACACTCCATGAGAACATGGCGAGCATTTTCCGGCTGGTTTGTGCAGTACAGGCAATGCGGGTCATCTGCATGTTTAAATCTGTGCAGGTACTCCCGAAAACAGCCATGCCCTGTGAGGAACTGCGTGAGGTGGTAATTCAGAGTTCCATGTTTTCGGGCCACCCAGACTCTGATGTTGGGTATTAATTCAAACGTCCAACGACCCTTGGTTGAGCTTTGCCAACGCTCCTGCCAGGAGGCAGTTAGTGTGTCACTCTGATCATGTGTGGCAGACTCTGCCCGTCTCGAAGCATATATCGCCGCCAACTCATTAATGTCCAAGTCCACCGGTTTACAGTTTGCAATGACGCTTATTGCGTCATCTGAAACCGTTCGGAACGCGCAACATACCCTTATCGAGTTTAGTCGATACACGGAAGCAGCTCCTTTAATGTATGATTTATGTTTCGTTGCACAGGACCACACTGGTGCAGCGTATCGGATGATCGATTTGCTGACTGCCGCAAGCAGCTCACGCACTGGTTGTCTGGGCCCTCCAACGTTCGGCATAAGCCTTGCTAGGGCTGCGTAGGTCTTTGACGCTTTCTCGCTTGAGAATTTGAGGTGATCCCTGAAGTTGAGACGACAATCCAGTAGGACCCCTAAATACCTAATGAAAGGTGCGAACAAAGGGCTGTTGTTGTTTTTCTGTGCGTAAGGAAAAGAAGAAAGAAAACAATAAAAACAACGTATGTAGTACGCATATACATACACACAACCACTTACATACGTCTGCGTCTTATTCTCCGCTCATTTCCTTGTACGATCGCGCATTTCACTCAAATCAAACGAAAATTCGAATTAATTCAGATGTGTTCGGCTATGCTGAAGTTTTCATTTCGTTTTGCACGCTAACACAGTCGCATTCATCTTCATTCATTTCGTATCTCGCTCTCACTCAATTCTATTCGAGTTCATTCTTTGGACTTCAATTGTGATCGAAGCCATGCAGCTGTCTATTACAAACATATTTCGAATACCCCGCGTACGAAGTCGTGGGCATAGCTTGTTGACAATAAAAATAAACCCCGATGTCGATATTACTGAGACTTCAACAGCTAATTTATGATAGAATAAACTTAAAAAGAAGTTATCGATCTCACGTATTTTTTATTTAAAACACTTACTGAAAGGTTAGAAATTATTTGATAAATACAATAATTCTTTAAAAAATTCTTCATAAATTATGAAAAAAAAAACCGACAAATTTTTAGTTAAATCAACAAAAAAACACACATGTTCCCTTGTCATTTTATTGCATTGAATCATCGTTTATTTATTCATTTAATTGAATATATAATTCACATGAAATTATTCCCAAAAGAGTGTTTTATTTAAATTATGTGAGTTTAGAACTAGCAAATTGTAACCCACACATCTTTAATATTAACATATCACCCACATATGTTTTAGCTACTCTTATCTTATGAACACTATTGGTTGCTGGATTTTATTATGAATTTTTTGTATTTTTTTGTGTAATTTTGTTCAGTGTGTTTCAGTGTCAGAAACTTTTACAGTCGGGTATTTTGAGATTTTTATTTATTTATTATTTATACACTTTTTATTTCTTGTTGCATACTTTCAATCAATTAAACATGACATTTTAAAAATAGTATAAAAATATATCATTGGGAGTATAGTATTGTTTGTACTTAGTAGTTAATACCCTTCGACTAATGAATTCATCTTAATTTGTATAGAACAAAGGTAGCTATGCATTTCTATTTGTGTTTAAGTCATAGTTCAACACATCACAAATAATGAAAAAAATGTTAAAATCATGAAGATGTTTCGCCTATTAATTATGTATTTCTAACACTTAGTATTTATTTTTCTTGAACTCTTCTTTTGAGTCATATTTTTCTCATTCTGAGACATTCATACTTTCTTATCCTTTACCTCTTTTTACTTGATTTTTATATTCACTTCTTGTTTTTTTAGTTTCTTTAACTGTTTTTTACTATTATTTGAACACGATTCTATTAAACTTTACTTTGTAAGTACCTATACCATATTTCTCACCATGAGGCTTGCAATATATAAAAGAACGTCGATTTAACCGAAATTTAAATTCTTTCACATAAAAAGAATAATGCCGTACTTTTCCTCTAGTATATCGCTATATTTTCTGTGTAGATTATATGGTTTTATCGGTTCAATTTATATACAAAAATTAATAAATCAAGACAGATTTTACACAAGCGTTAAATATTTTTATTTTCGTCTTCTGGTGGACATGTTTAGCTCTCCAGAAGTTTCTTAGTCTCCCAAATGCGGCCTTGGCTTTTTGAATTCTACATTCTATATCGATATGGGTTCCCCCGTTTGTTGTTATTTGGCTACCAAGATATTCAAAACGTTCAACCTCTTCGATGTCGTTACCTTCGATTATAAGATGGGTGCTAATAGTGGTATTTAATTGCATGCTCTTGGTCTTCATGCAGTTAATATTCAATCTCACTTTTTTAGACTCCACAGTGAGTTTGTCTAGTTGGGTTTGCATATCGGAACAGCGATTCGTTAGCAGTGCTACATCGTCGGCGTATTCCAGGTCGCTTAATTTTCTGTGCAACTTCCAGTTGAGTCCTATGTTTTCGATTTCTGCAGATTCAAGGACTAAATCCAGGACGTTGATAAACAACAGCGGAGATAGCGCACATCCTTGCTTAACACCGCTCTTACATGCAAAAGACTCGCTTAGCTGTCCGTTGTGTAGAACACGGCTAGTGGAGTCTTCGTAGCTGGCCTTGATGAAATGAATATATTTTACTTAATGTATTTGTGCAGATTTCAAGTACAAACCTTAGAATTATGTGGAAGCAATCTTATCCCGTCAATGGGGTACTTTATGTTAAGTTCTTTAACAACACATAGTATGAAGAATCGTCTGTACAGTTTGATGCATAGATTGACAAATGAAAATTATTAAGTAGTATACAGACAGACAGCCGGATAGATCATATCGTTATCTCCTGCCGAATTCTGTAATCAAAACAATATACTCTATGGTATAAATAAAAGTATAATATACCATACTTACTAGTCATAGGTAAAAGTTTTTCATAAATTGTAAGTCCCTTTATTTTTTTTTAAGGATTTTAATTTGAAGTTAACTGTACTTCTTTTTACAAGCTGTTATAGTAGAGAGTGCGTTATATTGAGAAAGAGAGTGGGGGCAAACAAAGGGGAAAATGAAAGCCCATGAACGTGAAATGAAGTTCAGAATGAATGCAATCCGCTTAAAAATATTTCTAGTTATTATTATACTTTCGGTTCAGTTTGGTTTAAGTGTAGAATAGTATGTACTATAGTGTATAGTATAGGGTATAGGGCGTGTCATCAACATTGTTAGTGGATACCATCATATAGCAAAAGAGGTTTAAAAACATAAAAAAGGATTAAAATACGCCAAATCCGATTAACTCAACTTCTGTGTGGTTTCCAAAGCGGTGTTTTTCACTTACTATACCTTCTACCTTAAAAAAGAAAAAAAGAAAAACCCTGTCTTTCTGTGCTTTAACTACACGTGCTATTGTATTAACAATGATACATGCATGTGTAGATATACATGTGTATATACACAGGGTGTGTCAAAAAGGACGAACGTTTTTCAAAAATTCATAAACTTGTTAAGGATCATTGAAAAAAAATTGTATTTAAATTTTTATGATCAAAACATTTAAGAATGTCAAGTGTGGAAAACAACATCGGACATGTGGTGACCCCCATCGGCGATGCAGCGCTGAAGCCGTTCCACGAAGTTTGCGTCTACTCTCTCGAGCATTTGCCGGTCGATTCTGGCAAACAGTCACTTTGGGGCTATGCAAAGGTCTTCCATGCAATTCTCTAGGATTTTCATTGACCCAATAACGGCAGTTCTGCTGATTCACTATGCCGTTCAGGTGGAAATGAGCTTCATCACTCACGAACAGAATAAGGTTCTCATGTTGATATGAGAGTGCTTCCACCTCACGCGCGAACGTCTCTCGTTGTTCATAATCCCTTGACTGCAACTCTTGAACAATTGCCAATTTGTAGGGGTGGAAATGTAGTTCATTGTGTAAAATACGCCTTACCGATGGATTACTCAAGCGAAGTTGAGCGGCGTGGTTTTGTGCAGAACGTCCTGGGCTGCGCATGAAAGCTTGGCGGACCGCCTCAACATTTTCTGGCGTTCGAGCCGTTGGGGGACGTCTATTGCTTAAAACACCTCGGGTGCAAAGTGCTTCCATGTTCCGATGATGAAGCGGAATTCGCGCTGAACAGCGGTGATCGACCCGTTATTTCGCAAGAAACTCTCGTAAGCGTAAACGCGGTGTTCTAACATTCACAGGGCCATGACGGTGCCTGAAAAAAAAATGCTATTACCGGACGAACATAACGGTACCAACCCACCACCCGTCGGCCCTAGCCATTTCAAAAACGTCCGTCCTTTCTGACTCACCCTGTACATATATAAGCTTCTCTCATCATTTCATATGGAGAGTTTTTTCTTTTTCAATTTTTTTTTTTTATTTCATACATATAGGAGTTCAAACTGAATTTGTCTTTGTATTCATCGAAGTATTTAACTTTACATAACAGCGAGTTTTTTTTATACCTTTAACACAAGTATTATGAGGTAGATTGGTAATATTAACACTATGCCGTGATGTTTGTAACACATAGAACTTTGAGTCCTGGAGATCCTATAAAAAATAGAATCTTGGTCTTTCAATTTTCAGGCTATGTGCTGAAATGAAGTACAAAAGCGTTTTATTATCGTACCCAGAACATTTATAAATTGACTGGAGTTATCTGATAAAGTTTGTTATGACCAAACTTATACAATAAATTTAATTCTTTATCTGCCATATGATCTTTATAAAGTGATTGGATATAACACACATAATTCTTTAAAGAAATTGTGATGTGAAGGGTAACAAAGGATCGGTGAGTCGGGTATATTGTATTTTAATTTTTTTGTTTTGTTTCGTAACATAAATACGTAGTTATTAACGAACAACGACAAACAATGAATAGTTGTCATGTCGATTGCAATGATGAGAATATAGTCAATTTACCGTACTTCAATTTAAACGAACACATCAGTGGTTATGAAGTGTTATTACGTCAATGCTGAACAGCTTGTGAGAAGAGGTGTCTGGGAAACACTGGTGGGTCTTATTCAACAGACTAAGAGGGGCTTTCGATTTGTAGTTATTTCGGTCGATTACTCACTTTCTGAGCAGCATGTTTATTCCTTCTAATACAATGTTTTTTACATCTGTATCTGAATCTTTAATTCTCTCTGGATTTGTATTATTATCTATGAAAATCTTTAATTTCAGTAAAATGAAAATTTCTGTGCTTTTTCAACCTTTTCTCCTTTCGTGTTTCTGCATCCTGTGAATTAGTGAGTGAGTGAATGAGATTGTCGAAGGACATGCTGTGAGTGTGAGTGTTTTTTTATTTTATTTTGATGTGTTTTGTTTTGATTTGTTTTTGTCCTTCTGTGTGTCATTGTCCTACATTAACACAACAAGTCGTGCTTGTTCCCCTTTTATTTTTTCTATCAGCACAAACCCAACAGCATTCATTCCTTTTGGATACACATGCATCAACATGTGTGCCGGATATGAGCAAAAGGATGTGTAAAATAATAAAAACAATACAAACAAAACAAAATAAAAAGAAAACAAAGGATAAACAAAAAGAAGTAAAAAGGATTTAAAAAAAGAACAAATATCAACTCGCTTTCAGATTGTTTTGACTCAAAAGAGTCTTTAGAATTTTTATATAATTCTATTTAACTTTTTTTGTTCGAACCAAACATGATATAATATCGTAGATCAAAATTTATCTTTGAAAATATTAACAAAGATCTATTGTTTGCATAGGCCATATACTTTAATTTCGCAAATGGCGGGATAGGATAGACAAGTGGATTTCTGATTTTGTTAGTGCGCCTTCGATCTTATCGACATGGAAGGCCTTCCCTACTGCCGGTATACTATTCTCAGGAACCTTGCATCCAAGGGGATTTTGTAAATGATATAGATTGACAGCTTCATATATCAGTGTCATTCAGGTAATAAAGGTGATAGACTATACCAGAGTTTCTTAAACGATTTGAATCGTGAATTAAGTAGAGCATTATAAAATATATTATAACGCTACTATTTACTATATAATAGACCATTTCTGGGAGCACTGGATGTATAATTTAAAAATATATGGACCATTCACTCAAGTAAAGAAACAAGTAAACAATATGTTATCATCTCATATGCAGCATCTCATCACGATTAATGCTTTGAATAAGAGATATGTACCCTTAAACTTAATGCCCCAGGAGATTTCATTCAAAGGTCCTCTGTGAAACCTACTTAATATAGGAATTCATTCTCTCTGGAAGCATCCCGATTCAATTCCGTTAAAGTAAAGTATTTACATAAATCTTCTGTGAATAAGATATTCATATTAGTGATGAGTCACAGTGACTCACTGTGATTCAGTTGCTCTCTATACTGTGATTGGTAATCAAAGTAAACTGTGTCTCTCCCTTCAAATGTTACTTCCGTGCTGTCATATGTAAATTTGATACATAAATTCATAAATTCCGTTGTTTTTGACCAATTATTTGCAAAATAATATTATAATAGAAGTAAATGAAGAACAGCCGAGAGAAGAGACTTCGCAAACTCGTAATTTGATATTATAAGTTAGTTATTAAATTAATAAGTAAATAAAAGAGTTCTTCAATATTACAATCACTGTGATACAGTTTACAATCACTGTGATTTTGAAATCACTGTTTAGCTCATCTCTAATTCATATTCCTTTATCAGATGAAGTAAGATTTTATTACTTTCGTAAGAGAAATCGCAACTGGAATCTCAGGGTATTATCAAACTTATTCAAGTATTTGGCAAAAACCCTACGCTAAAGGCGCCAGCGCGAGATCTATCAATACCTATATAGTAAAATCTTTATACGATCGCACATCGTTTGTATTTAAAAAAAAATGGGTCTACGAATACTTCTCAAGCGCCCAAGACACGGTCATAGTTCGTATGACGCACATGCGTTGAATGTAAGATCATACATCATACGCTCATTTGTTCTTTATCTTTGAACTCTGCGGACGTGTAGAAAGACAATGTCGATGACGGATTTGCCGTCGGAACCTTACAAAAATTTCATATCGATGGCGTAAATGATATACAAATATTGTTTTTTGTGGATGATGCCTCAGCGTTACCAGATACCCCAGCTATATTACGCAAATTACAAAGACTAATGTGAAATTAATCAGCTACAAATTGGTCTTCAAAACTAATGTTAAATTATTCAGCTACAAATTAATACCAAAAAACCCAATTTTGGCTTTAAAAAGCAAAAGCTAGAGATTCTAAAAAACTACTTCTATCTAGGTTTGAACTTTCAAGTTCTTCACTTGTAAAATGTGAGTCAGAGGCGGCGATCAAAAAGGTCAAGGTTTTTCTAGAGGCTGCTTTAATGATATTAAATAAGTGCAAAGCCGATTCTTAGGAAAGGAAAGTTAAACTTTTCGAAAGTGAGGAAACTACTTTTATATGCATCTCAGGTTTCGTGTTTAAAGTATTCCGATCATGTAGAGACTGTCCAATCCGCTTACTATAAAAAACGTTTTTGGCCTTACCGAAATCCACATTAAAAAAATGCACATCTAAGGCTAGAGTTGCTACTTTATAAAGTTTAATCCACGATTTTTAAGTCTGTCTGGAATTATATAATTATGGTTCTCTAAAAAAAGGAGCATTGGCGGTTGCTTAAAATTACCCTCTATCGGCAAACGTCAACAATAGCTGCATCTAAGTGGGTAACCCAATTCAACTGTTTTCTAGCAAAAATTGGTCTAACAAGTATGTGGGAATCGCTTGATCCAGAACATTGGCTTAATATGAAAACTACTGGCCCTCAAGCGCTTTAATTGTCATTTAATATTTCAAGACATTCTCAAGAGCAAAAATACTTTGCCCCTTAACTGTAGGATTCTAAGAGCACTCGGTGATAGGGCAATCCCCCTATCCTGGTCCTATCATAATCAATTTTTTATGTGCAAAAATTTCGTGTGCTCTTAGGTCATAATTTTTAAATTAGATCAAAATATGTAGTAAATAATACTGTGCAGCCTCAATGCTTTTGAAACGATTCAACAATGGGGTATTACTCGTAATGCTTAAGCTAACTTCATGGACCCGCACCCGATCAAAATGTTATAATACTTTTTAGTTGTATGTATAATATTCTAGAGGCAACTGAGTGACCACTCAATTTTAGGCCTTTTTTTTAATATGAGAAAAATATAAGATTCTATACATATATTACAATAAGGAATAAAATGAATATAGTCAAAAGATGATTGATCGGAAGAGTGAATGAGTATTGTTCATATAAAAAAAAGAGGCCGTTCATTTTTGTTATAATCGTTCTATTATTCTTTTTGTAATATGTATGTATCTTTATTCTACGTGTACATTTGCTTTTGTTTTATTGCGTTGAACTAAATTTGACTTAATTTTGTCTTTTGTTGTTCTGTATTTTCTTTAATTGTTGTTCCATTTCATAAGATGGATCAAAAACAGTATATATAAAGTTATTCAGTTAGAGAAGCCTACATTTGTTGTGGCAACCCAAAAAGATATGCAACATCTTTTGTCGTTCTCAAGTGGAACTTATGTGCGGAAGTGGCTTGACTCAGTTTAGTTGAGTTCAGCTCAGTTCAGTTCTGTTTTGTTCAGTTCAGTTCAGTTCAGTTTAGTTATGTTTGGTTTGGTTATGTTTAGCTCATCTTGACTTAAGCTGTAGCGTTACCCACTTCAGTATGCCTGCCTAGAATGCTTCGTGCAACTACTTGTTGTGTTGACCCCAAAACTATTATAGTACTAGTATCACTGAAAATAACCCAATGTGGAAAGTCGTTGGCAAACAATGAAATTCTTTCATCATATGCAATAAGAAGAAAATGTTGCAAATTTTTCGGCACTGCGCTTTCTTTTCCTTTTCACTATTCTGTTCCTTATTCTTCGTTCGTTATTTCCTAAGTAGTGTAACATATTTTTTTTTTTTGTTGTTTTTCATTTTAAGTTTTGGTGCTAATTATTTCCGCAATATAAAGAAGAAGAAAAACTACAAGTAGTTCAAGTACTTGGAGGGTTAGAAGTAGTAAGTGCATCTTGACACTTCAATGCCTAAGAATAGACATCAAATCTAAGTTTTGTATCAAAGTTTAAGGATGTTATAGCATCCATTTTATGCTTTGGTTTACTTAAACAAAAATAGAAATAAAAATGAGAATGAGAAAAGCAAAAAAGGTCAAAAGACGCAATTGTGACACTTTTCGGAAAAACATTTGAATATTCGACGACAATGACAAGACGAAAGAAAATGAAAATAAAAATCAATAACGAAAGCTGAAAGAAGTAGATAAATACAAACAAAAAAAAAATAAAAAAAAGAAGCAGGTGATGAAGTGAATCAAGGCATAGATAGAGATTGGCGGAAAGGCACATGCTGTGACGACAGTGATATGTTGTGTCAGTCGTTTGGTTGCTTGGTTGATTTAGGGAAAGGAATAAAAAGAAGGAAGGAAAAAACAAAGGAACGAGTGAATGAATGGAAAAATGAATGAACCAAGTAACCAGGGAACGAATGATGGAAGAAATAAATAAACAATGGAATGAAGGCAAATAGTAGGGGAGATTTTATTGTCGCCTTCAATGCTGTCGTCATTGTCGACACATTTCATTTAAAATTCAAATATACAGAAAAACATGTTTTCCAGTGACAGGCGACATTTAACAAGTTGACTTTTTGGCGCTCGAAACTCCAAAAACCGAACACGAGAACATCTAACTAACACAGTATGAAAATGTCTATCCGAGTGTGTGAATGAATCTGAATAGAGTCAACATACTCGTACATACACTGCAAATATCTACTGAATGGAGTTATCTTTGAGATTCATGTTCTAGAAATTCCATGTTTTTAAATTGAACATCACATTTTTTATATGAATACACATAATTTATCAGTTGTTCCAATAATCATATATAAATGAAGAATTGGCATTGTAGATTTAAATCATCATATATTATTTGTTTGGATCTAAAAGCGTCTCGACTCTTTTAGACAAAGAAGCTTAAACAAAGAGTAGTTGAATCCAATCTTATCTATTCTTGTTACTCATTTGTTTCAGAGCAGTTTCATCTCGATCGGCTTGCTTCCTGTTTGCTCAACTGTTTCTCAACCTTACATTACATACCACATGTTTAGACAGAAACCTCTTGAACTTAAACTAAAATTATTTGCAGTGTACTAAGTCTGATATTAGTTCACGTGCCAAAATAATTGCCTACTTTACGGCGCCAAAGTCTCTTCAACTACAATAGTATAAAGAAAATCCTAAAGAAAATATAAAATCAGCAAAACATTTTTTGGCAAATCATTAAGCATTGTAAATTTGCAATGCTTTCATTTGTTTCTTTACCTTTCACAATTAATGTGAATGGTATATTGGCTTAGCCATGAAGTTTGACACCACTAAAGGAAACGCCATAAAATTTTAAATTTATTTATCTATCAATCTCAGTTTCTACTGTCCATTTTAATGAAATTAATTCTTTTAGTTTTTTTCATTTATAGCTTATTAATTATAATACAATAGTTTATGTCAGTTGGTGTTTCCATATCTTTGGAGGATTTAATCGCTATTCAAATCAATAAAATCCAGTTTGTCTCTTTCTATCCAGTTATTGATTTTATTAAGTTTGTTTGTTTGTTTTCCGCTTTGTGTCATCACTCCATCTTATGAGCAGGTGATATTGTATGTTTATGTAAACCTAATACAATAATCTATTATAATGAAAATCACCGAGTGTAGTATGTAGCTGTAAGTATGTAAAACAATGATTTCTACAAATTTCATTTACTATACCATATACAAATATTTAAATCAAGAGATGAAAATTTGAAGTATACTATTATCTTTGGCTTCTTCTTTTGTGACTATAATTGAGTTAATACAGATTTCCCGGTTTTTTATTTGAATACACTGCACATGACACCGCTTAATACATGACCAAACTCTCTTCATGGTCATGTTCTGCCATTTCACTCGCACACCTTGTTGATTGAAATTTTGTGTTGATGTTTCGGTTGTTACTTTTTGGTTTATCCGAATTTTCTTTTTTTTTTCCAACCACCCCAGTATTGAGTCGAACAAAACAAAAAAAAATTCAAATCTGTGGAGCCATTCTCGAGCTTTTTTAGTATTATTTATATATACTTATGTATGTATAAGATATCGGAAGTAAAATTAGATAAGATTGGAGGAAGAGCGTTATATATTCACTTCGTCACAGAGGCGTCATCAAGAATTCCAAGATTTTCTGTGGAGGTAAATTTCAGTTCTCTGTACCGATTACATATGTATTAGAGTCTGGCCCTTATAAAAGCATATTAAATGCTCTGCTGTTTATTGCATAATACATGTACATTGGTCGTTTTGACTTATCCGCATATCATGTAATCTTTCATAAGTCTGTTATGTCCTGTTTAGAAGCCTGAGACTACTCAGTTACCTTACTGAATTAGTTCTATTACTGTTCTGTGTTCTTTTGCGAGAGCTGGAAGGAATGAAGGTGTTCGCTACTCGAAAATGTTTTTGGTCTAATCAATAATGGTGTAATTTACCATTAATCTATTGTTTGTATTTTATTTTTGTGGAACTCCAAGGCAGCGGTCAAAATGGTTCTGCTCCTATGAAGTTGTTGGCATTTTCTATTCTGCCAAGTTATTCTATCTCTTCATTCCCAAGATATCCACTGTGCCCAGATATTCATATAAGATTAACATAGTTGTTTTTAACTAGTCTTTTTACCCGACTGTCAAAAAGGGTTATGTTTTTCGCGCGTATCTTTTATGCTTGTAAATTTCTTTATTATCACGTTTCTTACAAATGGCTCGATGGATTTCAACAGTTGAGGTATCGTTATATTCGTCTTGAAAAACCAAGTGTTCTCAGATAGGTTTAAAAAAAAAATGTCGGATTTGTGGCGCGAAATAGTAACATTAAAGTTGTTCTTATTAGAAAAACTTTTTTGTTTTTAGTCTTATCGAATTAAAATTCGGCCATTATAATTAACTGGTACATATTTACTAACCATGTAAGATCCTAGGATTACTAAAAGGGGTACCTCCCATACAAACCCAAATTCAAATTAAAGTTCTTATTAGTGCATTATTTTTAAATTTTTTTTTTTTGCAGTCGGGTTTTTGATTTTTTTTAATCATTACTTGTTTGATTAATATGTTAACTTCAGTAGTGTTTGCAGTGCTTCTCAAACTGTCAGCTCTCAGTTTTTAATTCTGCTTCGACTGCGACTGTTACATTTTTTGAAGCATTAGTTTAAGCATCAGCAATGGCAGTTAAAACCATTGGCTATGCCAAAGATGTAATAAAAATAGACAGTCAATGGGACTACCAACCGAAGTGAAAATGTGAAACTATGAATTAATAGGGGTTTTTTTTTTATTTTAATTTTTCGAGCAACAATTATATACATTTTTATATGGACTATTTATTTATTAATTCATCATTTCATTATAAAAAAAAATAAAGATACTATAGGCTTATGAAAACTGAAATAAGAAGCATTCATGTTTGATAACATAGTATGTTTCAAAGATAAGTAAAAATGTGAAAATGATACATAAGTTCTGTTCAATTTTGGTTTGCCCACAGAAGTGGGGAAAAAATTAACAAATGAATCGTAGCGATTCTAAGTTTGAACTGCGGGGCCCCATGTTTGTCACATACATATATTCAGATCTCAAGTTGCCTAGTGTACTCGTTGAAATCAAAGTATTGTACATTCTTTCAATGTGGTAAGACATTTAGATTTGATTGTATAATATCTAAACACTGTTGTCGTGAAATATTCTGTTACTATGATGTTGTGCAAAAAAATATGACCACACATTAAAGATAAGTTTTAATATGGATTTACAAATAATAATTGAGGAAAGATTAGCGGGTTTTTCAAATAAAAAGAATCTAAAAATTGTTACAAATTCGACAGTTCCTTTATCAGCAAAATGGATTGCGGCATTTCCCCAATATTCTAACATAAACAAGAAAATGCAAAATAAACCCATGTGCATTTGTAGGAAACAGATTGAAGTTTTAAATATATATGCAATGTGTGGAAGAGGCATAAAGAAAGGATTGTGAATGATAATTTCGTGCAAAATTAAAGGAATATATAAAAATGCACGAGGAAAACATATCTTCTTCTATCTAGATGAAAACATTATCACTTTAATAACTATACTACTCAGTGGTACTAGAAGTTTGTATCTTTTCCTCAACAAAGTCAAAATATTCATATTATTTTTACTGCGTATGAGGAAAAAGTAATAAATAAAATACATACCATATACGTGAAGTGCAAGATGATTCGTCTAAAAATTCCGTATTTAATCAACTTCTGGAATATTTATTGAAATGATGAATTTCAGTTCTCTAACTCTAGGAACTAGTTGCATACATACAATTTGATAGGCGGACAATCGGACAGACGGACATTGCTAAATCAACTCGTCTCATCGAGTTGATCAATAATGTGTAGTGTTCTTTATAGGGTCCGCGATTTCTCTTTCTGTGTGTTAGAAACTTCCTGACAAACTTATCAATGGCTGTTTTCCTTCATTTGTGTTGTGTTTTTTTTTTTTTTTTGTTCAAACAACACCTTAAAGTATGCTACAAAAAACAACAAGTAAAATAATTAAAATAAAACACAAAAGATAACAACACGTTTCTTGTATGCGAATCCCTTTAATTTTGTAACTTTTAAGTAATGTTAATCAAGCCAAAGAAGCTTCGATTATATCTCAAAGGCATTGAGTGCTTATAGTGCCGCCTTGCAAATGCAAATAAATTAGTTAATTCCTGTGCATACATTTATTTGGAATTTAATTAATAAAATCTGAATTTATAGGCATAGGGAGCTGCTGTTTATGCATAGAATTACCTTCAGACTGGTGGAATCTGAATATTTCAGCAATTTGCCTCCAGAATGCACATATTTGGTTCGTGGGATATTGCAAATTACTGCAATTAGATAAGGAAGCCAAAGCATGTTATGCTTCCTTCGGCATTCATTTCAGAGTGCTTATTAATAGTAGCACACTCCATTTCTTCTCTTAGGCATAGCATTGATGTCGGCCTGAAGAACTGAGCTCGCCAATACCAGTGTCCATTTTAGAGCCACCCGTGTATCACATAAAGATGGGTTTTAGTCTTAATTGTTCCCCTATCTGGAAATGTAACTTCAATTTTGTTGCTAGTTAAATTATGTCAGACAGAGATCGCTTGCATTGAAATTGGTTTTGCTCAGGTTAAGCTCATACTTGAATAGGGATTGTAGGTACTCTACCGAATCTCTTTCATTATCAAGAATGAGCTTTGACATAGACACAAGCCAGTCTAGACAGTAAATAGTATGTTTATGTTCGAACATCCCAATATATCTAATATGAATTTCTACTTAATAAAAGTCCTTTAAATTTAAATTGTTCTGCAATTATATTTTTGAAAAATTCTTTTACTCTTTACTAATTGAAAAATTCCAATGACAAATATAATAAAATCTTAAACCACTATAAAAAATTAAACGATCTTAAAGTGTTATATTTTGCTTTTCTATTTCGCTTTGGATTGCTATTTTGTTGTCTTTGCCTCCTTTAGTAGTGCACTGTTATTCTAAATTTTAAAGTCGCGTGTCGTTTCGTAAAGCTTTAAGAAACACAATCAGCGCGCGCAAAAATGTATTTGCAAAAAAAAATGGATAGAAAATAAAAAAGAACGAAAACATGCAAAAACGGCGAACAGTTAAAGCGTAGCAACTGTTTTTAACCTGAAGTAGAGCCTCCGAACCACCCACTGCCAACCTAAGTATGACCGACCCAAGGCGAGAGGCAAATCAAGCCAGCAACTTCCCTTTCCAGTTAACCCAACCAGGGATTATAAACACCAGCAGCTCTCGGTCGGTTGGTCGTACTAACACTACAATATTCTTTGTTCGTTTGTTTGTTGCTTGTTCATTCGTTTGTTCCTTCGTATTTTTGAGTAAAAATTCCCTTATTTCATATGTTTTACATTTACTGTTTATTGGGTAATTTTCTCTCACATGTCTTATTCTCTCTCTTTGCTTTTCGTTTTCCACTTTCTCCCTTTTCCCAGTTCACTTGATTCTGCTGAGGCTTATTTAAAATGTGTTGTTGCTTGTGCGCCTCAAAGGTATGCAACGAATTTTTAATGATTTCTTTAGCCTATTTGCTGCTTGCTTATGTTCAGAACCCCCTACCCCAACACCATCTGATTGCTTTGATATTCCCTATTGTTGCTGTTAAGCCTTTTGTTAAAGCAATTATATTATTGTATCGTAAGTACTTAGTTCAATTGATAGGCAATAGTAAGCTACTACTTAGTAACATTTAAATAAGAAGGCTTAATGAGATGGTCGATTGAACTAAGAACGGAAAATTGTCAGATGGTCAAAGTTACTTAGGTTAGAAGAATTTATGGCTTGTTTTCTAAGAAATTTTATTAAATTTAAATTATAAATTTATTCCACAACAATTCAAAAGAGCCTTAAGCAAATGGATGCTGGGTGAGTTCAAAAGCATATTTGATTCAAATTTTTCAAGATTTTTGTTGAGCTTTAAAACGAAAAAAAAAAATACAAGAATGACAGAATAATCAGCAGAGGGTATATGAGATGAGTGAGTGGGCATGACAGTGAAGTGTGCCACAAATATTTTGTTTACATGCTCGCTATGCTGTGCCTTCTAAGTTTGCTACAGCAGGCAGCTGTCAACAACAGTCAAACAGTCAAACAGGAAAGGAACTAAGGCTTCTTCTATTATTCTATGGTAGCATGTGTTCTCAAATTGTTGGGAAATTTCTAACATATTGTTTGCTCTCTCTCTCTCTCGCTCTGTTGGTTGGAAAATTTCCCATAGCAAAAAAATTTACCATAGCTTTGCTTTGAAGCTGCTGCTGCTGCTGTTGTCGGTCGGCTTGTCGGTAAATCACAACCTCAGCATAGCCAAGTAATCAGTTTGACTTTGACTGCGTAACGCGTTGCGTGCTTTTAGGCGCAGCACAAATAATAACAATTTCTGTTGAAGTCGCGTCGGCTTTCGTACAATTTTCGAATGAACTAACAAAATTTCGCGTATAAATTCAAAACAAAAATTCAAAATAAAATTAAATTATTTTTTTTTTCTAACATAAATTGTTTTTTTTTTAATATTTTCTTCAATAAGAAAATACAAAGTGAAAATGAATTCACTAATTCAATTCATTTTGATTGAAATTTATTGAAAATAAGTAAATAATTCAAGGCAAATAAATAAAAAGATATTAATAGAAGCAAAAAATTTAAAATAAATAAATATAAATATAATAAGAGTGTTGCATACTTTTTGGTGTTTATTTAGGTTTTTGTTTAAAACTTCATGTTTAAAAGTCAGTTAAATTATGCATAGAATATTAAATTTCCGTTTGCTTGGCTCAGCTGAAGTTTGTTTTGTTTGAACACATAAAGAAAACAAAGAAAATTGAATGGAAAACAAGTTAAGGCAAAATTGCTTATGACTTATGCTGTTCTTTTTTAATATTTTTAAAATTTTCCTGTGCGTTTCAGGTTCTTCATATATTTATGTATGAAATTCCATTATTATTTTATTTTGTTTCTTTCGTATTGAGTCAAGTTTGTTAAGAGCTCTTTTTGTTATCAGCTGTTGAGGCGCTACAAGTCTTTTGTATATTAAAATTAGTACAACAGTTTATAAGGCTGAAGATCAGTTTATTGTAGTTTAGTATTGCATACTTTTGGGTACAATTTAAATATTAAGTGTATCATTTTCTTTGCTCGGTATGTGATTGAATGTTATGTAGTGTTGAGATCATTGTACAATTTTCAATTAATATGCTTTGCATACATTTGGGAGCATCTCAGCATGTGAGTAAATGTTCACTACCATTTGATAACATTAAAAATTGATCAGTTGATCACTTGATGTACACTGCAAACTAAACTAGATTTGAAAAAGTTTTAAAAATAGAAAAAGAGTTCCTATTAGCCTACTAAACTACTCTACATATCCATATCCATCTAATATTTGCCGACTTCAACTTAAACTTAAGCTTAAGTTTGACTCTGGATGTGATACTGATACGAGTATAATGTTACTCTTTTATCTATGCCATTTTAAACTTTAGGCTTCGACTTTAGTCGACTCAAGTTGAATCGAAGCAAATCATGCATGGAATGATTTAAAATCTTCATACATTTTATACCAAATATGTATGTGTGTGTGAGTGTGTGATATGTTTCAACACCCACTAGTGGCTCACAATAAATAAACAAAAAAAGATATACTCGTACGAAAAACAAATATCCTTTCTTTTCTCGAACGTTCATTTCTGGTCTCTGATCTACTACTCTGTATCAGATAAGTTTTGTTTTTTGTAGTTTATTTTTAGTGGTAGCATTGTTGTTGTTGTTGTTTATGCGTTTCATGTTCCTTCTGAAATTGTCTATAACACGAGGAGAAGAAGACGAAGACGAATTGGATAGTATCATCAGCATCAGCATCAACATCAGCATGAACAGTAGCAACTTTGACCAAAAAGTGGCCGATGCATAGACTCAAACCATAAAGACAAAGCCAAGTCGGTTGGTTGAACGCTCTGTCAGTTGGTCTGTTATCATTAGTATCTAGAAACCTATAGACTCATGCAGATATACTACAATACATACATATAGTATATAAAAATAGTAACAGCAAACTGAGTGGTATAGTAGATGAAGTTAAGTGGAGAAATGCAGAAGAGATTGCTTCATCCATTTAACAATGTATGCCACAATGTATGAGCAGCATCGTCATCATCATCACACACTCTATAAACATATAGAAATCATTCTCATGGTAATACAACATATTGTATATGGCCAAGCAAAATAGTTAAATAGACACCAAACTAGACTGACAAACAGATAGACAGACAGACAAACAGACAGGCAGACAGACGAAAGTGAAAGAGTAGAGATGAGAAAGTGAGGGTCGTTTATATGGTCAGAACAGTAGCAACAGTAGCAGGACATTAGTCAACTCTATGTCTGTTGTATGTGGAGGATAGGCAGGCAAGGACATTGTCTAACGAATAGTGGAGACCAGGAGGAGAGATAATGTGTGGGTGAGACAACGATTTTGTGCGGTGCTTCTCAGTTTAACTTCTTTTCCTTCGCACCATATTATACAATACAATATTAGAGGAAGGTATTAAGTATTCCATTCCGTTCCGTGTGGCTCCTAGATTCTGTTCGGTTCGGTTCTGTTCTGTTCTGCTTAGTTGTCGTCGTCGTCGTTGAAGTCGAAGGAGTTGAATCCATGCAACGCAGCCATAATTCACAGGAGATAATATACATACATCGTATGTGTTGTGTCTCACTATAGTTTATCTAAATGTCTATCTTGCAATCTATCTGTATGTCTGTCTGTCCAGTTGCCTGTGTATTAGATTCCCTCTCTATCATGTTCATAGTCTATGACTATAGTTTATGTTTTTGTTTTCAGTTCTCTATATGTCTGTCTGTCTATCTAACTGACTAACTAACTAACTAACTTACTGCCTTGTCATATGATGCCTGTCATTTGTAGATGTAGCAATTTTTTGTTTTTGCCCTCGTTACTATTATTTTTCTATGGTATATACACGTATTTCTATAGCTATTTCTATCGAACCTCTTATGTTGGTTCTTAAGTCAACAAGCTCAAAAGTCAAATTCGATAAAAACAATGCAGCGATTTGATGTATTAAAAAATTGAATGATTATACAATAATGTGAGACTTAGCAGACATATTTGCGATTAATCTTTCACATTGTTAAAAATCAGTTTTCGAAAATAGCATATAGCAAGTAGCCAAGTGGACCCGAAATCTAACTAAGATATTTTGCCTAATGTATGCAACATTTCAAAGGGTATATTATGTTCAAGTTGTTTCAAGGAGCATAAGCTTGAGATTTCAAATAACATCAAACGACAACGGTCAAAGAATCAAGTGACCTCAGTGACTTGTCGACATTCTATCACTTACAAATGATCAATGGTTTTTAAAATAAATTTTTAATAGATTTACTAATGTTACCGAATGATGCTTCTAATGATTTAGAAATAACTTTGATATTTCAACAAGTTATGGGGATATTTAGTTTTAAATATGATAAATAAAACTGGAGAAGGCTACACTTCTGGTTTACTTTTGTTTCAAAAAACTCGTTTCATTTTGCATACAAGCAATGTACTTAATGCCTAAAAGCATGCAACATAATATGAAATACAATAATTTGCTAAATGCATTTCATTTTGCTATATTCATTTTGTTTTTAGTAAATATTTGAGTTGTATAAAATGTCTATAGTGTACAGTGAAACACTGAACAACTGTCAAGTGCAATGTGAAAAGAATTTCAAGTGAAAAATTGCATTGCATACTTATTGGAGCGTGCGCTAGTAAAGTAAAGTATTTAATGACAAGCAAGCATACAATGCCATGCCATAAAGCAAATAAAGAAGAGCGATTCAAAACAAAGGAGAAACAAACAAAACAAAGCAGAAACCAAAAACCAAAAAAACAAAATACAAAGGCTGCGGCGAATTGAATAAATGAAGCGCATTGAAGTACTCGAAAGTATGCAATTATTTTGCGATTAGTGTAAAAACAAAAACATTAGGACGTCAAATAAAGTGAATAAAAGAAAAGAAAGAAAAAGAACAGAACAGAACAGAACAGGAAAAAAGTATTTGAAGTCATTTGGAGTAAAGAGAATAATTAAAATATTGAAAAGCAACAAAGAGGAAAACAAAAGAAATTACGAAATTACAAGGATCTTAAGTGCATCATCATTATGGATGCGGCCACATTGAGGCTTGTCGAGACAAACACTGTACAATTGGATACTCAACAGATACATTTACGTAAGAACAGCATATCACCGACGCCACCAAGCACAACAATTACCATGACAACAACAACCATGACCACATTGACAACTGACAATGGAGCCATGGATGCAGTCTCGGTCACATTAGCTGACGAAGGAGCAAATAATACCAAGAAATATCATCACACAAATGTTGTTTGTTCATCATCGACATCGACATCATCTTTGATTACTGGACATAATCCGAATACTTCAAATAATTCATCGGCGAATTCATCGCCATCAAAGTTACATACTGGATCACTGAGTAGTGTTTTCTATACTCAACAACAACAACAACAACACCAGCACCAGCACCAGTTACAGCATCATCATCATCATCATAGTCATGGTACGCTGCATGCCTTACAGCAACAACATTTTCATCATCAACAGCAACAGCAACAGCAGCAGCAACACCAACATCAGCATCATCATCAGATGCAGCAACATCATGCGGTACCAGCTCCACCGTCTCCTCTGGCGGCAGCTTTAATTAACCTAAAGCAACAGCAACATCAGCAAGGAGTCGGACAGGGATTGGGACAGGGACAACAACAAAGTTGTTGCAGTAATTGTAGCAATAATAGCAGTAGCAGCAATAGTGGCAGCATTGCTAACCTAAGTTGCGGTGGCGGCGGCAATCAAACACCGCCACCTTTTGGAAGCAACAACACGCAAACATCCACAGCCATGGGAACCGGATCAGGAGCAGCCACATCAATACCTGCACCGTCGGCAACTGCAACAAATGTTGTTGGTGCAGGTTTGCATCCCCTGCATGGTCATATCCATACACATTCCCTAGCTCCACATGGTGCTCATACACTTTATCCGTTGATGGCAGCTGCTTCGCTCGGTTATCACAATTCAAGTGGTCCAAGTTCTTTAGTCAATTCACCGGCTCTAGGACGCCGTAAACGTTACACGAGTAACTCATCGAACTGTTCAAGTCAGTTCAACAACAATTATGCTGGTCTTGATGTGGAATCGTTGGATGATATGTTACGCAAGGTAAAATTTCAAATAATTTTCTTACAATTTCTGTAGCATAATTTTCAGAGCAAGAACTTACAAATGAATGTGATCAATTGAATTCATTATTTAATCAATTGAAAGAAGTTTAGAAGCACAAACGGTGGCTTGTGAAAATGAGTACACATTTTGGTTGGCTATTTTAGCGAAAAATGTGTTGAAAGTTATAATAAAAAAATAAAAACCAGGGCTATCTGAATTAACTCAATTATGCACGTTTTGTTCAACATGAACTGAATTTAATTGTTTTTAGTTTTGGTCAAAAATCCCCTTTTTTTTTTTAGCTCAACACATTATCTACCAATTTGTAAATATAGATAATGGGAACATTATTCCATTTATGATTCATTCTCCCTCAAAGATAATGTCCCATAGTGGACGCTATATTGGATTTTGGAATGACCACAGACTTTCGCTTGGAATGAGGTCTGGGAATGGCTCCACAACGTCGTTTAAAAAATGCTTTTTTGGCATTAATTTCTTATGAAAGAAATCCGCCATTACACCTGAAATTTTGGTTTTTTTCCTTCTAGATTCTCAAATTAATGCATTTATATATACCTATATATGTGCATATAATCCCTGTAGTCTGTATCACTGGTCCAAAACTTGTCCCTTTGGAACTAGCAATAGTTCTGTTTTATATTTTTAACATGCATTTAACTGGTGAATTTAACTTGGCGATGTCATTGGAAGGGGCCTATTGCCACCGCCTGCATTACCATTTATCAGTCGTTTCACCAGTGAATATAGGCAAAATAAGACCGTTTATTTCACTACTAAATAAGGGGGAAATGTGGCAGTTGGTTTCACTAGTGAATAAGGGCGAAATGTTCTACCAAGAAAAACATACCGGTTTGCCTCTGCATTACTTTTGACTGGTGAAATAAATACCCACCAGTAATGCGAAAAAGGGATGCTTACTTACTATGGAAACACGCACTTACTGGTTCGCCACTGCATAACCTGCGACTAGTAAATTTACAGGTAATAAGGAAAAGAGGCTACTGGCACTATGGCCACCAAACATACTGCAGGTAACAGTTTCCCTAATTGACCACGAAATTTTATTTCATTTTTGATTTATTTTTACGTGTCGCATAATTTTTGTGAGTTTAGAAAACAAAATTTTACCAGTTTCAATGTCTTGATTGATCCTATTTTTTTTTTTTACTGCTAAAAGAAGTTTTTACACTCATGCGCATATTTATATCAATAGTTTGTTTATTTGACCACTTAACTAACTTAACCTAACCTAATATTGTAAGTTGTTGCATTGCCAAAAGGTTTACTTTAATTTCTTTTTCGTCTGGTTGTGGTTAAACTGAATTGCTAAGAAATGAATATAAATGTATGAATAAATGTTGGAAGACATAAGAGGATTTTGAAGGTAAAACTTTCATTCAATACTTAAGGACTCTTGGTTTAGTCGAAAACTAAAAAAAAGAAAATCTTAAAAACTCCCAAACTTTGCTTTAGAAAACAAAACAAATCCAAACCAAACCATACCAAACTCAACTAAATCGAATCAACTTGAAATGAAATGAAACGAATCACAAAGAATTTGAAGCGTTAAGAAATTGAGCAAAAGAAGAAAATTAAACGAATGAAAAAATAACATCAATTTAAAGTTTATCAACAAACATTCAAAATACCCTTCACATGAGTGCAGTTACTACAATTTGCCTATGGGAAAACAATAGGGAAGTTTTTTTAAATGAAAATCATTTATTAATGGAGTGTTTACTTATCCAACCCATGGCCCATTACTTCTGAATCAAAAGTGTGTTAGTTTTGATTGTTCTTGCTATCGATAATGATAATTTGAATACCTGATAATCATATTATTTCTAGAAATCAATTGCCCACACTACACATCTCAAAGCCTAAAACTAGTTAATAATAATAATGAAAAAATGAAATTTCACAAGAGTCCTAAGTAACCAAATTGAGTGTGTAGGGTATAACGTGAAAGTTTCTATTGCTTCTTTATACATACTACATATCCATATGTAGGTTTGCATGTATGTATGTTCGTTCAACCCACACCAATGAAGGACGACAAATGCTTTTTTGGCACAAAGTTTGCGGCAGAACTTCTTCGTTTTCCTTTTATATGTTCCTTCCTAAGTTTTGGTTTGTTCCTGATTCCTTCCTGACAAACCAAACATGGAACAGTTTCATTCACATTGCACTTCTGAACTTGCCAACGAGTATTCGTCTTCTTGGCTCTTTTATAGTCGTAGGAATTACTTTTTTTTTTAACGTAGGACTTGTTCAAAGCCACTTGGATTCACTTCATAAAGTTTTTCTAATTGTCGATGCCATGGGTTTTCACCTAACAAATAAATGAATTGAATGAATTAATAAAATAAACAAAAGAGGGAGTTGTGCTTGTTTATCCTTGTACTTTTGTTTTGTAATTTGTTAATTAAATAATTTTAATTTTTTATTTAATAATTCAAGAATTTCGAAGGTGATTGCTACACACTTCTAGTCAAAAGGATAGACATACCAACACACCTTTTAAAAATGACATTGTAGAGACGAAAAAGTTAAAAAAATGAAGTAACAAAATTTGTTTTTTCTTTTATGTTGACTACCATAAGATACTTTTTTCATGGTCAAATGGATAGACACACTAAAGAGAAGTTTGTTTTTTGGTTATAAAAATGGACAATTAGTTTAAATAAAATTATACGAGGGTGAGTCAAATATTAACCGGAATTCTGTTTTAATATTTATTTATTTATAAAACAATACAAAAATACTATTCATTATTTTTCTACCTAGTCTCCTTCACGCTCTACACATTTTTCTCAGCGGTTTGGAAGCTTGTTAATTCCTTGCTCGTAGAAACTTTGAGGTTGAGTCACCAACCAATTGCGCACGAATTCCTCAACATCTTGATCGTTGTCAAATCGCAATCCTCCAAGTGAATCTTTCATGGGCGCAAACAAATGATAGTCACAGGATGACAAATCTGGGCTGTATGGAGGATGCTCAAGGGTTTCCTCCATATCCTCCAGTTTTTGTTTCGTTTCACCCGCCGTATGTGGCGTGGCATTGTCATGAAGAAGGATGACGTTTCTGATGGAGACACCGCGTCTTTTGCTTCTGTAAGCGACTTTTGCTGCCTCCAACAACTGGCAGTAGTAGGCAGCGTTAACTGAACGTCGGTCATATAGGAAATCAATGAGCAACACTCCTCTGTAGTCGAAAAAGACGGTCGCGAGGACCTTACCGGCTAAGAGACGGGTTTAGCTTTCACTGGACCGGCTTCGCCTTTCCTACGCCATCTTGGACTCGGGAGTGTAATGATGCACCCATGTTTCATCACAAGTCATGATACGCCTCTAAAAAACCTCTCCCTCCTGTTGAAATTGATTCAGATGTCTCTTACTGATTTGCAGTCGGATGTTTTTTTGATCTTCGTTCAACAACTTTGGGTCCCATCGGGCACAGATTTTTTTGAAACCAAGATGATTTTTAATGATTGTTTGAGCACTTCCATAGCTAATGCCCACCTGTAAAGCGATTTCATGAATAGTGAGCCGCCTGTCACTTTCAATAAGGTCTCAAACTGCACCAATGTTGTCACCAGAGACGCTTGATTTTGGATGTCGATTATGACTCACATTTTCCATACTTTCTCGTCCACTCTTAAACTTTTTGGCCCAATCAAACACTTGAGTTTTAGACAGAGTATCATCCCCATACTGAGCCATCAATTGAGACAAAATTTCGCACGGTTTAACGCCTTCCTTAGTTGAAAACTTTATTATAACCCGTTGTGCAACGGAAGCTGGAAACTGTTGCTCACTCATAGCTGTACTGACGAATTGACTAAGTCAAACAGCTCACCAAGCGTTTTCCCCACACCTGATACACTACACTACAAGAACCTACACTGTGAGAGCACTAGTGGTTGGCTAAGAAAAATATTTGTAATATTCCGGTTTATATTTGATCCACCCTCGTATATTATATTTAACAGTAAGTGCTGCCACCTTGTTGTCTTATGATTTCGAAAATCATGTCTTTCATGGAGGAGTACAGAGTGTTTGCTTAGTCTAATGTAATCTGGCTCCAAGCGAGTTTAATTGCTGCCTTCAGCGACTCCTAATCTTTATTTTCAATTATGTTTTGGTCTAGAGAGTATGGTGGGCAATTCATTACCTCCACAGTTTGACTTGAAATGTAGCATTTAACGACTCGATCATTCTGAACATGTGCATTATACTGTTGGAAAACCCATGGCAACGGTCCAAAAAGGTTATTTATATTTGGAAAGGCAGATTGCAATAATGATTTGAAACGAACACCATTCATACTCTGCTCAACAACAAATTAAATCCAATACTATGATGGCTGTGGTGACGTCTTAAATAAACTTCCTCTCTTTGCATATCATGAAAATAGTATTAATATCCATCAGGGCGATATAAATTAAAACATTTAAATATGACCGATTGCCAATCATTGAAGCGAGTATCAGTTTGAACCACGTCCACGTCATATAATTTCTTGCAAATTGGAATCGTTTCTGCTTGCGAATGACATTAAGATATGGTTTCATTTACAAGCGTTTAAGATGCTTAGCATTTGAAATGGTACGATGCACAATAGAAAGGCTTGCGTTTAATCCGGCTAATTCTTTTATTTTTGCTGCGGACTCTATGCAATTAGAAACAATTCTTACAATATTACGCTTTTCTCGAGAACTTCAGGTTTTTTTTTCTCTCTTTGAACTGATTTCCATATTAAGTATTTTGGATTTTTCCAATAACGTTCAACGAATCTGAAGCTGAGATTTAGCGTTTCTGCAATATTTTGATTAGATAGTCGTTGTGAATGAAAAAAGTATTTTTTCATGTTCCAAAATACTCCAGACATTTGCTTTACCCATATTTTGAGTTAGTTTTTTACTCAAAAATACTAATTTTTTTTTTTGTTTATTTACATTAAAATACAACGCAATTACGTATAAACTGCGTCTATCCCAATCAGTGATGCCATTTTAGCCTTTTTCCGGACAGATCTGTCCTTTTTCTAACTGACCTAAACGGAAAAAAGTGTCGAACATCCCCTATCCGGAAATCAATCCTTTTTTAGTTTTAATTTTGTCATTTAATTATTTTTTTTTAAATTCAATGTATATCCTAAAATTACAACATAACGACATCGTTTCTACAACTACTAATATTGTATTCAATCGTAGTCGCAAATAATCGAAATAATAATAAGCTCGACGATAACTCACAGAATGTGCCATTCTTCTGAATTTTGTTGTTGAAATTTCAATTCTAAATATATCGATATAATTTAGGCTACCGGAAAACTTTTGAATTTGAAAGAATATAAATTCGTTTCCAGTAGAAAAGATTTTACGGGCACACAAAGAGGCAATAGTTCAAATTTTTGGAGCTTTTTAAAGATAATAGTAACGAAATCGATAAATTATTATTACAATATAATACAATAATATTCACTTGATCAAGTGGCAAAATATTACAGATACTGATAAGTTTTGGGCCGAGGATATTAATTACGAGGACTCAGCATTTTCCCTGAATTGTTGTCGTGTTGATTGGCACAAATGCCCCCTACAGTAGTGCCACAGATGAAAATGATTATGACCTATGAGATGACGCAATAAAACTCATCTAATTTATAAAATTTTAAAATTTATAAGAAAAAATGTACTAAAAAATAATAAGACATTAAATTATGTCCTGTTTTCTGTCTTTTTTTTATAATATTTGTCCCTTTATTCCCGATTTTTTGCGGTCGATCTGTCCTGTTTTTTTGATAGGTAGCTGGCATCACTTCTCCCAATGACCAAGTAAAAGTATACAACAAATTCGAACTAAATTTTTTTTTAACAATGCACTATCGAAAAAAGTCCAATATTTTAGCATGTTTTTTTTGTTGTTCAGTATTTTGAAATTTCTTTGATTTTATTTTTAAATCTGAATAATCAAGAAAGATTAAAAAGAATTTTTGTATATTTTTACGGACTATCCTTAGTATTTAATAAACTATCAAAGTCAACTGATTCAGTGTTGCTTTGTGAATTGAGAAAGTGTGTAAAAGTTTTACCAAAATGCAGCGTGAGTGAAGCTTTAATTGTAAACATAATGAAAAAGTGTATATATGGAAAAAGTTACCTAGGTATATTACATATTATTTTACTAATACATATTTCTTAGAATTTGTGTTTTATTTTGAAATTGTCCAATGTGTTGTTTATGTGTATTTTAAGCTCAAAAGTAACAAATGTGTTTGAGTTCTTTGGAGTCGTACTTTTATATAGTCAAAGGTATCAGCAAAGTTAAGTTGAAAGGTTATTAACCAAACCATCTAGAATCAGAGGTAATTTATATCTTTTCCCCTTTTGGTACAATTTAAGTTTTTCGGTCCAATTCGAGTTTTGCCGTTCGGCGTTACTTGAAGATTGGAGGAGCAATAATTGTCAGGCAAACGCCATAAAATCATGTATTCTTGAAAATATTAAAAATAAATTAAATGAAGATATAATTAATTTAATTTCACAAGAAGTCAAGTAATTTGTTGCTTTTGTGAACAGATATTTACCGAAACGCCATTGAATGTTAGATAGATTCAAAATAAATAACTCATTCACGGTGGCTTGAAGCCAATGTATTAATTACGTTTAATGAACACGAGAGCCATAAAATAAAATAGGTCTTAAGATGTTAAATTATCTAAATGCAGGGTCCCGCTTGAAAAGAAAATTAGCATCGGAGCTTGCCCTGGACCATTTTCTCTTTGTTGTAACATTTATTCCATTGAAACTAACAGATGCGCTTAACGAGTAATTTGGCTTAATATGTCACCACAGTCAGTTAGATTCTGGTGGCCTTTGAAAATGGAATTTGTAAAAGAAAGGACTGCCCTTATACAAAAAGAGCAAATAGCTTGAATAATCAGATGGAAAACCTTGAAGAAGATTCGTACATTTACAACAACAAAATTATATGTATTCAATATAATGCAAATCTGCCCCCTATTGACGGTAAGATTTTATGTGGAGCAAAGCCAGATCAGCTGTTCAAAACAAAAGAATTTACCTCGCCGGTTTTTTAAGTTAATTCTGAAAAATTTCAATATGGAGTAAGATCTCTCCACAGGCTTTATTTTATATAGGTGTGGTAAGTAAAATGACATATGATTTAAAAAAAAAAAATACTTATTACTTATTACTAATATTTTTTTGCTGTGTATATTTGGACAACTGACACATGCCTATTAAAAGTATAGTGCTGAATTCATATTTAATCCATGATCACATACCAAATAATGTGTTGGTTAGATTGGCAGCGTACGGTTAAAACAGAGTGCGACATCTTTTATGCCGTATGTAAACATTGATTAACATAAAATATCATGGGTAACAGGAACCGTCTGACAACACTTTTCGAACAGTGGGAGTTCGTCAACATGTCGTTCATCAACGACCAAGACGCTCCAATGAACTGGTTGAACCTAAAAGTGTCGTATCATCACCGCACTCAACATTTTAGCATCAGTGGAACCACATTGCAGTGCATTTTGAATGATGATTTGCATTTGTCTCCGTATTAAGTGCAATTAAAACAAATAACAATGACGACAGACAGTTGACGTCGCTTGGAATGCGGCTAAAATGTCCCACGAATGGTTCTACCTGTTTCTGATTTTTTGGTGACCGATGAAGACCATTTCACACTATCTGGCAGCGTTAACAAGAAAAATTTGAAGGATTTAGGGAATGGAAAATCATCAAGACTAGGGTTGTAACGGAACTTCGCATCCGCCTCCGCATTTGCAGAACATCCGCATGAAATAGAACCTCCGCCTCCGAATATTTTTTAACGGAGTTTTAGCGGAGGTATATTTACATTTTATCATTGCTTGCGACGTCACATTTCTCACTCCCTTTCATCAATTCAAGATTTTGTGTTCTTCCAAGCAATACATGTACCCAAGGTACAAATTAAATTCTTGGATGAAATTGTTAAGGACAAAGTTCAATCTGAACTATTGCGTTTGCTAATGCTGCATGACTTGGTTCAACAACGGAGCTTCTGTCGCAAATAGACCTACGATTGAATAATACAAAATTTCAAGTTTTTTTTCCAATCGTATGTACTCATTTATCGTCGCGACCAGACCGTAAAAGTAACTAAAATTAACTAAACTTATTTAATTGTTTAGTTTACAAACCGTTGAAAAATCGGTTAGAAGGCGACAAAACTGCAAAATTTTTGTTTATTAATAATAATTTGCCTCTTATCAATCTTGATTACCAATAGTTACTTATATACTACATTGTAAATATAAGCATACTTTGTAGTACAAACTTTGTAGTGTAAGTGTAGTACTTATGGGTAAATTTTGTCTTTAATAAAAGGTAGAAACCGATTTTTTTTTCTTTGTTAGCCCACCTCCGTCTCTGTTAACATCCGCATCCGCGGAGGTCAAACTCTGGACTCCCGCCTCTGCTAAAATGAGACATTGTATAACTAAAATTTTACTTTTTGAGCCGGCGAAAACCATCATTGGGCCTTATTTTTTCAGGGAAAATACCTCATTTATAAAAAAGTTATTCATTCTTTACATATTGACATACAAAATGGCGCACCCTGTACATATCTGTCAATTTTCTACCCGATATCTCATTAATTAAGGAATTAACTTAATGAATGTTAACCTTTATGTCTTCATTGTTGTTATTTTGATTCCATTTAAAATGAAAACAATGTAAAAGATAAATAATAATAATTTCAATGCAAAATTGAAGAAAAGTTAAGTTATACTTATGATGTTATTTTCTCCTCATTATATTCTCGTTTACCTTTTTGTTACATACTAATGCAGAGTCAATTCTAAGAAATTTCTAATCAATATAAGTGCATTTTGAAGGTTTTCTTTCCTTTTCTTTCTTGTTACTTTGAAAATTCTTGTTATTGTATTTTATTCATTGGGAAAATTTGTTTGTGCTTTTCATTATTACTGGAATTTTATATGCAAATTACCTCAAAAGCATGCTACAGTAAATTTTCTTATCCTAAGTTTATGTTATGTTAAATTATACAAGAAATTTTCATTAAATTTTAATCAAATGAAATGAAAATTTCACTCATCTGAACTTATAACATAGAAATCATGAAAACATGAAACAACAATAAATGACGATAATGATGATGATGGTGGTGATGATGGTGATGAGGTCGATGAAGTAATTCAAAACGATAGCCAACGAACATGCAACAACAAGTGGAAAATGTATGAAAAACACGAAACCAGAAATAATTACAAGAAGCAAATACAAGTCAACAACTATATAAGTATGTAAGTTTCATAAGTCTCAGAAGCGTGCACACACTTGAAATAAGGTGGGTCCCTCCGCCCATTCATTCATAACACAATACTATACGAGTACAACTATACAATTTAGATCGGTTCAGTTGATGTTCGTTCCATTTTTAGTTTGCTTACTTTTGTGGCAATGCAAAACCAATGAACACACCTAAATACAATATGGATATATTTATTATGAGTATTGTAGGAATGACTGCTTGACTAACTGGCTGACTGTTGCTGCTCTATTACTACTATATACTTTGACTGGTATGAACTACTGACGACTGTAGACTATCGTCTGACTCCATGCTGTCTGGGCTGGCAAAAAAAAACTAAATAGAAAAACAGGAAAGCAAGTTACAACAACAAAAAAAAAAAAATATAAAAAAATAAAACAAAAGAAGCCTATTGTAGAACATCAAGTTTGGGTGTCATGGCATAAGGGATTTCAAAACTGAAATCGTCATTGTTGTCGTCGCCATTATTTCCACGAAATGCGAACCAAAATGAGACCAATAACCAAAGTAAAACAAAACCAAAACAAAATAAAAACAACAACAGCAACAGCAACACCAATTGAAACAAAACAATATGAAACACCAAACTTATGGGCAATGCCAGGTAAATAGAACGGGGTAGTATGACCCCAAAATACAATAGTACATACTTACATACCTGTACAAACTATTTGTATGTACTTATAATAAAAGCGATGTGCACGAATGTTGTTCTTCTTAGGGGCTGTTGCTGTTGCTGTTGCCATTGTTATTGTTTGAATGCATTTTATTAGCGATAATGAACTCGACACGTTTGTTTCAACGTTCAACATAGGACCAACTAAACCCCTCCTCGACCAATCCTATCCACCTACCTACCCATCCATCTATTGAGCCATTGAGCCTTTCAATTGACAACAGCGACAACGACGACGACTCGTTGCACAATAGAAACTATACATTTTTACAAAGCATACTTTACAGCGCTTACAAAAATAGCAACAGAAGCAAAACAACAAAAGTAGCAGTGGCAACAACAATAATAGTAGTAGCAATAGCAATGTGCAATGATGGCGGCACATGGACTCAATGCACCTGATATTTTGTTGGTCTTTTGGTTTTCTGTTTCTATACTTTTTTTGTACTGCATTGCACACGGTTTCATCCGATTCAAACGTTCATTCGCCTTTACCTCCATTCTCTCTATGCACTTCCCTTATTCCGCATGCCCCTCCTTAGTGCTGCATTCTCTTAGTCTTTGTATGGATGGCATTCATGGTTCACCGTTTGCTTGTTCATTCTGCTGCAATACATTTGTGGTTACAATAATGGCGACGACGGCATACTTTTAGGCGGCGTCTCTACTGTTGCCCATATTTCCGGTGCATACCTAGAATATACATACAATACAAGTACTATAGATGTAGTGATGAAGGACACCAGACATCAGACGTATGAATTGGATGATGATCATGGTGACGATGATGATGATAATGATGGCGATGGTGATGGTGATGTTGTTGGTACGCGGTTAGTCGTCGCTCGGCGCGTGCATAATAACAATTTGAATAATGTGCAAAATATGCGGACATTTCATTTTCTTCGTCTCTATCACTTAGTCCCCGCTCCCCCAAAATCTCTATACATGTATGTTTATAGAGTAAGTGTGTGTTCGGAAACCGTTTTTAACGTGCCTTCCTCTTATGTACTCTGCTCATACTTCTCGTAATTCTTTGTTAGAATCAAACTGCTGCCGCCACCGCCGCCGCCGTTTTCTGTTTAAATCTTTTGTTTTGCTTTGTCTGATTTTCATTCATTCACTCACTTACTCACTTACCGACTCCTCTGAACCTTTCCTTTTTCCTTTTTATTGCTACTTCTGGGGTGATTCTTGTTGTTTTTCTCTTGCTGTTTTCTAAGTAAAAACGTCGCCTCGGATTTTCGCAATGCCGCCATCACCATCATCGTCATGGTTGCTGTCGACATTGCATACTTTTAGGCAAAGAACTCGTACATTTTTAATTTATTTATTTCGCTTGGGTTTTCAGTTGTTGGATTCGCTATTTACAATATAGTAGTATACATTACTTATACATATATATATAAAAATATAAACATAACATATATATTCTGTGTTAGTTCCTCTGATTTTTTCGCAATATCTTCTTTTTTACTTTTCTTGGTATTTGTTTTTTCTATTTTTTTGGTCAAGTTGACTTATGGCTGCAACACGTTGTGGCAGTTAAATGCTCAAACCGCCTTAAGGTGCTTTGAATTCCATAAGGTTTAACTTGTGTGTTCTTGCTAAGAATATGATGTTTTTTTCTTTTTCTTGTTATTGTTCTTCCAAAACTGCTTTGCTTTGCCATTGTTTTCGTATTGTAAATTTACATAAAATGGTGCCTACTTTGAGAGGGAAGAAACAAAAGAAAGAAAGTTGGCAAAGAGCAGCAACGCGAAATCATATGCAAATCAAATATTTATGTATATGAACCAATGTCATTTCTAACATTAAATGTAAATAAATCAACATAAAATATAAGCAAGAGAATAAGATGTAAAGAAAGAGCTGCATACTTTTGGGTGATACACACTCACTAACTCACAAACAAATAAAATGATGGCAACCGTTTGTCGGATGTTCAAATCTTCAACTTTTCGCTAACATGCCAAAAAGTCATAAATCTTAAAAGGCAAAGAGTATGAGCAAGACCTAAGAATATATATAGAAGAGAAAAGAATAGAATAGAGTAGTAGAGTGGAGGATAGGATAGATAGAGGTGCACGAGTTTACTAGATGCGGAAACATTCTTTATGCCCGGCATGTGGCCACAAGTATGCCGCGTTAACTTACTTACAATATTTCACCTCCTACAACAAAACAAAAGTCGGTTGGAATTTAAACAAAAAAGAAAAACCAACAGAAAAAATATGTACATTTTTTGATTTAACATTTTTTGAAAATGTTCCTCCGTGTTCAAGAGTACCAAAAACCGGACACCAAATGTTCACAAACCATCCCTTTTTTGAAGTCATAATTCACTAGATGTTAATGCTATTGTTAGCCTTAGTTTAACTTGGATTAGTAGCCTAAGGCACTTGGTTCTTACTGTTGTGTTTTTCATTTATCTACAAAAGAAAACAAAGCAAGTATGCTCGAACATAGTACCTCTCTAAGTATGCAAGACTTAAAAAATCTACGATTGCCTCAAGTTAAAAGTATTTAAATACATTTTAAAGTAATATACACGTAGATACATCAAGAATAAAGGAATTTAATCTACATAAAATCATGCAAAATCATTTTGTCGACAAAAAGAAACAAATTTTCATACAGCATACTCGTACTCGTACTAGTACATAGTACAAAAATATATACTTATTAGGCAGGATACAATTATTTTATCTAATCCTGTAAATTTCTTTAATTCTAATTGATTTTGTTTCTGTTGACTGTCATTCAACATATACTGTCTAAAGATATCGCTTATAACGACTTATCGGTTAGAATGATGAATTTAAGCTGACTAGTTTGGTTTGCTATTCTACAATCGCTTACAACGATATCGCTTACGATATATTGATTACAGCATCCATAATTGACATAATATTTAGTCTTTCCTATCGGTGCTTAGAGCAATGTTCGCTAACACGAATATGTGTGTAGTAAAATTAGATATTGTTCGTCACCTCGACAGTGATTTGACCAAAGAGCAACAATAGGGATAATTTATAAAAGCAAGAAGACAATTGTTTAAAGAATAAATGCACAAAACTTAGACTTTTACTTATTAAAATGGTTTAAACCATCGCGATCTTCAAACATACCAATGAATGGTACAAGAACATTGGTCAAACAATTTTATCTGCATGGATTCAGCGATTTCGCGTGCGGCACAACATAGTGTTCGGCAAAAAACGGCGAGCGAGCTAGTGTTTCATTAGAAGCTTCTGACTTCTGGGTGCGAGACAGACAACCAGAAGTAACGGGATGTTACTCCTGAACATATACAACATTCTGAAGTTGAGAGTATAGTGGATGAGCTTTTGCATATTGATGAAAATTTACACAATTGTGAGCTGTTTGAAGATGATGACATGACATTTTAAATTCTGTTAAATCTGATCAAGATGAAAAACACGATGAGGCCGATGAAGGAGAATAACAATACCATCTCTTGCCGATAGCTTCCGTGGTGTTGAGATACTGCAAAAATTTGTCTGTTCTACTAAAATTGACAATAAGGAGCTTACTGCTCTTTAAAAAATGAACTCAATGACCTATTTAAAAATAGGTACTATCGAAGCCATGTCAATCAAAAATAACAGACTATTTAAAGTAATTTTTCAGTGTACTATTTACAGAACATTGCTCTTAAGTTTTTGTTTGGTACGGATCTCTTATAAATATAGTGTAAACTCCATATAACGTCACTCGATTTATTGAAAAACTCCCTAAAACGTCGAAATTACAGTATATATCGCTTGTATGCAAATTCTGTTTATATGCAAAAATGAAAAACTTTTGTGCATTATGAATTATAATTGCGTGTGTATTTAATTGGTTGTATGCAAATCGTTTGTAAGCAAATATTGTCTTTATGCAAAACATTTTCAGAATAATTGACACCGATACCTAATAATTTAATTGGTTGTACGCAAACTTATTCAACACTAAAAATTTTATCGATATAAGGACCGTCATCGATACGTCAAGTTTTACACGAGTGAACATAACAGCTGAGCTTTATGTTTGCACAGAAGGGACAAAGAAGAATTGACGATCAGTCGCGTTTCGGGTATAGTCGATCATATGATTTTAACCATGTCGCGTAAAGTGCTAACCACAAAACAAAAAATAGAAGTTTTAAACGACTTAAAATCAAAGAAGAACTCAAAAAATTTGGCTCATAAATATAAAGTGAGCGTCAGTACAATTTCCCGCTAACACAGTTTTAAATAGGAAGCGCGATAGGAAAAGTGGTCACCCAACCTTGGAGAAATCCTTACTGTCATGGTTTAACCAAATTCGATCTCATAATGGAGTAATAGGTGGATCTATTTTGCTTGCTAAGGTACAGGAGTTTGCATCTCTGTTAAATGAGGAGTATAAGCCAGATCGTAGTTGAGTTCAACGTTGGTGCAAACGAAATGATATTAACTTCGGTAAGATGCACGGGGAGGCCAGTGAGAATAATGCAGCAAGTGCAGCGTCGTTTATTTCTAATCATTTGCCGCATATTCTGGAGAAATTCTCACCTGATTGCATTTATAATGCTGATGAAACCGGTCTGTACTATAAGGCATTGCCAAACGGTAGCTACAAAGGCAAACAAGAACACCCAAAAGGATTCAAAACGCAAAAGCAGCGTCTAACATTTTTATTCCTATGCAATGCAAGTGGTACGCATAAAAAAGCTTATTGCATTGGGAAGTCCGCGTTCTTTTAATGGAAAAGATATACCACTGCCATACTTCAGTAACGGAAGCGCTTGGATGACGAGTGTTATTAGGATGAAGATACTAATAGATCTTACTATGGATCTAGAAAAAAATAAACGACATATTTGTCTTATCATTGATAACGCTCCTTGCCACAAAACAGATACAAAGTTATCAAACATCACGATCGAGTTTTTACCGCCAAATACGACAGCCCTTATTCAGCCGCTTGATCAAGGTATCATGCACTTTTTTAAAATGGAGTACCGAAAAGCGCTTATAAAGAAACAAATTTGTGTATTGGAAAAAGGCGTAACTGTGGTAGATTTCCTAAAATCTCTTACTGTTTTAGATGGCATTCGATATGCAAATAGAGCTTGGAATTTAGTCAAGCAACAAACATTCATTAATTGTTTCACAAGGTTACGGGTGGATTAGCTTAACATTATAATTATAATACATATTGTTTGCATCAATGAATCTCCAGAGCCCGATATTGTTGTTGAGTCAGATGTGGAAATTGAAAATTACACATGGTGCAATCTAGACACGGAATACATTCAATGCGACAACAATCTTGAATGTTTCGGAACGATTTCTGACGATAATATAGTGGCGGACATATTAGGAGTATGTGAGACCAATGATGTCAGTGATAATCAAGAGAAGTTCGCAGAATCTAATTTGAATATGAAGCATTCTTCGACACAAGAGGTTTTGCAAAATTTAGATTCGTTATGCACCTATATTTTTAATATGAATATAAACACTTCAGACCTTATAGATGATATTGAAGACATGATTCTTGAAAGTGCTGAAAAAAAGAAAAGCCAAAAAAAAATTACTGACTATCTTTGTTAACTTTTTGTGTACATACTCCAATCTCCAATGAATTTATAAATGAATTTTAGTTTTTATACCCAAATGCGATATATGAAATGAAATGTGATCTATGATTTGATATTTTAATTTTTTTAAGTTAAGTTGAACAAATGAATAAATATGAAATATTTTTGTTTTTTTTTTGCTTATATAAAAATTTAGTCTTAAAATTAATAGATTGTTTATATGCACATACTTTGCATACAGCCGATTATTGCTTTTATGCAAATATTGCTTATAAGCAAAAATTTTTTAGCATTATAACATTTGCATATAAGCGATATACTGCGTACTTAACTTCCGTTGGTTTTCCTTGTTATCTGTACAATGCTTCTCTTCTCCCTATTTAATGACAACTTTCTTTAACGCCGTATAATGCCCAGTCTCTTAAGAACCGCTATATAGAGTTTACATAGTAAATATAACTTAATGTGCTTCTAAGTATTATCATTATAAAAAAAATTTTATATTAATTTTGTTCTGATTATTTAAGAAAAAAAAAATAATAAATTTGTGTGAATATCACTTTCCACGACTATCGGTTATAACAACTGAATTTCGCCGGTCCCTTAAATGTCGTTATATGCGATTTTTTCAGTATGTATATCATTGTGTATTTCAAGTTTAATAACATCTTATCTAGGTATGTGTTTATTACTCAATAAGCCTAGGGGACAATTCTTAAGTTTTCTAAGTTCAAAATTGACACAAATTTGATATACAAAACTTTTTACATTTGAAGTATTTTTCATTATCATTTGAGTAGCAATCCATCCAAACGTACCACGTTGTCATAAAATAAACAAAGGTCAACAACTACTTATATATTGTAGCTGCTTAGGTTCCACCGAATATTACATACCTTTCAAACTTCAGTTGAATAAAGAACAATTTTTAGTGAACATTTATCAAATTTTCACTTTCTTATTTAATGAAATATAGAGAATATGTCTTCTTGGATTTATGTGTGCTCTTTAACTCCAAATTTATGGCACTATTTCACAGAGAAACATAAGGATGAACAAAGATCATCACTTGGTGCTAATCATATCGAGTAATTGTGATATTTAAATATTGTCTTGATGTGACTTAATGGCATATCTAATCTATAGGGTTCTAGATTGTTACAAGCATAACCACAATGTGATAAATCCCATATTCACAATATTTGTGAAGAGTGTATAACAGTATAAGAAATACAATGAGATGCAATCATCATCATCATCAACATGAGTGTAATTTGATTAGATACAGTGACATTGGCATTGGCATTGGCATTTGTAGTAAGTAGAGCCTATAGCAACTAAATTTTCTATGTTTCTTCTTAGACACAGTATATTTCCTTTTGCTTCTTCCATTTCCATTCCGTCCAATACGCATCAGTCTTCCTTTTTTTGGGGGATGTCTAAAATAAATGACTTTCATTTAAATGTTTTCACTTAACAGTGAAAACTATTTTATTTGTTGCTATTGTTGTTGGACATTGGTTGGGTCTACACAAGGATGTTGCCGGGGTATGGAGTATTTCACAGCATTTTGTTGTTATAAAGCCAATAAATTTTAACACAAATAAAACTTTTCAGCAAATTTTCTACCACAAAACTGTCAAAAAAAGCCAAAACAAAAAACAGCAAAGAGAGAAAAACGAATATAATACATAAAACGAAGACAAAAGGAAAAGAATAACGGCAACAGAAATGAAAGTTTAAATGACCCAATCCCAAAATGAATGAATGCAAAAGGAAAAGGAAAAACAACCAGAACCAAACACCAAAAGAAGAAAACTCATTTTGACACTGAACCCAAGAGAGCTAAATCGTGATTGAGGCAAAACGAACGGAAAAACTCCTGATTGAGAGAGGGCATTTGAGGTACTAGTACATAGTACGAGTAGTAGCAGAACAACACGGAATTACAGACTCAGACTCAACAAACATTAGGAGGTTCAAGGTGCTGAGCACCACATGGACATGGGCAAGCACTTGGAGATGAAAATGGAACAAAGGAAAAAAATGTCGGTTAGTAGTAGACGAAGACCAAACAAAAAACAAAAAAAATAAAAAATTATTGTATTTCAAAGGCAACCAGATAAACACACACCTACTTACACATCATACTCTTGGGTCAATTTAACCTCGGGGAAGTACAAAAAACTAAGGGTAGGGGCATGGGTTCCATTCATGTGCTGCTCATGAAGCATGTGGTGTCCGGAAATGATGCTGAACTGCTCCTGCTCCTGCTCCTGCTGCCGCTGCCGCTCTTGCTGTTGCTGCTGCTTCCAATTGGCAATTGTGATAAATTGTACTTTTAAGCAATTTAAGCTCACACAAAAAATAAAACTTTGCTAAAAATTGACCGACCAACAGACACAATAACCGACCGACTGCATATTGGTCTTGAATTTGGGAGAGTAGGGGAATTGGAAGTAGCAGGAAGGAACAAACAAGAATGATTGACCCTCAAACGTACAAGAAGAAGTATCCCCACTCTACCACATCGCAAATACCAAAAAAATAAAATGAAAATGAAAATAAAAATTGACAATGACAATGACAACTAAACAACTGAAAATGAAGTTGATGAAGTTTGACTTTGTTCAATGAACTAAATTTAACTTAACTTAAAAACTCAACTCAACTTAACAGAAACTACAAATACAATAAATTTTCCCACTAACCTAACATGGAATGGTATTTGTCCTTCATATATGTATGTATATATTGATCTGCTGTCCATTTGCCCCTCCATTCATATGTAAAACTACTTTACTAATAATGTCTCAATTGTAAGCAATTTTGTTGTCTCTTTGATTGGGTTTGAGAGGCAATGGGATGACAATGAAGTCTCCTGAAGTTAAAAACTAGAAAATCTTTTCAAGGGTGGTGGTGGTGGTGGTGATGGTGTGATTTTTAACACAAAAGAGAAATGAGGGTCACACAGTCATTTAGTCACACACAGTTCCAGTATCCCAGCTAAGGATTTTGAAAAGGAAAAGTTTGAAGACAACAACACAACAAAATCAAACCAAAAAAAAAAAAAAAACACAAAACGACGAGAAAAATATCTAGAAAATCAAACAAAACACAAAAAAATAAAAAATGAAAATAATAAAAGGATAACAAGGGAATTTTCTGTGTTTTTTTTTTTTTTGTTGTTTTTGTTTTGATATTTCGGTATCTTGAGTATTAATCCTAATTGAAGGGAAATCCCTTGATGAATCGCTGCACGCAAAGAAAATCAAAAGAATTCAAAATTGTACAAGAAAACGAGCAAAAAAATACACAAACGATGACGAGCCAAAAAAGAAACCAAAACGAAAACAATACTAGAAAATGTGGGAATATGAAAACCCTTTTTGTTTTCCAATGATATTTTCTTTTCTTTGTTTTTTTTTTTCGGTTATTTTTCCTTATTTTCTTGGTGTTTGTTTCATTATTTTTTTTTTTTGCCCTGCTTAGAACTTTCCTTTCCTCTCCTTTGTTTTGAAGCAGCAGCATTTGGGTATCAATGGATTTTTTCCTACGAGGTGTGTCCCAAAGGGATCAGACTTGCTTTCATAATTCCGCTCCAAAATTTTAAAGTTTCTCTTCACGATTACCGACGGGAACTTACACTTAAAATCCAGCTCAGTGTAAATTTTTGTAAGGTGACTTGTTTGCATTCATCATAGGATTTCCCTAAATATTGGAAATAATTATGCGGGATATGGGCAAAGCATATATATTGCATTGGCACAGTAGTCACACATCTGTTAACTGCGATCTGGATTCTTGACGATTTTTACCAGGAAATATTGGGCATGTGCTACTTTTAATCGAAGAAGTTCGTCATTTACCAGTGCACTAACGAGAAAATCATCTTGGATTTTCAGAAAACTAGTGAATCAACTAAGAATTTCAGAATGGATTGCTAATTTACTCAAGAAGTAAAAGCTTCGTTTCGAAGTTACTCAAATGATGCAAATGTGCAAGTTCCCTGTCTTTTAACTGTTAAGAATCACGCTCATAGACCACCAGTTAGTGCACTAAAATGCCATACAGAACTGAAAGCTTCGAGATGTGAAGGCACCAATGGGAGCCAGTCTCCAAATTAAGTGTGCTATAAGTCGGTTACTTTTGGAATAAACCTCGTATTTCTATTGTTTTTCTCTTTTGTTCCTTTTTGTTTTTTTTTTTGATTTTACTGTTCTTTTTTTTTCTTTACTTGTATGCTTGTGGGTTTACGCTGATTATCTTGGATTGCAAGGACAAAGCCAGCTTTGCTTAGTTTGACCCACACAGAAATGATAGGCTCACTCACTGATGAATGGACGATAGGCACTGAAAGCCATTTCGAAAGGTTGTTGTTGTTGTTGTTGTTCTTATCAAAGGACTCCTCCTTAAGGAGTGAGTAAAGAGCATTATGGCTGGTCGGTCGATCTCATCATGATTGCCGCCATGAACATGTGACACAAGATAAATGTCGCCTTGCTACTTACAATATTTTCTTTTTGCTCAGATTAGCTACGATTTTTTGTATCTTTTATTTTCGTTTTTCAAATTTTATTGTTTCTTATTTTTTTGTATGAAGGTTACACGCACATACACATACACATAAGACAATTGCTAGAAAATATCACATCATAAGGACACTGATGATGATGACAGAATGTCTGTAAAAGTAGAGAGATAATCTGAGAGCAGATACTACATACAATATGTTTGATAGCTTTATGTCCCTTACTTCCTTCTTGTTATTATCCTTAGATATGTCACCATCAAATGAGTTTAATGAGAATAAATCATAGGTTAGGTTAACTGCTTCTCATCTTAATTGAAAATTGAAATTTGTACAATAAATACTTTATGTTCTCTATAGTTTGTTTGGTCTATGCAAGCATTAGCAATTGGAGCGCACCTGCACCTGCTTAGAAGCAACCTAAAGTAGACTAAAATAATTATAGGAAATTATCATCAACTTCTCCACTAGAATGTACAATGATCGGTCATCATTCAATTTCAAGTCCAATTCCATTATTATTTTCTAAAATATTTTAATGTATTGTACATTGTACATAGTATTGTATATGAATGAAAGATGTACGAGTATAAGAATGATACTATTCTCGTGTATGTGGGTTTCAGAGTGTATCAGTTTGTTAATATATCTATATATGAGTGTGGGTGTCAGTGTATCTGTATATATTATCAATGGCATTTTTATGACCCTTACTTATTACACACACAGACATACATACACACAGCAAGAGGACACAAGCCGAAACACTATTAATGTTGTTGCTTTGGTGTCTAAAGGAAAGGAAACTATGAAATTATACAAAATGCTATAATAAAGCTATCAGGGCGTGTAGAACAACAACAATAACAGAAACAATTTAATACTGATGTGTGTGCGTGTGAATGAATGAATATCTGTGTGTATTCGGTATTATATTATTTTTTCTTATTTTTAATATGTCACTTGCATTGAATAAATGAATGAAAGCCCAAAGTGCTCGTTAGTAGTTGCCACATAAAATGACAATTGTCGTCCTTCGCCATTGGGGCTGCTATTGTACATACTACTATTAATAGGTTCAGGTAAAGTCTAACCTAAGCTAAGCCAAGCCAAGCCAAACCAAGTGTAGCCACCCAAGGAACATTATCCCATCCCATCCCAACCCACACTACACCACATGTGGGCAACATGTGTTTAAGTCATTGGTCATCAGTGCGCTTTCACCATGTGAAAGTATAACGAAATTGTCATAGCTCAGCAGCAACAGCAACACTTACTTTTACTTTTACTCTTTCTCTACACGATCTGAAAAAAAGGGATACATACTATTCATTGTAGATACATAGATATTGTAGATGGATGAGTGAATATAATACATACTTTTACAATAGCTTAATGTTCCCTTCCTTTGGCTTGGCATCGCTTGACTGGACTTGGCTTGGAATTGTAATGTTTTTATAAGTCACCTTTATGGTATGACAATGGGGAATAATTATTTTTGGTCTTTATAGTAGTGCCTCATGCTCCTGTACCCTTTATACATACTTCATAGTATCCTACCTACAACTTATACTCTCTTTGTACCCATATATTGGCTATATTCCTATACATGTGTATGTCCATATATGTAGAGATAAGTAACAGTTCCTTTATCCTTTGTGATGCTTGACTTTGGTTTTTTATTTTTTATTAGAGTATTTTGTTATCACTAAGAGTATTAGAGACTTGTAATTAAATCAGATAATTTCGTGTTTGTTGAGCTATAATATGTATTTCGGTTTATGAGAGTGTTTTTTGTTGACAATTTTGCTTTAAAGTAGGCAACACTTACAAAAAAAAAACAAATTTCATTTGTGCAAAAGAAGTGCACACATGAATACTATGGTGTGGATTTTTAACTAGTCCTAGGTTCAAGAAAGTATTTAACTACACAAGAACTGGAAAACAAGGCAAAGCAGTTAAGCATCGAAATGGGGAATCCGGTTAGTAAGGTCTAAGTAACAAAAGATCTTTATTAACATGAACAGAAGTATATAGCATGCTGCAATCATCATCATCATTATCTATTAAACAAAATAGAGAAACGAAAATATGTGCAAGCTTGCATAATCTTAGGGCTACTTAGGAATAAAGTAATGATTGTTATAGGAGACGCATAGTGGGAGAAATAACCAATCTGGCGGCACTTTGCTAAAAACTTCCAACTAGAGATGAGCTAAACAGTGACAAAGTGATTCTAAACTGTGATTGAGTCACAGTCATTTGAAGGGAGAGACACAGTTTACTTGATTGATTGTGACTCACTTTGATTCAGTTGATCCCTAAATAAAGTAAACTGTGTCTCTCCCTTCAAATGACTGTGACTCAATTACAGTTTAGAATCACTGTGATTTTGAAATCACTGTTTAGCTCATCTCTAATTCCAAGAAATGAAACCAGCTTTTTTTTATACTGTAAATAATGTTAGGAAATTTTATTTTTTATTTAAAAAAAATATAATAGCTTTCGAACAGAAGACTCCCAGACAACTTATTCACATCTGAGAGAAGTTGTTAGACCTCATTGTCAATTTTAATATATTTTTTTTCTATATACTTTGAGGTAATTTTTGATTTTGCGGTTATGAAAAGGTCCGATGAAACCAATACACCGGGTCCTCCATAGAATGTAGTGTTAAAGTTTTAGAAGTGAGTTTCAGCTGATAATTACGAAAATTTTTGGTTCCTGCTGCAAGTGCTTCTTCCGATATTATTCCATTTGGAAGCAAAACATTTTCAATAATCTCTGCATCATGTATTAAAATTTTGTGAATTGATGAGGGCATATAAAGCCAGGGAGTGGTGTACCCGCATGCTATTTTAGAATTTGAACCCAATCTCGAAACAACCTGGGAAACGTTTCATTTCATACAATTGTGAAAACCAACAAGCGTTGCTCCCATTAGTTTTTCGTGAATGGTCTAATCAATGATAAGTGCAATTTTTCCTATTTGAGCCTTAGTTGTGCACTCCAAAAAATACTTAACTTGACGTTGGTTCAGGGAAAATGAGAGTCGCATCTAAATATTCTTTGTATTTCTCTTCAAACACTGTCACAGTCCTGTTGGTCTTTTCCCACTTATACACCAATTTTCTGACGAAGTTGTTGAATTGTTCTCGAATTTGTTAGTTTTGCTCTTTGCTATACCTTGTTCCATTTACAATTTTAGAAAATACTTGCTTTTGTACTGGTAAATATTTCTTTGTTGGTACTGTTTTGCTATACCAATGTCGAGACTGACATTTATTTTTTATTTTCAAATAAAAGAATTTCTTACTCTAATTAAAGCTTCATTGGTATGCGTGATATGTTTCAGTGGTCTCAAAACATGACAACCACTTCAGCTAATCAAGAAACTAAGGTTGACAGAAAAGCCACTTTTTGGTTCATGAATTTATGATATTTTTATTTTATTTATTTATTTATTTTATTATCATTATTTCCGCCGTTTTTATTTTGAAAGAATGGTACATTATATTTTATTGAAAGTATTTTCCATGGCTAGACACTACTTTTTCCCATATTTCTGACAGCATACGGATGCCGCTTCGGAAGAACGCTTCATCTCCTATGTAAGTCTATCCACAAATCCACCAAATTTTAAGCTGCTTCATATGATGTGAAGTGCTGCTCAGGCAAACTCGATTAGAAGAAGTGATATTCGGAAGGCTTAATGTTTGATGAATACGGCGGGTGGGGCTTTCAAGTAGGTTTTGAACGGCTCCGCAATATGTGAACGAGCACTATAATGGAGGAGAATAATTTTTTCGTGTCCAGAGTAGTATTGGGCTAATTTTTCCCTTAGTGCTCGGCACAATCTCATCAATAATGTTATGAGAGTCCCAGCAATGATTTTATTTTGTTTGAGCAACTTATATTACACGCTACCAATTGCACAACATGAGTTTTTTCCATGCATATTCTGTTTGGCTGTCGATGTTCACGTTTTCCTAAGTAGTCCACATAGTTGCCTCATCTTTTGGTCATCGTAGTGGATCCATTTTTTATCACCAGTGACAAGCAGTATTTCACATATGCAATTGATTGTTGAGTCACTCCTAATGGCATGAATCTTCCTCCAATAATGATTCCAATTCTGCGTCTTCGTACACTTTTGCCCTTCCACTTCGTGCTTTGTCTTTAACGTAAAACTCACCCTTCTTAAACTTCTGAAACTACTCACGACAACTTCTTTCACTTAAAGTAGCCTTATTTAGAATCAATCGATGCGATACAGTTGCAGATTTATTCAAATTAAAAAAAGTATGTAAATCAAAAGTTCCTTCAAGGTAGTAAGCTATGATGTCTAAGAATATCAACCATAACCACTGGTGGGGGCCTATTTTTTTCTTAAACGGCAATGCAAATAATAAGCAAATAAGTCTTAATGACCAATTTAGATTATGTAATAAAGAAGAAGAAGCGAGAAAATTTTTTTATCAAATTCAAAATACAAACATATAAAAAATATAGTACAATTTGATTTTTCTATCAATCCTATCTGAAATCATATACATACATAATCGTTAAAACTGAAATAAAGTAAATAAAATAGTCTCAGGTATTTTCATTTCTTCACGATAATATTAAACAAAAAATTGCGAAATGCGACCTGATTTACCGAAGTCGGTTACCCATTGGATAACCGAGAAAGATGTAACGGAAAATCAAGAAGACGTGGAGCATTTACCAGAATTCGAGCCTGATCCTCCGTTACTAATCTCTCTTCCGAATGATCGGCAAGAAAGAGTGAATATGATGGAGACAATCCACGTACTTGAAGAAGCAAATATGTATAGAGCTATGGGTCAGGTATATTTTCGCCATCATAACCCAGAAAACACCGAAATTCTCGCACCTCTTATCGATATTCGTCGAGCACTTCAAGATCCAGAATACATGAATGGACCGGATGTGCTTAATACCAATTTCGAACATGGTGCCGAAGATGGTTCCGAAGATGGTGGCGAATATGATGGCGAAGATGGTGGCGAAGATGGTGCCGGAGATGGTGCCGAAGAAGGTGCTGAAGAAGGTGCCGAAGATAGTTCGGAAGATGGTGCCGAAGATGGTGCCGAAGATGGTGCCGAAGATGGTGCCGAAGATGGTGCCGAAGATGGTGCTGTAGATGGCACCGAAGATGGTGCCGAAGAAGGTGACGAGGATGGTTCCGAAGATGGTGCCGAAGATGGTGCTGAAGAAGGTGCCGAAGAAGGTGCAGAAGTAGGTGCCGAAGATGGTTCTCAAGATGGTGCCGAATAAAATGCATAACGTGATCCTGATCACATAAACGATATTATTGAATATATATAATTGCTATTTTTTCATTTTATTATTACATGTTTACTTAAAGCAATCTTATTGTTACAAGAGGGGAGGTGGTCGGTCGTGTCTGCTCTGGCCTTCCGCCAGAAATAATATATATTTATGGTTTATATCTTAAACAATAAACAATATGCAGAAAATGTTTTAGTTTATTAAATTTAGCAAATTCGATCAACTTAGGATCAAGCGCCAGGAGTCAGGATACCATGAAATAGCTGTATAAATTTACACTGATCATTTCCATATTAGTTTATGTGTCCTTACTCTCTCCCATCGCTTCTGTGCATTGCACAAATCTACGAATAGTTTCGGACGACCAACTTTATTTGTGGACACCTTGGAAATGAATGTGAAGAGGTAGATGAAATCTTTAAGAACGAACTTGCCAGTGACATTAATGAACTGGGACCCATCTGCAGGCCTCTTTGAAGATCCACAAAATTAAAAGTTAAACAGTGGGAGGAAGACTGGATAACAAAAAAAATATAAATATGAAAGAATCAAAAGAAGCAGTGATTGAAAATGCTATGATACATTTTTCATAGTTTTTATTTTTAACTTATTTATACTACGGGAATCATTTTTCTTTAATTTGAAAAATGAAGACACATTCTTAACTGGAGCATGTTGAATAATGTTGACTGAACATAGTGAGCCTGTTTAATATACTGTTCAACTTCTCTATAGAAAATTTGCACGGGAGCACAAAACTACTTCAATTTACAGAAATTATGATATTATTTCCCACTTTTACTTAAAAGAAACAGTGATTTTAATTTGAGATTCAAATACATTAGGGTCGAAACATGTCAATAGTTGAATAAATTCGTCCAGGTGTAGGTAACACCTTATTGGCATCCAACAATTCTTCTTCATCGGCATCTTAATCTGAAAATTTCAACACTTTCTGGTTTTACATACTTAGATATTCCAAACCGTGCTTAAATTTCGAATGGCTTGTCGTTAATCTATGACCATAACAGATTTGTTCTCCTCCATTTATGTCAATATGCAAGCTCAATACCTTGCAATTTATCTTTTACATCCTTAGGAAGCGCAGTGCAGTCATCAACAAAAAGCAAAACCTTCCTTTTTTGAGAAGCGAATATAAAAGCCATTTCGTAAAAATTTCACTTGTCATCCAAGGTTTTTTTGTTAAATTCAAGATGTGGAGATGTGTTAAAGCATCGTGGATTTTTGGCCTTTCCTATTACAAGCAATTTAAGTATCTCCGATCTAGTCATGTTGCATGTTATCAGGACTGTATGGTAATGGGATATTCTACTCTTTTTTCCGTTGTTATTTTCATCTTGTGGGAATCCCCTCTTTATGTTTTTCTTTTTTCTCGGTACACAGCAGGGATGTGCAGTGAACGCAGTAATTAATTCATAATTGTATAGAAGTTCACTACAGAAAAGTTCCGTTAAATAATACATTTTATCAAGTTTTCAAATTAAAAGGATCTTTGACTATTCATACCTAAAATTCTCTTAAGATGTGATATTATGTATGTATCGTTATATCAACGTATTCTTCAGTTCGAGTTCAAAAAGGAAATGTGCTTGCGTCTTTTGCCAGTCAATCTGAATGAGCCCATGAATCCAAATTATAATCAAAATTTAAATTAAAATTCAAGAGAACAATTGATGTAAACCAAATGAAATGAAATGAACTCAATCAAAACTTTCAATTACTGAGTTCGTTCAGTCGTTGCCTTACAATACTTTCTTTTGCCTTTTCATAAGAAATTCTATTGAAAAATACTTCAATGCAGATTTAGTTTTTATTTAATTTCAATTTTAGATACACACAAATGTTGTATTGTACAATACAATAGTAAACCCTCTCACAAGTATTTTCACATAATATTTTGTGTGTAAATATTATTGTGTGTATTTTGAATGAATCAATGTATGAATAAATGAATACATGATTGAATGTGTACCAGTATAAAAGAAAGTATGTATTTTCTTTTTATTTTTTGCATTTCACTTTTTCCGGGGCACCTTCTGGCACAATCACCCACTCACTGTTTAGCCATACAATGCGTCCATTGCTATGCAATATTTACATAATGAATTCATATGTTTAATAAAAATGTGTGTGTTTCTATGGTTGCGTGTTGCTGCCTCTTAAACCCACAAGAATCACTTCGCTTACACACACACACGATGCAACCAATGAATAAATATTATACAAGTATATATAGAATAGAAGGGTGCAAATGGTAATGCTGATGATGTTGATATTGGCGATGATGATGGTCATAATGGAGATAATGAAGATGAGAATGAGTATGAATATATATAAGAATTGTTAGACAAAATGAAACCAAACTTAAGCAATGATGACGACTTCATAATCAAATAAATGAAAAGGAAAAGAGAAAAGAATTGGAAAAGTAAAGAAAAAAAGAAAAAAAAAGGAAAAACTGTTAAAAGCAATAAAGAAAGAGTATGGTGGGAGGGAGGAAGAGTGGGCATGTGAATGGCCGGGAAGTGAAGTGAAGTTAAAGCAAGAAACCAAATGCTAGTAGCCAAATTAAAATCATATTAAATTTGCATATTCACCGCAAACACATTCACATTCACACTCATACACACACACATTCATACATACATATGTATGTATGTATGCGTATGTTAAGGATATGTACGAGTTGCGACAACAAAAACCTACTAAATTGAGTGTGTGTGTGTTTATGAATTTCTGATTCAATTTAAACTTTGTTTAGAAAATTTGTTACGCTGAAAAGTGAATTGGATTGTCTTGTTGCTGTTGCTGTTGCTGTTATTGTTCGGTTTTATTGTATCAAAAAAAGATACAAACTTTTTTGCTTCAGAAAGACAAAAGAAAAAAGGAAATAGCGAATCAAATTTTCATTGCATTTGCATTTCATTTCATAATTGGTATAATTTATATTTAGGTGTGTTTTTAGTTTGTAATCAAATCAAAGGAAACTACAACTATTCCACCATAAACCTAAATCAATCTCTTTCACTTGCAATAATTAAAATGTACATACAATAGTTAGGAGAAATTTTGCTCGTTTCAAAAAAATAAATAACTTTATTGACAATGCCTAATGTTTGGACAAATAAAATTAATGCATCTGATCGAAGCGAATCCGATGTACACAATATACAATGGTCGGAAAAAGTATTTTGACAAAGAAAAAATTGCGCATTTTTGTTTACATCTTTCTTTTTAATGATAGAAAAAATTTAAGAAAAATCCATGATAATCGTCGAATAATAAGTTTACAAAAAAACATTTATTAGTTCAATTCAATATTATAATTAAGAAATAAAAAATTATTTTTGAAAAATGTATGGAGAAAAAGTATTTTGACAAAATATTGTTGGTCAGAAAAAAATGTAAATTAGGATAAATTTACAAATATGAAGGCACAATTTAATAAAAAATGAAGTCTCCTTTAGCGTTGATAACTTTCTGCAATCGGCCTGGTACTGATTTCACTTAATTTTTGGGGTTTGCGGACAAATGTCCTTCCAATGGTTTTCGACCTCAGCGATTGTTTCCTCGCGCGTTCTTCTTTGACATGGACTTCTTTTTCTTTTTATATAAGCCCACACATTCTCAATAATATTTAAATCGGGGCTTTGAGGTGGCCAATCCAATATATTTACTCCCACATCCCTTAGAAAGTTGGTTATCATCTTGGCTTTGTGACAAGGAGCATTGTCTTGTTGCAAAATCAATCAATTTATTACCCGAAGTAAACGCGTGATCATTTAAAATATGTAAGTATTGACCCTGATTCATTGATCCGTCGATTGGTACCAAATCTCCGATGCCATTGAAGCAAACACAACCCCAAAAAACTCCCACCACCATGAGCGATTCGTTCACACACAGGTGCCCCTTTTTTTTTTATTTTCTTAGGCATTCTGCAGAAAATTTTCTTGTTTGACGCATGGTACTGAAAGGAGCTTTCATCAGTCCACAATACTTGCTCCCAAAATGATAAAGGCTTGTGTACATATTTTTGGGCAAATTCCAGACGTTTTAGCTTATTTTTTCGTGAAATTTGAGGTATTGGTCTGGCTGTATAGGTAGCAAAACCTGCCTCTTTTAAACGATTTCTCACAGTTCTTTCACAAGTTTCAATATTATACTGCTTATTCAATTCAATTGCTGCAGATTTTGGAGTTTTTAGCAGATTGTTTTTAAATTTTCCCACAATTAAACGGTCTTCTCTTTTGGTCGTCTTACGTGATCTTCCTGAACGTGGCAAGTTACTTGTAGATTTGATTTTTTTTTTTTGCTTAAACTGTTTGACCATTCACTTTGTATAGTTTGCTTAAGTATTCAACAGAAATACCAGCATCATACTTGATCACCATCTCATTTCTTATAACTTGACTTATTTCTGACGTTTTCCCCATATTTAGTAATTTAAAGTTAATGAATGTAATTCAAATTAATAATAATTTATTAAAACAAAGATTATAATGCGCTGAGATCAACTTTCATCGCACCCGAAACGAAAGAAACTAAAAAAAATGCAATGTCAAAATACTTTTTTCCAGTCAGTTTTAGATCAGTTCTAACTTTGCACGTCGTAGAATATGAATGGATAAAATAATAAACAAAATAATTTGCGCATTTACAGTTATTATCACCTATTTTGTTTTGATCATCATCAAAGAACCGTTACTTCTCAGAATTTATGGAAACTAGCAATCAAACATTGCACATAGTTTTGTCAAAATACTTTTTCCGACCATTGTAATATTTAATAATATTTTTTTAGGTTTTACTTCAATCCTTCTGAGATTCTCAAAATGAATTCACTTAGTTTGGATTCAACGAAGTAAAATTTTATTCAATAATTGTTAGCATATACATTTTTTTTCTTGTCTTTGAAAGATCTGTCAATTTATTTCAATATTCAAAATTTAAACATTGATATAGACAGAGTAAGTTTGTAATCAGAATTATTGTAGAAAATTCTGAGAAAATATAAAAATTTTTAATTTCGAAGGATTCATCTGTTTTTACTACCGATACAAGAACCAACAATGGATCTGCATCATCCAACACCCCGTGTTGTCGTGGATCCACGGTCCCGTCGTGCCTACAATTTTCTTAGAAGAAATACATTACAGCGAGTACCAAGACGCCGAGTGAATCGTCAACAACAAAATAATGGTAATGTTTCAAATGAAGTATCTGATCTTGTGGTGCAACTTGTAGTCGAAGTGGTAAGGGAAATTGGTGCAGCTGAACGATTAGAAAATCGTGAAGCGAACATACACAATGATCAGTTACCTTCTAGCTCTAGAGGAGCATCCTACCATCCCTTTCCTTTAGTTGATGATCAAGTGCAAGGTGAACGAGAAGTAAATCGTGGAGAAGTAAATCGTGGCGAAGAAAATAGTGGCGTAGAAATACGCTTTAATAACTTACATTATGGCTCCAGAGATGACCAACGTTGTGCTTCGAGACGACCATCGAATTTGGGAAATGGCGAGTTACCTTCAAGCTCCAGAGGACCAGCCAATGTGGAAAATAGTGGCAGACCATTATCTTTGATTCCGTTTATTGGGTGTCCTTTTTCAAACAATGTTCCCGCGTCACTACATGTTACACCCAGTTCACCCCCACGCCCTACTTCCGTTACAAACTTTCAGTGTGGTATTTGCAATGGCAACGCGTGCAATGCTGTAATTACTATATGTGGCCATTTCTACTGCTGGACCTGCCTTTGGACGTTCGAGAGCTCGCAACATGGCTTAACTTGCTGTCCACGTTGTAACAAAGTTATACGCATGCACGAGGATGTATTCCCCTACTTTGGAGGCATGATGGTCGAAAATGAGGACAGCGGAACAGAGAATGAAGACCGGGTTACGCGTCCCTCCGCATTTCGCATAACGCCCACAACTGCATGCCAAAATTGGATTCATCTCGATGATACACTTCGTACTGAAGACGATGCATTACACGACTATACAGTTTTTACTATCAGACGTCAACAAGCTAATCTCGTACCTCGATTTGGTAGGAACCGTCTATTGACACGAATATATGATATCACGGTCAGGGTAGAAATGATATTGGTATTGTTGATTTTGTTCGTTATAAATTTTTGGTAGTAGAAAACAAGAAGTAATCTCTGTCTAGAAAAATCAGATTTTTGACTTATAACATTGTAAGCATAGCACACAAATCTTAATTAAAATTATTGTTATATGTTTCGGCCATTTAATCATTTCGATTTTTTTATAAATTCTTTGGTTTTAATGATTCTATTTGCAGGAAGTGAAAGAAATCTAAAATTCGGTGGCACTGATTTCAATGTATATATCAGAGTTAGTCTCTGTTAATTTCTAGAATAAGTAAAATCAATAGGAGAAACATCGGCCGAAAGTTTTTTAGCTCAATTTCGTGAACGGTTTCGTTTTGTTTGCATTTCGTAAAGCAGTTATTCTCTAAAACACAACTGCCAATGAAATGAAAAAAAAAAAAAAAAAAATGCCAAAAAGAAGCGAATAAAATGATTGATACTAGAAATAAGTACAAAATTAGCTTCCATTGCTCGATTTCAAAACGAAAAATTTGCTGCAATGGTTCTATTTCATTTCACGAAATAGATTCAATCAATAGCTAGCTGTAAACGTAACTCAGAAAGGGGACGTAGGGTGGTTCTTTTGGTAAGTCTTAAAACATATTGATCCACTGACTGTATTAAAGCTGTACAATTTGGAGGAAAGCACATTACCGGTATTCAATCATCATGACTCTTTAACTCACCATCGAAGGAATTCTTTTACCTTTTTATTTAAGAAATTTCAAATTAAAAAGGGTAAATCCAACTCATATTGGATCTCTGTTGAGATCGCTAAATTTTTGTCTCCTTGATTTGCAAATCCTTTGAACACGGCTTTTTCCATTTTTGGATACTCTGAACTAGAGCTGTGCGTGATTGTGAAATGCCGGATAAACCGTGAGTTCTCGTGAACGAGTACCGAATTGCATGAAACTCGTGAAAGGTTTTCGAAAATTCACGATATCACGACAATTCACGACGTCCAATATATGGTATATACATACATCAAAGTTTTTTTGGACTGAATTTTTCCGCGACAGACGATTTCAAAAATCCAATAAAATAATCAATATTCAATTAACGTAAGTCAGAAAAGATTTAATGTAACATAAATCAAGTTAGTGCGCAAAACATCAAGAGACATCACCTTATCATCATTAAATTTTGTTTTGTCCGCGCAAATGTTCATTCTGTTAATTAAGATAAAGCCATTTGTAATGCCAGTGGAGATCTGCTAGGTTATGTAAGTCCAAGTGTATTACATTTTTATCTGCAGAGAGAACATGGTAGTTACACGGAAAATGTTCGATACTTCTTATAACCTATTTATATGGCAGAATCTTATACAGTGTGTATGCCATAGGTATTGCTGTTTTTCTAGACATTTTATAAGGTTGGTGGAAAAGTAAATTCTGAAAATGAGAGTCAAGAGACTTGCGAGACAATTTTATTAAGTAATAAAATCTTTACACCTTGCTAAGAAAGGCAGCTGCCACCTGACCGTACCTGGCAACACCCTTGGTCATTTATGATCAATTTTTTTTTATCATAAAACCAAACCTCTTGTAATCTTTCGGGTAAAGCCATAATCCCATCTTTGTAGAATATCGGGAGTCTCTGACCAAAAAACTGGCAAACGTGTTTCACCACTAATAATAAATCTGCATGAAACAAATTAAATGGTAATCAGATGATGCTAGATGGTCCGGTCTATAAGGATCCAAATTATTCCCTTTTTAACAACATGATTTTACCAGCTTTTCATTGCTGCATGACATTCCTAGATCGGATTAATACTTAAGAGATATCGCTTTTTTGATTCTATCAATACAAATTTACTGAACATACTTTTCCAACAAACCAATCATTACCATAGATTAGATTAGATTAGATTGGGAAAAATGCGGTAACCAGTAACTGTGGCCTTTTGTGACAAACTCCGTAATCACAGTTCCTCCGAGATTCTGGTATTCTTTGGAAATTCCAAGATCCTCTTCAGAGACAAACCTGCAATTTCAACCAGTTCCAAGTAGTGGTTTCCAAGGTGATGGATTCTTGTCCAGACTAGGCCCTCCCAGTGGCATAGCACGTGCTCTGCAGACTCCTCCTCTTCATTAAATAATCTACTCAGATCGCTGCGACTGATCCGCATGTTTTGTAGGTGTTTCATTACTCTGTAATGTCCTGTCAAGAAACCTGAGATTATCTGAATACCTATCCATATCAGTCCCAGTAACTCCAGTGTTCTTTTGCGAGATCTAGTTGAAATAAAGATTTAAAGAACTCTAACATTCCTCGTATCTTCCCAATGGCGATGCGATTTGTCATCCCAGCCATTGCTGGAGTTTGAATTTCATCGAACTGCTTGCCCCATGCTGGTGATTATATATTATAACTAGAGATGAGCTAAACAGTGACAAAGTGATTCTAAACTGTGATTGAGTCACAGTCATTTGAAGGGAGAGACACAGTTTACTTGATTGATTGTGACTCACTTTGATTCAGTTGATCCAGTTGATCCCTAAACTTAAACAAAGTAAACTGTGTCTCTCCCTTCAAATGACTGTGACGCAATCACAGTTTAGAATCACTGTGATTTTGAAATCACTGTTATCCCATCTCTAATTATAACGACCATAATGTCCTATCCAGCTAATTTATTTCCTATTTTCAATATAATAGTTACACCCTCAGAGATTATTATCTTGAATGGGGTCTGTAGAAGATTTTTATTTGGACTTTTACGTAGAGTGAAGTTTAGTCAACTAAGTATGTCTGCATATATCTGCGTATTAAATTTGATGGCAAGATACAAAGAATCGCTCGCAACAGTGATCTTTATTGATCGTAATTTCTATGTTATTTTCAAATACAAAAATTTAATAAATTTATTTATTTTTTAATTATATTTAAATTAAACATAATTCATATAAAAAAAAAATACTATAACTAATATATAACTCAGAGCACTAGATGCTAGGGCCTTCGACTCTTCTTAAAATAAAATAGTTATATTAAATCTATTAGGTGACAAGTTTTTAATAACAAGAATATCTTTTCAATATTGGAATTAGGGAAAAGGGTATTTCTGATTGAGTAATTGAGTGCAACTGTCCAAAATATGTATTGTTGTCACATCTTCTTGTCCGGGTGGGCGCATTTCCCCTTTCAGAAGATGTGTGTGGGTGATGCCGCTATGCCCAATTCCTAGTCGTGTACACATGAAACCTTTTTTTTTTTTTGAACAGCTTGTCGGTAGACAGGTTTCTGTGGATTAACGATTTCATACCTGTATTGAAAAGCCAGCCAATTTTCATATTGAGGAGATTGCATGTTGTCTATGATTGTCCTGCGCATGTCTGTTTCGTTGGAAGGGATTGTGGTTACTGACGGTGACTGCGATACTAGCTTAGCTGCTGCGCCGGCCATTCCATTTCCGGTGATGCCTTTGTGGCTAGGTATCCAGAATATTATTATGGATGGAGACTTGATACAGGCGTCTCGTATTTGGCAAATCGTATGCTTCCGTTTACTTATGTTTTTGATAGCATCGACCGTTGAGGTGCTGTCATTGCAAATAACACATTTGCATCTGCACTGCATTTAGAATGGCAATTGCTTCAGCTAAAAAGACTGAACAGTATCCTGGGAGCCAACCTGCTTTAATAAGTGAACCGTCTTGGTCAACACAAGCGAAGGCTGTGACATGTTCAGTTTTTGTCCCATCCGTAAACAACAATTTCCAATTATTGAGCTTTAACCTCTTCGGTGAAGAGTTTCCGAAAGACTTCACCACTGGTGTCATTTTTCGGAAATTGCCGTAGCGTGCTGATAATTGAGGATGGACGCAGAAGCCATGGTGGTGGTGATGTTACAGTAGGTGTTTTAGGTGATGGCGCAAAGTAGATTGCACTTTATATTTTTTCTTTTGGAAAAACATTTTGCAGTGGCTTATTTCGAGTGCAAAACAATTTAGGAATGAGTTTCAGTTATTTTGGCTTCTATCGATGACAGGCCAGCATCTGCCAAAATGCACCGTGTTGGCGAAGTTGGGAAGGCATTGAAGCTTTGTCGAACTGCTGTGTAGTAGGTGGGTTGGAATAATTTTAGGTGAGACTTAGCACACCAACCGAAAATTGAGAGACCGTATTCTGTTTTGAACAGTATTAGAGTCCTGGTATTAAAGTGTTTCTATCAATAAGGGAATGCTTAGAACTTAAATACTTAATTATGTTTAATTTTTCAACCAGATTATGTTTTAAGTATAAACAGTGTTGTCTGTATGTTAATTTTTTATCAAAATAAACCCCTACTAACATTAGTGCTTCAACTGATTTAATGTTTGTATTATTAAAATTTAATTCTTCGTTTTTACAGTTGTGCTTTTTACAAATTTTGTTAGTATATAAATAAGCAAAAAACCTTTTCATAATTCCCTTTGTATTTTTTTTCTTTCTTTCTTTACAGGTAAGTGATTGAATAATATTCGGGAATATGTGCGCCTTTCAAAAAAATGAATAATTGAAAAATTATTACATTTTCATCACCGTTACCATAACGATAGTGAGTAAGTTCATTGTTCGATTCATTCAATTGTATAACTCAAATATTGTACTAATACAAAGAAATGGAAAATTATTTTCGCACAAAAGCAGGCAACATTTTTTTCATTTCTTAATTCAATTTTCATTAAGTGAAAGGAAGCCCCTAAAAAACTCTTTTATATACTCATACATGTGTGTGTGCTTTAATAAATTTATTTCACTTTTCTTTTTCTGCCTTTCTTTTCTGAATATTTTTGTTTTTTTTTTTTATTTTCTGGTTGCTTCTGATTTAGCATGCAAATTAAATTAATGAAGCAAAGATGACTACAAAATGTACTGAAAAATAATAAAAAGAATAATAAATATAATGTCAATTTGGCTCTCACCGAATCCTAAATACTCTTCACCAAATAACATAAAGCAAATAATCCACTTATGTTAAAGTTATAAAATATTGTTTTGAGTATTATGGAAATTTAAGGGGATTGAAAATCAGTTTATAAAACAAAGGAAGGAGAAATTTTATTGATTAAGTGTTTTTAAGTCAATTGGAAGCATCTTTTTTAGGTGGCAGTCCTGTCTTAGTGATTCTGTGAGTAGATTTCTGTGGGAGTGAAGTTTGTCATTGTATCGGGTGGTGTGGAACTTTATTTCCTGGAGAACTGTAGTAATGCAGAGGTTCTTGTGAAGGGGGATTGGAGATTGTCCTGAGGGCCTTATTTTGAAAGACCTATATTTGATGGGCATGATGTATCCCATAGCTGGATGCAAAATTTCCACGAAGGAGTATCAATTTGTTTGTATACTTTAAGCTTATTTTCTTAGCTAAGTTACCTCATTTGGCTTAGAAGCCAGATCTTATGCAGCAGTTCTTGATCGAAAACTTGTTCGATGTCCCAAAAAGTGCCAATGGAGTATTACTCGTCCTTGTGTGCAGTTTGAATGTGATGCACGACTCGGTGGACTTCAGGCTTCAGGGTAGCATTGTGTTTCCTGAAGCCAAATTGATGGTTTGGAATGGCACTCTGTGGTAGGATTAATTTTTTAGGTTTCTTTTAAGGGCACCCTTTGGAGTGCCAATAGGACCTTATGGCAAAGACAACGCTATCCGTTCGTTTGTCCGTACGTCCGTTAAAGAGTTTTATCACATGAACCGTCTGTTATTCAATTACCACTATAAAAATAAAAGGAACGTGTTTTTATCCTTTCTTGCTTCAGCTTTACAGAACTCTTCGCTTGCGATTCCGACCGATTTATTCTATATAATAATATTTTATTTTTTAAGTAGACAATTTTCCATTATATTTATAAGTATTTCACTTGTTTCTGACAACCGATTAACCAGAACTTTAATATGTTTTCTACATTTAATATTTATGTTAACAAGAGTATTACTCTCAGGTATGCAATTTTATTTTGTTTTATTTAGTTGGGCTTTGGAAACCATAAATTTAACTTAGTCCAAGACATGTTTCCAAATCAAAATACACCACTGAATCTGTTTCAATTTTTCCATTATTACTAATTTGCTGTGAGTCGCACACTTGTACACATATGCGCTCATTATGAAATGGCCTAAAATTATGCAAAAATTAATGAACGGTAATTTTTGTTCTTCGCCCAAAAGTTGTAAAATTATTTAAATATTTTCTTTTTTGATGCATATTTTTTTTCAGTTTTTTGTTTTTTCTTCTTTGAATCGATATCGGTGGACAACCATTTCATCGTTGTTATAATGATAATGTGAACTCAGTGGAGTTGAACAAGGATAGAGCAGGGCAGGGTGGGGTCGGGAAGAATTTGTTGGTTTGTTGTACAATTTTGGGAGGCCATGAAATGCACTTAACTGTAAAAGTCAATGTTGCCACAAATGCATGGCGACACCATGCAGTCTGGTAGTTCATAGATACACACTCACACACACTTATTCATATATGTTCACATGCAAATGAATTGAACATTTTGGAAAAATCAAGCAAGCGAAAAGTGAATTCCCCAAAGTAGGTGTATAAAAGAGAAAGATACAAAACCAGATACAATACTAGATAGGAAACCAGAATAAGACAGGAAGAGAAAAAGAGAGAGATTGAGTGAGTGATGGAGAGGGGAAAAGAGGGAGAGACTTAAAGTCATTGGGGGAAAGGAAACAGTAACAGCAACAGCAATGAGTTTTTTTTTTTTTGTGTTGATTGCAATGGATTGCGACAATTGTCTCAGTTTTGGACTATTGTGTGTGAATATGGGAAACGCAAACAATTGCAATGTAATTTGTACAGTTAAACACATTTGTATGCAACCCATACACACATATACACATGTATATACGCGTGCATTTTAAAGTAGTAGCAACAGAATGAGGCACCTTCGGCTATTCCTTTCCTTTATTTTTTTTAATGGTTTTTTATTTCGTGTTTTTGTATATTTCTTTTATAAGTATTTCTGCGTATATTGAACAAAACTCTCTTCGTTATACATTCACTGAGCCATGAGGCATTGAGGCATCATGTGGTATGTGCCATGTGGCGTGTGGCATGTGGCAAGTAGCATGCATGCACACACATGCTACAAAAGCCACTAAAAATTGTGTGCAGCGCAAACAGAATTATTGAAGCGCATCAAAAGTTGTTCATGTGCAATTTTCACACAAACACACTTACACACACACACACACACACACAGTCATACATTCGCATACATGTATGGTTGAATAAATCCTTTTCGGTGCCTTGGCATTTCCGATGCACTCTTTTTACTTCGCACCGTTTAATTTTGCCAAACAAAAACCGGAAAAGCCAACAACAAAGATAATGTAGACTCCCGAAATTGTAAGGGCAAAATAAAGAAGAAAAAGAAGGACGAAAGAACGAAATTTGTTTAAAAATTATATATTATATTCCTTTGAATGAGAATGAATTAATGAATGAATACATAACATCAAGAGGAGAAGCCTAAAAGATGAAAATTGAATGGGTAGAAGCAGAGAAAACTTATTAATTTTAAATTAAATTGACAAGTGAACAAAATTGCCTTGTTAGCAAAATTTAAACAGTTTTTCCCTTACATTATTCGCTTCAATATCATTGCCATGATACCATCACCAAGACTTTTATCACAGGTGTTGTTTTATGCCAACATCATCAATTTTTAATCGACAATCCCATTATAAACTTCATCATTATTAAGAAATCTTATATATTTCATAGGTTTTCGAATATGCCAATATCACCAATTTCATTACTAACTTCAAATCATCAAGACTTAAATCAAATTGTATCCCAACATTATGGGTTAACAAAAGCAAAGTTGTAAAGAAAGATGAAAGAGTTTGTTCCCTACATCATCATCAATATATTCTTTACAGGTCAATATTCAATTTTCAAATTATCTACTGACTTCATCATCAATATACTATATTGTATATTGTTTATCATCATTATTATGATCATGATTATTGTACTTATGTTTAAGCGCAACTGGTGCAGCAAGCAATTTTTTGTGATGTTGTTACAATCATCCTCATCTTTCATGTCAACGGACAATGACAATTGAATGGTGATGCTTGACGACACTTCATGCTGCCAACAAAAGCGCAAGGCATCCATTTTTTGCATTGTATTTATCTGTGTGTGTGTGTGTGTATGTGCGTGGCAGGGAACAGTGGCAAATCCTTCATTTTGTAAATTGAAGAATAATAGATGCCTTGATTACAGACTACAACACTAAAATACAATAATAATAACAATGCTGCCATTGTTGTTAAATATGGAGAAAAAATGAAAAAGAAAAAGAAATATGAAAATAGCAAGACAAAAGAAAAGATGGAGCAGAAACGAACGCAACAAATAATGAGGCATACTTGAGGAGGGGAGGTGGTTTTAACACGAACATACATATAGTATAAAATAATAAGAGAAATCTAGTGAGAACACTTTCATAATGTTTCATGTACGAGAATGCATTATTATGGTATTGTTATTGTATTATTGTTGTTCTTCTTATTATGTCGCTTTGTTGCGCTTTTTTCTTTCCACTTTTGTACGAGTATTATTCATCCAACCATTTTTTCATTCAGTCGTTCATCATCACCTTTTTTTTATTGCCATTTCCATTGTATTCAATATGAGAAAAGAATTTCCTTTCCAAGCTAATTAGACATTGCATCATCATCATCATCATCATTACAATCATCATTATCATCATCATCATCACATGTGATAAAGTGCTTTGTTATGTATATTTGCTTACCTTCGTCATGAGCATTTTTAAAATGTTCAATCAGTATTTCATACCCCTGAGTCTCTTGTCATTAACTATTATTTATTGTTCATATTGAGCAATTTCTTCTCTTCGTTCTTTTTTTTTTCTTAGTGTATTTATTATCATTGCTATATAGTTTATTTATCAATTTAAGATATCACACTATCGAATGATCCTTTCATCTAAGTTTTTAATTCTACAAACTTAGTTCCAATCAACCAACACGGTTGGCCATATTAGGTGGATTAAAAAAAAAAATACACATGAAGAAAACATATTTTTTTGCTCTTTAAGTCAGAGATCATTTAATTTGGTTTAAGGATATTTGATTACATCACTTTTTGAATATGATATCGCGTAAATGGTCACCCTGAGATCGAATGGCTTCATGTGCTCATGTTTTGACATTTTCCATTGAGAGTCAGACATAAAACAAATCAGAGCTGGAGTACCACAAGGCGGTGTGCTATGTCCAATTTCTTATATGCTTTACATTTCGGACCTCGCGTCTTTAAGTGATGATAACATAATGGTAGCTACATATGCTGATGACACAGCCCCCCTGGCGTCTCACCCTATCCCAGCCACTGCCTAATTAATTTTTCAGAATCAGTAAGATATAATTCAGTCATGGCTTAAGAGATGGAACATTGGTGTCAACTCAGATAAATCTTCACATGTCACCTTCACTCTGAAACACTCTTCCTGTCCTGTCAGCTAAATGAAAACTACTCCTCACCCAAGTGCCTTGCATTGACACTTGATAGGCGGTTGACTTCGAGACACCAAATCATAAATAAAAGAAAACAGCTGAACCTCAAAATAATCAGGATGAGCTGGCTCATGTGGCACAAATCAAAATTAAGCGGAAAAACTTAGCTAATTCTCTACAAAACCATTCTCAAACCAGTATGGACTTTTGGCATTGAACTTTGGGGCACAACTTCAAAATCAAACGCCCAAATTATATAAAGTCTTCAGTCCAAGGTCTTAAGGAGGCTTGTCAATGCTGAATGGTATGTCCTCAACTCCAGCATCCATAAAGACATGTTGTCAATTTTCATGTAAATGAAAAAATTGTGAACCACAGTAAGAAACACATTTTCCAGCTCGAATCTCTCTGAAACCACCTCGCCGTCAATTGTTGGAGAATAGCTTGCACACTCGTAGTTTCCTTCAGATCACCGGAAGACTAAACGCAGATCTTCACCAAATAAAATTCTAAAAATATAGCTATTAATTAGTATAATAACGTGAATCTCAACTCCAATAATTCGATGGAACTCCCAAATAAAATTTATAATAAAAAAAAAAAAAAATTCATTGCATTTGGCAATGTTTCGGACGATGTGGCAGTTATTTCTTGACAGATGTTGGCTTTAAGTTTGTCTAGGGTCCTTGGCTTGTTGATGTAAACTTTCGATTCCAAGTAGCCCCAGAGGATGACAGCACACCACCTTATACAGCTTGTGTCACAGTCGATTTTTGAAGCAATTGTTCCTGGGTCGCTTGATATAAAAAATGGAGATTTAGGCTTGCCACCGTGTTTTACACCGTTGGAGTTTTTCCTCGTCTTTTGTAAATAAATGGGTCCACTTAATAAACCCAACCCTGTACACCCAGATGTTTTCCAATAACTTGCTCCCTGTTTTCCTATTAATTCAACTTTACTTAAATAATAATAATACTATCGCTCCTCTACTATGATCTCCTGCTTCTCTCCTACTACTATTCTAAGTCTTCATATCTTCAAAATAATAACTATAATTGAATTTGAAAGCATATAATAATGCATATTCTTCATGGATATCAATATAATTTCACACATTTACCATTAGTGATTTTGATACTTTCCTCAAAGTATGGAAGTATATAAAATAAAATAATGAAACCATATCCATGTTATTTAATTTTTGTGTATTTAACTTTCTCATATGTCTTATTGGTCCCAATGTCCTCTTTTTATGTACCCATAGTCCCTAGACCCTTGTCATTTTTGGGACAAGCAACAAGCCTCAGCTGAACCCCACACACTCCAGTCACCACCTTGAACTCTGAAAACTTTCGACTGCTCAAGCAGCAAATCATGACAGCCACAATGCGACATTTTTCTCAACAACAACAAAATTATTTAGGATATGTCAGCCTTAGTCCTTCATCCTTCTTCCTGCAATTCTAATTTTTTTGGATTTTTGTTGCTTTTCTGTTTCTGTCGGTCGCTTTTGAAATAAGGAAACAACGAAAACTTTGTCAACAACGTTGAATAATTAAAATGTTCCCAAGACACAAAAATGCGCTCACTTTATGTAACCCCCAATCCACCACCTCGTCACTACAATTTCTACAACCCTCACACACAATTTTGTTATCCCTCATGCTTATACATAATTTTCAAATTCAAAATTCATTTTTGGAAACAAAAACAAGGACAACAAAATCAGCTGATCATCTTACAAAGGATTGAATAAAACAGATTGAAAAGAATGAAGTGGGGAAAATGTAATGTAAAAAAGAAAGGAGTTGAAAAATTATATACAAAATAAACTCTCCTACTTGAGTGATGCCTTTCAAATGAGGGGCGACCAACGCCTTTTATGCTCCTTTGGCTTCAGCTCTTTCAGTTCAGTTGCGTTGAGTTGAGTTAAGTGCCTCTGCCGGAAACTCCAAAGCTCATCAACAATTCTCAATTGCTATTATAATTTTTACTAAATAACAACAACAAGAACAACAAGTAGTAGTATCAAAAACAACATCAACAAGAAGATGAAAAATTTTATAGTTTTAACTTTTAAGAGGCAAATAATTGAAGTCACTTTGCCATGTCTTATGCCTCTCAATGAGATGATCCAAAACGATGCCACCTGATGCCAATAGAACGAACTGCAACACATAAACTTCAGTTTACCAGAAGCTTACGTACACCTTTTACACCCATAATTTTATATATTTTAATTTACAACGGTTATTATGGGTTCATGTGAGAACCAAATTATCAAGTAATCAAAGTATCAGTTGTATATGATCAAATTTCAGCTCAATAGCTCAAAAACTGAGAGCATTATATGCATACTCATCAGATAGATGAATGGATTTGGCTAAGTAGGTAGTATTCCTTGTCATGCACACCTTATGAGGTCTTCGATGCTCTGTAGATCTATGCGTTACAAACATCAAGTCAATGTTGTAATACCCATACTAAGTATATATCCTTTTTACAAAAACGTATAAAAACCGTAAATGAAGAAAGTAGTAGTAGAAAAGTAATGAAGAGGATGATAAAAACTAAATAGCAAAAAATTCATCAACTTTGTTGCATAATATTTCAATAAAAACCACAAAGCGAAACAAAACAAAACCAAACTAAACAAAAGGTATATGATACTACCATAGTAGAAATGTTTGTTTTTTCTTTTGTGAGAACCTTCAAGATGTGTCATAAATTTAAAGCATACTTTGTGGCGTTGAGTAACAGCAGCTGCATCACAAACATATGATGAAATCATGAAAACCCGGAAGGAGAAGAGAAAGTTAATGAAAGCAAAACAAATAACCTAAAAGTAACAAAAAATATTGTACTACTACTATTACTACTACTAAGTAGAACCAGAAAAAAAAATGAAATTTACTAAGTAGTATTGTAGATGGATGGGAAAAGAGTAAGAGAAAAGTTAAAGAAAACAAGCATCTGATGATATTTTCTCTTGCTTTATGACAGCACCCAAAAGTATCCAATCATAAGGTAAAGCAAGTCGACTTCATTGTAAATTTATTAAGTCAACGAAAAAAAGGACTAGTATAATGTTGATGATGATGATGATGATGATGATGATGATGATTATAATGAAAGCAGTCGTAGACAATGAATTATGAATTAAATATGTCGGGGGAAAAACAAAACAAACAGGGAAACAGAGAAAAATTGAAAATGATCCAAGTGAAAGAAATACAATAGTGTGGGGAAAGTAACTTCGTACTAGACAACAAGGCGTAGACTTTGTAAATTAAATAAAGCATATTATTATTATTTTATCAGGTGGTCTTATCCAATGTGAACAGAGTAGCAGTGTCTGAGTGTCTAATATTCTTAAACTGTGTTTGTCCTAGAGTTCCTACCCGCATTCTCAATTTGTATTTTTTCATCTTTCTTGTGTTTGTGTGAACTATAGTCAAAGTCAAAATGACTGTTATTTCACTATCCTGACATTCCATCAGTGTCAAAACCGATATCACATTCGGAAACCCTTTCACATCTCGTATGTCCAGATATACCAAGTGCTAGTTGATGAAAACGATGACAAGTTCGTAATCGAAGATGACAAAACGCCACATTCAATCAAACAAAATGAATTAAACGACCTTGTGCGAGACTTGCAATTATCTAACATATATCTAAGGCAGAGATTCTTGCCTCTCATCTACAACAGAATAACTTCTTACCAAGAAATAAGTCAAATTTTCAGCAGTCATTTCACCAAAAAGGATGATTCTGCCATGATATTCCCGGGCTTTTTAATGCGATGAATGAAAATTATGATCCAAATGAATGAAGTTTATTCGTCGATTCAACTTAATATAGGTACCAGCTTGAAAGATGTATTACATCAAGATGGCAATGGCCTATTGGCCATGCTGTAAACAGTAAAGAAACCTATCAAACAATGACTGTTTTAATGCACATGATAGAATCCAAACAGCACAACTGGGAAATAGGTAGCGATCCAAAAGAAGTTGGTATGTTACTGTGCCTGTGTGGGACAGTCGATCTAAATAACATCACTACATCAAAAAAAAAATATATTATATATATATTTCGGACGCAAAATTAAAAAACTGAATTTTTTTCGGTCCACAGATACGTCAACTAAAGCAATGACTTTGAAAAACTTGTATCTACTAAGGAAAAAAATGCTTGAGATTCTTTTAAAATGGTCGCCCATCGATTCTTAGGAAATCATAAAGATGAAAATTAGGAAAAAAATATTGTTGATTTATTAAAACTCTATCATGCCATGGGTGTGAACATGTCTCTCATGATTCAATTTCTCCATTCACATCTGAACCTTTTTCCTGAAAACTCGGGCGGCGTGATTGACGAGTAGGGCGAATGTTTCCACCAAGACCTTAAAATTTTTGAAGACAGGCACATAGGTTTTTGGGATGAAGGTATGTGTTAGGGGAATTATAAAAAGTCGGTGAAGTGAGAGTCGGACTAGCTCACGAAGGGATCCGTACCACCGCACAAAGTTTTAACACTATGTATGCAAATTCGTTGGACGTAAAGCTTGTACCTCTGTTTGCAGTTCTATACAATAATTTTGTTTTTGTCGCAAAAGTGAAATATTTGAACAAAAAAAATTAACCAAAATGAGAAATAAAAAATAACAAGATCATCGATTTGAATTTGGGTTTGTATGGGAGGTACCGTTCCTAGGAATCCTAGCATCTTGAAATTTACACAGTTGGTGAATATGGGTAACACACTAATAGTGTCCAAATTGCAGTTCGATAAGACAGAATACAAAAAAAAAAGTTTTCCTTATAAGAAAATTTATTTAAAAATGGGTCTGTATGAGGACCTCTCCAATTTTTTAACTTTACTTTATTTTTATTATTTGTCGTTAAACACGCAATTGATTTACACACTCTGTAAAAACTATCAACTATCTACCTGTTACGGTTCATAAGATAGAGCTCTCTGATGGACGAATGGACGGACGAACGGACAGTGTAGGCTTTCCTTTGGGTACGGAAACCTAAAAAAAGTGTAATATCAATCATTTCTAATGTTTTTTTTTTTTATATTTAATGTTATAGTTCTTTAAGTATCTTTCCCGTACTCAGCGCACTTGAATCTATAAAAAACACACATTTTGGCGAAATTGTATAAGCCATGTAAACTAGTGTAATGGGGCTCATGTCTCAAAATGGATTCGTACTTCGTGGTCTATGATATAATTGACTCTAAAAAATTAAAATTTAAGAACATTGGTAGTGAGGGAAAAAAAAAGTATTCTATTGTACTTGAAATAAAAATAGAATAAAGTAATGAAAACAAAACAATAAGTAGAGTACATTGAAATATACAATACAATGGTATGAATATTCTGAATGTCCTTAACAATAACAACAATAATTGTAACAAAACAAACATTGAGATAAATATGTAAAGAGGAGAAGGAAGAATGCCTATCAATATTAAATGTCATTTCATTTTTTTGGCATCTTTTCTAATTTTGCCACATAAACACGTTTTGGCTCTTAAAACAAAAATGAAAATGTAGAAAAGTTGTTCCTTTCTTCCAAAAACCCCCACATCCAATTCAATATGGTGCCTTCCATTGTCTGATTGTCAGTCTGTTGGTCTGTTGGTCTATTTGTATGTCAGTTAGTTAGTTACTTGGTTGGTTGTTTGGTTGGTTGTACTAAGATCTCCTTCGTTGTTAACCCTTTCATTAGCCTGTCGCTTGCTGAGATTTATTACATTTATGCTTTTTGTGTAATTTTAATCCAATTAAACTTAATTAACTTATGCGGCGGGAGCCATGGTTGGAGCCAAATAGAGAAAGAAGCAAGCAAACCAAATACCAAAGGGAACTAGTAGCCATCCAACCAAGCGAACTGACAGATGGACAGACAAATAGTCAAACAGACAGGCTAGACAGCAAGAAGTTGAGAAGGCAAACAGGCAGGCAGTAAGGCAACCGTTTGGAGACTCTGTTGTCGCGACTTTTCTTATTCAAACAACTGCGCCGGGGGAGCCATCAATGGTACTATTGTAGATGGAGAATAGTTTTCTCATATAAAATTATAGGATGATGACACATGCTCATACATCATACTCGTCCTATTCCTCGTATGCACAGTACTCACAGTATGCAATGCTCAATTATGTGATGGTTTTCTATTGCCATTTTTGCCTACCACACAGTCTATCCAACTGACTTTTAGTAATTTTGGTCTTGGTTTCTTAACAAGTAATGCTGAAACCCCGTAATTATTACCACTTAAGGCTAAATACTTCTTAGCCAGGGTAACCAGAGAACCAAGACAAACCGACAAGACAAGACAAGACAAGACAAGTAGACAACAAAGCCATCGAGTAATCAGAGTGAGAAAGCAAAGAAAAGCAAAGCAAAGTGAAGTGAAACAAAATAAAGAGAAGTGAAGTGAAGTGAATAGGTGAAGTGAAGCAAATTGAGTGAGGAAGGATGGCGGAATGGATATCATTTCAAATAAGCGTATAAAGTTTTTGTATCCTTGTATCATTTAACAAAAAGTTTTACTTTAGGACACACACTCATGAAAAGGATCCACTCTCGTGTAACAAAAACAAAAACATCCAAAAAAAAAAGGACACCGAAAGGAAAGGAAAGCAAACCAAATAAAATGAACGGAAAGGAAAGGGATAAACTTTTCTTTCTCATTTCGTTCATTGTTCGTTGCCGTGATAATACTTTCACTGCGGCTTCTGACAAAGTTAAACTTGGTCCGCTTTGACTGCTGCCGGGCTACCTCCCTGCCTGGACCTAGACGATGCCAATGTTGTGACTCCTTGAAAATGAGCGCGTGCACGCCAAACATGCCAACAAAAACAAAAACTTTGTTCAGATAAACCTAAAAAGCAGTAAAAAACAACAACAAAACAACACAAAATTCGCACACATAAATTTCATGAGTGAACGAAAGTTTGAGAACAACAAAAGCCAAAAACACAAAACTCAAAAAATAAAAAAAATTAAACTGAAAAATCTTAAAGCCCCATAGCAAATTTTTAGGCGCATAAGCATAAAATTTATTTATTTTCACCCATTCCCATTCCGATTTCATCTCATCTCTTCTCTTCTCATCTTATCTTTGTTGTGCCCTTGCCCAATTTTTAAAATAAATCTTCACTTTGCTATATGGTAGTATAAGAAAGAACCAACCAAGGAACCATCTCATTTGTTTTATGACTCCCTTTCCTACTATGTATTATATATGTAGTACTATGGTGAAATCTTAAAAGCGGCAAAAATCACAGTCGCTGGCCGCATCCTTTTGGCGTCCCAGAAGCACAGGTGCCGAGTAATTACTTTGTTTTGGTTAGAAAAGATTTATATACAAGTTTGTGAAATTTGTAAAAATACTAAAATTATACTAAATTTTTGCTAACCAAAACATGGAAAGTATGATAACAATGCATTTTGTGATATCACTTTGCTGTTATACATATAGTATATAAATAATCTCTGAACAATCTAATCAATACCATGGATCTACGATTTTTTCGAACAGAAACATTCGTGGCAGAAACTTAATAATGACGCCCCTCTGTCCAGCGTTTAAGATAAAAATACTCAGAATTATACATGTATATTGGTTGGCATTTTTCGTGACCAGGATAATAAGTACCCTTTAATAAATTTGTTATCTTTATTATCTATTACCTAATAACTTTTTCATTTGTGTGATATAAAATTATATGTATTAAGATAACATATAACTAAGAAAGATGACATACAATCAAGACATTTACAATCTTAAGGTCTCAGCATTTTGAATCTTTTTAATTTTACTACAGCTCTACACGTCGTGCTTTTCTTTCGGCGAAAGAATCTACATATAAGCTCATGAAAGTCCACCTCAAAGGCAGTTTCATTTTCAAGGACTAGGATGATGAAGTCAGATAGACTTTTCTGACTCATTGTTGAACGAAGATAGGTTTTAATTATAATTATTTTCAGTTTGCGTAGGAAACGCTTCTTGCAAGTCATGCCTACGCAGATGTTGTAAAAAAATCGAATGCTCTTGATTTTTCATTAATTTCGGTTACAAGCTCTTTGAAAACGGCAAGTTCCTGGCAAAAACCAACTGGATTCAAGACTTTCGAATATTTTTCAGGTAGATCGGCTCCATTTTTTTGCAGATCCTCAGTCAACATATTTCAAGACGCGTGGCCACTAACGAAAGCGAAATTTGCATGTAGACTTTTTGCGCTTTCTACCCTTTTTTCAATTTCTGTTAAAATTTTGCCAAACTCTTCTTTTATATCTTTGGCAAATAAACTAGTCGGATCTAGCGTTCTTAATTCATCCTCGGAGATTGCTTCGTCGTGTTGCTTTTTCTTTATGGAAATTTGTTTCGTTTTTAAGAACTGGCTCGATTTCTAACTTTTCTGGTACAGGTGCAACTTGTTTGATTTGATGCTGTATTGGCTTTTCTGTCAATTCTTGCAAGATCTTTCGTTAAGTTGTGGATAAATTTAAAAGCCATCACCGCGTGTAGTAAATGACCTGCTTCATATACCTAGATTCTACGGCAGAAGAGGATGCCTTAATTTCTTCCAGAGCTTTGGCAACTTCCGGTAAATTATTTAAAAGAGCAGTAATAGCTTGGTGTTTCGCCGACCATATCGTTTGACTTCTTCCTTTTAAGTTTGTTTTTGTACACTTTTGTATTATTTTCTACCATGAAACAAGTGGCCAAATAGGCTAACTGTTTCTGGACATGATGACACCGAATGCACGCCTACAAGATTTATAAACTGTCCTAGGATCAAGCTTTTTATTTTCTGTCATATTATGTTATGATTTTGGCGCCCCAAACCTCTGCTCTAAATCAAGTTTTTCATATTTTTGATTATGACAATTATTAATAATAAGAAAATGCCTAAATTGTAGGCTATGAAACCAATAACATTGCTAACATCTATGGTATTGGTCAAAGCTTGGAAGAAAGCATTTATTGGTTAATGACAATTTATAATAAATAGTTATGATCGCATATCATTAAGTCTTATTATGAATAAAGTTGTAGTATTTTCATTACCGCACTAAGTACAAATATCATTTAGTATACCTACATGCAAGTCAATTGAACCTAATCAAACATCAACTATAATACATGAAACTGAATAGTAAACTGCAATGAGCCAGAATAAGCCATAATTATAGGTAGATATTACATGCGATACTTAATAATTCAACTAGAATTTTAATGGTATTCAAAACCGACTAACGGCATATTGAAATGTTGTTCAGGGGGAGAGGAAAAAAATCAACTAAAAACGAAAGAAATAGAGAGAGTGAGAGAGGGAGAGAAAGTAAGCGCGAATGTGCACATGAACACGATCCCTAAGCTAATTAATGTTATCGCATTTCATGCATCATTGCTAATAGTTATCGATAAATATTGTCACGTCAGGCGTACATAAAACATAGAAACACACATGCACATACACATACATAGAGATGTGCATACATACATACATCCATAATCACATCCATAGTTGAACTTATATAAACAAGTACATAGAGTTCTCCATGTTATGCATTAAACAAACACAAACAAAACAAAAAAAAAAAAAAACATCTAAACCTAATCTATGGGCGTCACTAGTCGCTGGTCTTTTCAGGCTGTTTTTTTTCTGCCCTGAGCCACTTTTCCACTATCATAGAGGAAATCATAGAAGGGTTCTCATAGAGAAAGATGACGGTCCTTTAGCCTATTTCATTTTGTTGTCGCCATGCAGTTAGCTAGTGAGCCAACCAACCAGCATGTTTATTCTTGCATGTCTGCACATGTTTAACTATGTTTGTTATCCTGGCTTGGTTTAGCCTTGCCAGTCCGTTCCTATCCTGTTCTTCCCCGTCCTGCTATGTTCTGTGTACTATGAGCTGTTTGCGTGCAAGGATAATAAAAAGGGCGGAAACATGTTGCGGCAATTGGTTTGCAGGATTTAGTATTATTTAATTTACGAGCCAAATGCGTTAATACAGCTAAACAACCAAAAGAACCAAGCAATGAACCAGTTGACCCACCAAAACGAGCCAATAAACCCACTCACTTTGCTTAAGTGAGAATTTGTGATAAAAACAATAAAAAAATATTGTAGAAAACCCAACAACCAACATCACAAAAAGAAATTGAGAAAAAAAAATATATAAAATGATAATGAGAAGAGATTTAAATTTGTATGCTAATTATAACATATTATTTTTTCACTCCATCCTGAGATACTTATAACATAATATATTGTATATAATGTTTTATGCCTTCTGGAATCTATTGAAGACTTGCATTATTTACTCAACTTATGATTTTGTTTGATGAAGGAAACTTCTGATAATTATGGAAGAAATAAACAAATATGCAAAACTTAATGTAAAGGTAAAAAATATATCAAAACAAGAAATGTGTAAAGCTTGTCTAATGTTCTCTAATGACATAACTGTGCGCTCATGAACTAATTAAAACCACGAATGTTCTCGTCTGTCAGAGATTTAAGACTACAAAAGTTACGCATGTAGCACCGAACACGTGATAGAAGTAAAACATCTTAACCCTGCTATTAGATTAAACCCATTTGGTCCAATTTTTGAATAAAATTTATTGTAACTTATGAACGGTGCAATATATTGATTTAAAATTTTAGCTCACGTCGTGTTTTTATTAAGCAGGTTTATTTGCAAAAATTTAATTATCCAACATAAGGAGGAGCTGAGAAAAATTAAAAATAACATATCCTGTATTAAGGCATCATTTGGTCCAATGCATATTTTTCTTTAACTGAAATCAAACTGCTAAGAATTTAGAGGGCCCTTATTGACCAAAAATGTATTTTTTGTTGGTTTTGGAAATTCTTTTTGGTATTACATTCTGAACAATGTATTTTCCGTTAGTTTCACAAACAAAATTGCCGCAGATGGAACATTTGATGTCAGACTTAGACTTGTAGCAACTACAAATCTCACGTTTTCTATCTGTTGAATTAGAAATAGCATTAAAGAAAGAGGCCACAGAACCCGAGGATGATGTTCATATATCAGTCAGTAAATGTGAGATAATCTAGTCCTTTCTATCATATGCGCCTTTGTCAATGAAAGTGGCCACATATGTAATTTTTGTGTAAACACAATGAAGTGACACTCCATACCATTTTTCTTTTGGTAATATAATAGCAAAAGATGATCCGTGCTAGCTGCAGCCACGTCTGGTATCCTTTCTGTCTCAGAATCACTTAATTCTCTTTCTCTGAATTATATTTGCTATTTTGTAACACAATATGCAAAATAGCGTCTGATTTATTGAAAGCAAAACACAAACTGAACAAAGCAGTGTATATTTGTGTACTGCTTCATTGCAAAATACAATAAGGGGAATCACATAACTAATTTTTTCATAAAGTGTGTTGTGTTTTCAACAGAGGATAAGACACACGATCCTCAACAGTTATGAAATAATTGTATTCACAATGTATTAAATCAAAGTAGATATAAAGTACTGCAATGAATGGGTTTTTGTACGAAAATGCAGTATTGTCCAAATGGTCTCTTAATCTAAGATTCGTTGGTTTTTTTTAATCTAACAGCAGGATTAAAAACAGAATAAGAGATATTTAGTGTAAGACACAGAGAGGGAGAGAGGGAAAGAAATCATATCAACAAATACAACAATACAAAATTTGCATACAAAATATTCTGTAGTTTATTCAATATATAGTTTTTTAGATAAAGTTAATTTTAATAGTTATATAATCAGACCTATATGTATGTATGTGTGCAACAAATATATATCGTTTAGAATTATATTGTGACTCTTGGAATATGGAACCAAATTAAGCGAAGTCAGCAATAATGGTATTTAGAAGCGGGGGTAGGTTGGCCAAGAATGAGATTTGGAAGTTAAGAGGTGAGGATATTAAGATTTGGTCAGAATATATTTATTTAGGGGTAACATTGACACCGCAGTAACGTTTCAATGCTCACTTAGAAAATAGGAATAGTCTAGCCAAAAATAGCATCAAGTTGGAGAACATTTTTGTCCAAAAAGCAAATAATGCTTATCGCAAAATGGAAGCTATTTTTAGCTTGTATGAATGGACTGCATTTAGTTTTGATGATGTTCTTCTTTTAGTTATTGGTGGGTCTGCCAGATAGTTGAATGGAGTACTATTATGAAACTCAGGATGAGAGTGAGAGATAGTTGATCGCTATAGTTTGAAAAATGGAGCCCCTTTAAGTGTTTCTTGTTGTTAACTTCTTTTCTAAGTTTTTTAATATTTTTCGTAGTTGATCTGCACTCTGGGTACTAAGGTTATTTTGTTTACCGGGATGTCGTCTATTGGATCTCGATGTTCTATGATTTTCTTCTTCCATTTGAACATTCTGCTGGCGGCTTTGATTATACCGCTTTCTGAGTTTTATTTTAGACAAGAAATTCCGTCTTAGTGAGAGGAGAAGGACTTATTTTTCTTTGTTCTGAAAATCCTTATTTTTATTTTCAGTGGTAGACTTCTTGGACTCGTTTTCATGTTCTTTTTGGCGCCCTTTTGGCAGCAACCATGTTCATTCCTGAACAAACATAAAGAGTATTACAAGTGGAGGGGAAAGATGACTTACGTCCATCCTCATTGGCAGTCAACTCGCAAGTGATTAGTGTCAGCGTTTGATTTGCAAGCGAGGTAAAAGATTAGATTCATCGAACATGTTACTTACACTTAAAGCTACGGTTAAGTAGCACCGGAAATCAAAGTTTTTGTTAATTGCTGCGTTAATTGTTTATGATCGCTATGTTGTTGTAACTGTTAATTGTCTTGTGTTCGTTTTGTTGTTGTTAGTATTTAAGGATCAAAACTTAGAAGTGTCTAAGCTTGATAACAGACCTACTCCTTACAAAATCTATGATAGAGAAGTGAATACAGAAAGGCGAAACTTGATATGTATTGAAAATTAAACTGAAATTGAATTTTAACTAATAGTTCTTGTAAGTTCTAGTTATTCAAAGAACATACAAAGTAATGCTTTATCCAATTATAAATACTACTCAACAAATTTCCAATCTTTTATTTTATCTGAGGTCGTGAATAAACATTTTCTAAACAGCCAAGTCTTAAATCACGAATTTATCACAAATTGAAGTTTTGATTTTGATTTTTATAATCTTTTTACGTAATCTGCGAGCATAGCAGGCTCCTATCTACCTTGAAAGCGCTTTTCAAATGGAGCAATATCTTGGTGAAATTATTCAAATGTGAATGAAGAAGTAGTAGAAGCAGTCCAAAAATAACAATCCACGCTATAGTTCGTTGGCTCCGTCCATACTTTGGCGTACCAAATATCAGTTTCTTAACTATTCCCTTATACCAACCATTCAGATTTGTATACCATGTTAAACAACACACTTTAAGAACTCACGACTTATCTTGATTTATGATGTCACGGTTAAAATAAGCTAGATAACACTGTTTAATTAAGTCAGAAAGCCCCTTTATTTCGATTTTGGCATAAAGTCGCCACAAAGATAGCAAAATAAATCAGGACTGTTATCACAAATACGCGACTTATTAGAAGATAGCTATTAAACTAGCGAATACACAATGTTCAATTTGCGGAATGTGAAATAAAGAGTGGCAAAATTTCGTCAAAAAATCAAGCAATTCTACTAAATCTAACAGGACTTTTACAGTTATGCCTAAAAATAGCATGAAGCTGCAAGTTATCAATCATTCTTCTTTATTGAGTTAAACTATTATCTTGAATTGTTTTGTTATGACTAATGGTTAAAGTCAACTTTTATAAGTGTCCATATCACCATATATCCACTTCCAGATGTGATATCAAAATAAAATGACAGCTGTTATTTATTTATAAGACACCCGAAACGGTTTGCACTGATATCAGCCTGACTCAGAACGCATGCATAAATTGATTTTCAGTTCGTTCTGGACTCGTGAAGCGACTTCAACAAGCGCACATTTCAAACCCGTCGTTATTTTTGGCACCGTATTTATGTGTCTTATAAATGCCATAAGGTGCAGTTATTTTCCTTTATTATAATTTGCTCAATGATTTTGTGAAATATAGATTTAAAAATCATTACAAAATCTTATTAAAATTCAGGATAAGGATTATACATTGAACATTGTCTTGTACAATGTGATTTTGAAAAAAAAAACTTATTTTGAGAGGTGAGCTACACCATATTTTATACAAATGGCAACTTTAAAAAATACATATTCGTTTTCAACAAGAGCACAAAACGTCGCACGCATAAATAACTAAACTAAAATTGTTCTGAGTCAGGTTGATATCAGTGCAAACCGTTTCGGGTGTCTTATAAACGGGGTAATTATAAGTCAACCTCATTATGAAATAATATGAACCGGGTCAGATATTTTTTTAGTGTTGAGTGGTGAATTGAAACGATTATAATAATATTTCTAATGGTTGAAGAATGAATTTTTATAATGGAAAACTTTGGAATATAAATGAAACTATTCAAAAAGTTATAAGTACGTAGTATCAATATTGAGCCATGTATTATTATCTTCTGAAGCTGAATCTTAAATAATTATATTTACACTTGAAGTGATTGAATCAATGTTTTACACTTCACTAACTGTCATATAGAAGACAGATATTTTACCAAGTATAATTTCCTTTTTATTATTACGTGTGCTACCAATCGCTCTTCATTGTCGTCATCATTTTCTGGTATTTTTCCACTCCTCCTATCGAAATTAACTCGGGAAGCATTTTGTTTTTTTTTCTGTTTTTATTTTTTAACGACTTTGTGAACTTTTAACGTTGCAAGATCATAAAAATTTAGGAATTTCTCGCCTTTTACTTTCTGATTTTGTTCTGTTCCCTTTTTTTATTATTGTTGCTTTTTTTAGTTGTTTTTAAAACATTTTTATCGGGAAATGTGATCGAACAGAATGGTTCTTACTTACATACAATACATACATATACATATGTACATATATGTATGTATCTGTATATGGATTTCATTGCGTTCGATAATAAAATAAAAATTTAAAACCGCAAAAGTGGCTGCCAACTTATTGAAAAGTCATAAAAAACATAAAGCAAATGTTATTTTTCTCTTCGAAACCCACCCAACTAGCATCCAGCCAAGGAACGAAGGAACACTCTTTCTTCACCTTATATGCGACATTGCGACTGGCATGTCCTTCTTCCATCTTCTTTACCATAGTACATGAATGGGAGAAGAAAAGGAAGCGAAAAAAATTAAATACAATAAACTTGTAGCATACGTGGATGCCGGATACCGGATGGCGTATGGCGTCTGATGGAAAAGAGCTTTAACTTGTCGAAATCTCATGCCAGTGTAAAAATATATTTAAGCGCATCTGGTGGTAGCGGCGGTGGTAATGATAATGGTGAAAATGTTTATTATTGAGTGTCTGGTGCTGGTAACATGTGGTGCTAGGATAGGGGAAGAGGTGGTGCAGTGCAGTGAGAGGCACAGAAAAGATAAACTTAAATGCGTATTTTGTTGTTTTTGTTTTTAATGGTAACCGCGAAGAAAAAGGAAACCATAAGAATTTCACTTAAATGCGCGCACATATGGTGCTCGCCGCAGCGTCTTCTACTGCCACTACTCTAATTCCAAATTTCAGTTTCGTATCTTGTATCGAAAATACTACAGTATACTTTTCGTCTCCTTGTTTATATTAATATTGTCACTCTTTTTTCCATTATTTAATCTAATAATATGTCCAATCATTCATTCATTATCATTATAACAGAAGATATTATTATTATTGAATTTAAAGATACTTAGAATAATCAAACTTTGGAAATATTTAAGCAAATTATTATTGAAGAATAAATATGTTAGTATTTCACCTATTGATTTGTTCTATTTGGTACACAAGTAAGTTTTAAAGGGTTGCCAACAGAGGGCACCAATAGTGTTTAATCATACCGGACCGTGTTGGAACCAACTTTATGTGAAAGCTTCATCATTTTGCCACATTTTAGAATAAATGTCACTCAGTCCAAGATAGTTTTTTATGCGACAACTATTTGGGATTTTGCTTCCATCTGAAGAAATTCATCGGCTGCTGTGTGAGACTTACGAAGAGCATGCTCCATTAATTGAAACCTACGAGTACTGGTTTCGACGTTACAAAAGTGGTGATTTTGACACAGCTGACAAGGAGGGCGAAGGAAGGCTACCAAAGTTTGAAGACCGGTGGCAAACCCAAGAAGAACTTGCGGTAACGTAAGGCGGGACTCAAGAAGCTGTTTTATTGCGGTTGAAAGACATTGCTATGGTCCAGAAGGTCGGAATCTTACGAACTCAAACAAAGAAATATTGAACGGCGTGTCACTGCCAAAGTGATCCTTTAACGGTACAAAGGGAAGTCGTTTTTGCATCGTATTGTCATTGGAGATGAAAAAGGGATTCATTACGACAGTCTAAAATGCTAGAAGGCATATGTTATAGCAGGAGGGTTATGCTCTGCATTTGGTGTAACGAGAAGGGAATCGTGTACTACAAGCTTCTGAAAAGTGGTCAGACAATCGACAGGGCTTTCTAGAAACAACAACTGATACTATTGAAGCTTGCGATTGCGGAAAAACGGCCGGAATGGGTAACCAGACAAGAGCCATTAATCCTTCACCATGATAATGCCGGCTGCATGTCGCAAAAACTACCTCGATGGTACCGGATGGGAAGTCCTAATCCACCCGCCTTTAATTCCAAACCTACCATTTGTTTCGGTCGATTCAGAACACTGTTATGTAAATACGCTTAACTTCAATTGAAGGTATCAAAAATTGGCTTTCTTGGCCTCCAATGACAGTTTCATTGTGAAAAAAGAAAATTGGGGAAAAGTCATGGCTAGCAATGGGCAATACTTTCAATAAAATACAGTATACCAATTTTTTTTTTTTTGTTCGCGCCAGATTTTCGTGTTCGAAGTTTTGTTCGCGAAGAAAAGAAATGTTTCTATATTGCGTGTATTCGTTCAAGAATGTTGGGCCGCTATTGGAATTGATTGCACGAATATCATTTGTGAAAAAAGATAAGAACATCACATAATACAACTGATAATAAAATATATGTCAATAAAGAGATTATGTTGTAAATTGTGTAAACTTAAAATGAATGCAGAAAACAAAAAAGGAACAAACAGATAACCTATATATATGCATTAGAAACGCCAATACCGACTGAAAATAATATAAATAATAATAAACTAAATATGAACGATTAACCAAAAACTAACATAAGATTTCCTTCAAATGAGAGAAAAATCAGAAATTAGAAATGTTGATTGAACTGAACAAATTATACCCATTGACTGATACAAATAAAAAAATATAAAAAATAATACTAATTAAAATGTTCGAAGTTTTGTTCGCGAAGAAAAGAAATGTTTCTATATTGCGTGTGTTCGTTCAAGCATGTTGCAACGATTTTGGAATTGATTGCACGAATATCATTTGTGAAAAAAGATAAGAACATCACATAATGCAACTGATTATAAAATATATGTCAATAAAGAGATTATGTTGTAAATTGTGTAAACTTAAAATGAATGCAGAAATCAAAATAGGAACAAACAGATAACCTATATATATGAATTAGAAACGCCAATACCGACTGAAAATAATATAAATAATAATAAACTAAATATGAACGATTAACCAAAAACTAACATAAGATTTCCTTCAAATGAGAGAAAAATCAGAAATTAGAGTCAAAAACAAAATGTTGATTGAACTGAACAAATTATACCCATTGACTGATACAAATAAAAAAATAATACCAATTAAAATAATATTCATCATGATATCGATATGGACACAACAAAAAAAATATATTTTATTAATGTAATTCAATGAATTCAAATATGAAATTTGCTACGATGCAATGTCTAACAATATTTTATACCCCATCTTTTTGTTTGTAGAATATTAGGTACAAAATTAAAGAAATAAATTTATCACAAACAAAACAAATAATCAAATAAAATAAAATACAAAAAATAAATAAAATAAAAAAGAAATATATAATTATTGGCTATAATATTCCCTCACATGAGTAAAATAAAATAATTTTAATTTTCAAATTGAAAAATTTTAACATCTGTTGATTGGACTGAACAAATAATTCCAACTATTTTGAAAAGTAAAAACACACATCCATCAACATTATTACAAAACGATACAAAAAAAAATATAACAAAATAAATAAAAAAAAACAGTTTTCAAAGCCAATAAAAAAATACAAAAAAAAACTGATTGATTATTCAAAAATTTAGTAATAAAAGTAAAGAAACACAGCAGTGAGATCGAAAAAAAAAAAAAAAAATTATTATTATCATTTAACAAAAAAAAAAAAAAAATGAAAATCAACTTTATCTGTCGACTAGGCAGTAAATTTGAAAGATATCGAACACATTTTTTTTTTTTAGGATAATTTTTTTTAAACAGTTTTCTTCATGACATGCATTTTTAAACATTTTTAACAGCGCGAAAGTATTTTTAATTAATTAAAGTTACAAAACAAGGCAACATTTAACACCGGCTTCGTATATGTTAGACTACCATTGCCTTCGCGCCTTGCCACGCCCCTGATATTGCATGATTTTTGTAGTCATTGCTTTTTAAATAATTATTCACGTAAATGAACAAGGCATTTTAATATTCCATTTACCATATAACCGAAACACAATTTCGCACAGTTAATATTGACATAATTATCTGATATTTTTGACTAAGACAACTTGATTGATTTTAAAATATGTTCTTAAGCTTTGTATGCAAAATTTTATCCACCAATTTCTCGGCAACAGTGATCTCCAAATAAAATTTAGTACCCAAAAACCTTTTTCATGCAAAAATAAATTTTTTTGATTTTTCATAGTTTGAGGTAGTAAAAAAGTTTCAAAACTTTGTAAAATTTGGTAAAATTTTGATTGTAATTATTTTTCGGTTTATTTGCAATAAAATTGTGAAAGATACTAGCCAAAAAATGCATAATTTATTTTGCAAAACATCATTGGAAAAAAAACACTCTTCATTTCGTCATTTTGCGACCATTCTTAAACGGATCATTGGTAAAATAGAAAATCTTAGAGTATTGAAATGAACCGGGGACCGAAATTAATAGTTATGGGGTCTGTTTTTAACTAAAAAAGCATTATGTTGGAATCATCGTACATGTCTAAGAGTTATGTCAAAATATTAGGTTTTGAAATGGGCTATCCAAATAATAATAAATAATAAAAGTTATTAATAACAATTATAATTTAATTTTATTTTATTAATCATTAATAATAATTACTTTCGATTTGAATTCTTATAAATTATTATTTTTGCCTTTTATTATTCTTACGCAGTTTTCAAAATAACAAGTGATTTTTCTATCTTTACTCAAATTTAATATTTTTCAATTGAATATAAAAATCATTTGTATTTTTCTTGTTTTTCGCTCAAATTTATTTATTTACTAGCCCACGACTTCGTACGCTTGGGGTATACGAAATATGTTTGTAATTTTGTGTATTTTATTAACTTTTTTCCTAATCATCAGCTGTTTAATGTTGCTGCGCTGCAAAAGAGGAAAACGTTCGAAAACCAGCCAAAAAGTAGGCAACAGAAGTAGGCAAATATGAATATCCTTTTATTTAGAATGTCGATTTCAATAAATTAAACGCTAAAAATACACCAGTCAAGTGTAAATGGGTTAAGCCATTTCTGAGATTAGCGTGCACAGCCAGAAAAAAGGCTTACGATTTTATATATGTATATATATATATATATTGGGGCGGGTCAAATTTTATGTGACCAGATTTCAACTCTATGGATCATTCTTAGAATTTTTGCCCAAAGAACCATATGTCGTAGATGAATTTCGAGCCTCCCAATATTAATATCTAGGTTTTTTTTTTCAATTTATTTAACATTTGACTTAGAAACCATTAAAACCACAAAAAAGACAAAAAAATATTCTTTTATATATGTATATGAGGGTTCTTGACATTTATTTTTATTTTTGAGTGACGCCAGAGGGCGCTTCTGTAAATTTTTTTTTTGGATTTTTTTGCCTTTTTTTTGGTGAAAATTGACGAATTTGTTAAGAAAATTGACGAATACTTGACTTTTCCGTATTGCAATTTCAAAGAAAAAAATAAATTATATCTGTTTAGTTGGCAAATTGAGACCACTCAAATCACAAGATACACCAAAAGCAGCAACATCGTGAGCGGGCATATGTTTCAAAGCACTTTCACTTTCGGCACTAGTTGATGTTGTTGCAGCTTGCGATGTAGACGGTACTGGATCCATTGTTGATTTCACTAAATGTTATGATGTGCATTCACAATGTAGCGGGTTGAAAACATATCTCCACATCGGCCACTATAACTACTTGAATATCGAGTCACAATATTTTCAACTGTACTCAGGTTGCTTATTGGATCACAATGAATCAAAATCAGTGGTTAGAACCGTTTGAAAAGTTAATTTTCATATGAATATAATACGTTGTGTGAGTAGTTTTTGACCTTTCGCTGATTTTTCTTAATTCTTATGAAAATATCCTTATTCAAGCTATATGGAACATTGTAATGACTCTAAATTCAAGATAGAATCGCATTTATATTACTCAAAATGGGATTCTAGCCACAAAAAAAACCGATTAACTTTGAAGAAATGTGTATTATTAGTACAAATTGTTCGATTTTGGTCCAAGAAATGAAATTTTTGTATGGACATGTGTACAAATCTTATTTTATCGCAAAATAAAGGCCAGATTCGGTTTTTTCGTGCCAAAAAAACCCCGTATACATATATAAAGGAATATTTTTTTTGTCTTTTTAATGTTGTTTCTAAGTCAAATGTTAAATAAATTGAAAAAAAAACCTAGATATCAATTTTGGGAGGCTCGAAATTCATTTTGGACCTATGGTTCCTTAGGCAAAAATTCTTAGAATGATCCATAGAATCAGAATCTGGATGTGCACCTGAAGATTTTCTTAGTCCCCTACAATTTGACCCACCCTAATATATATATAGAATATATATAGATATAGATTTATTTGAGTGATAAACATAAAATAATTGTTGACTATTTATGTAACTTAAATTAATTAAAAAGAAGAAAATTATTGCAGCATTAATTTTCAAAAAAAATATGTTCGATTTCTTTCATTTCACTGCCTAGTCGACAGATAAAGTTGATTTTAATTTTTTTTTTTTTTTTTTTCGATCTCACTGCTGTGTTTCTTTACTTTTATTACTAAATATTAATCAGTTTTATTTTGTATTTTTTTTATTGGCTTTGAAAACTGTTTTTTTTATTTATTTTGTTATATTTTTTTTTTGTATCGCTTTGTAAAAATGTTGATGGATGTATGTTTTTACTTTTCAAAATAGTTGGAATTATTTGTTCAGTCCAATCAACAGATGTTAAAATTTTTCAATTTGAAAATTAAAATTATTTTATTTTCCTCATGTGTGGGAATATTATAGCCAATAATTATATATTTCTTTTTTATTTTATTTATTTTTTTGTATTTTATTTTATTTGTTTTGTTTGTGATAAATTTATTTCTTTAATTTTGTAATATTCTACAAACAAAAAGATGGGGTATAAAATATTGTTAGACATTGCATCATAGCAAATTTCATAAACAGTTGAAAGATCATTAAGAACTCCAGCGAAAAGTTTAGTTTGGTTGATGTTATAAATTTAATGTCATATTGACTTGTCAATTTTTAATAAATGATATGTCATATTTATTTAGTTTTTTTGTTGTTTTGTTGTTGTTCAATAATTTTATTTATCTAAATTTATTTATGTTTTTCAAATGTGACTGACTTGTTTCCAAATTCAGAGGAAATACGATTTTCTCCACAGACCGTATAACTGTTATCTCAATTTTTTTGAGATAAATTGAAATCTATAATTTTGTTTTTTTAAATTATTATATTTACCATTTTCAAATGTTACTGACTTGTTTCCAAAGTCAGAGGAAATAAAATATCCCCAGAGACCGAATTACTGTTATCTCAATTTTGTTGAGATAAATTGAAATCTATAATTTTGTTTTTTTAAATTATAATATTTATCATTTTCAAATGTTACTGACTTGTTTCCAAATTCAGAGGAAATAATATTTTCTCCATTGAATCACTGTTCTCTGCTCTATTTCCTAATCAATATTTTTTTTATATCCTTATCTAAATTTGAGTAAAATAATAAAAATCAAAAATAATTTTTAAAAATGATTAATAAAATAAAAATCAAAAATAAGTATTATTTTTAATTAATAAAAATAAAAATCAAAAATAATAATTACTTTTGTTAATAAAATTATGAATCAAAAAATAATTAAAAATAATTTGTTGAAATAAAACATACAATAGTTACAGTCCTTGAAATATACAATTAATTTCCTGTTAGATTTATTCAAATATGGTTATTTGTAATGTTTAAAATTTTAATTCAATACTTTGTAGAGCCACCCTTAGCCTTAATAACACTTTTCATCCTATTGGGCATCATCATCATCATCATCAGCATTTCCTGTATCTCCCATTGCAGCATAGGGCCTTAATAAACCATTTCCATTTGGTTCTGCATTTTGCTAGCATCTTTAACTTGTTTCACGATTTTCCGCATTCATCAACTTCTTTTTGTAAAGATTTCCTTCACATGATCTTAGGGCAACCCCTCTTAGTTCCAGTCAAGAGCTTGTCGGCAAACTTCTGTGGCATCTTTTCGCAATGTGTGGCCTATCCAAACCAAACTATTTCAAGCGTTTCCTTTAACTCAGCCATAGTGTTTGGCTTCTTCTTTTGTATTTTTGCTGACTTCATGACTCAAACATTTTCAAAAGGATTGAGATCTGGGCTGTTTCCCGTCCAATCCAACGAAATAATGCCAAAATCTTCATTCAATTTTGCAATATAACATTAAAAAATATTGTATTGAACTCAAAAAAATGTGATTAGATGGCAAGCAGTTGCATTATTGTAAGTAATAATGCAAGCATGATGATAAGGTGCAGAATAATCCTGGAAAATTAGACTTTCTGTCACAGACTTTAAACTTGGTATAACTCCATCGAATACAATTTTTTCATATTTTTCCCTGAGAAAAAGGCGGTGGTAACGAAAAGGTAAAAAAATTGTTAAAATTCTTTTTCTTTTTAAGCGTATCGCTTGAGAACGGCTTGCCCTATTTGGCAGAGTCTTTTTTTTTGTGATCGTTATAGGCCAATTATAAAGATATGAGAAAGAATCTTTTTAAAAAATCCATCGGTAAAGTTAGAAATTAGGCCTTTTTATTTTTAAATCTGAATAAACACTGAAGTCTCGTTTGTTCGCTGCTAGGAGTAGTAAAACGTTGATAGGCTAGTGTGTTAAGCGCCGGCTTGTGATACAAAACAGCAGAGAGAGTGAGTTCAACGTCAGCCGAAGTTGGAATTTTTTATAAATAAACGCATAAAGATGCTAATAATATTAATGACGACAAATAGTGAGACGAACGAATGCACGATCAAATAAGAAGCTAATAACAGTAGAACAAAACAATTTTGGAATCGTGCACACTCTGTGTCTGTCCCAAAAACAAATTGTGTGTAATCTTGTGATACATAACAAAAAACGTTTTCACGCAAAAACAATTACGATAGTGTACCGATACTACCTGCCCCGATTTTTTGGTGTCTTCCGGACTAATTTTACACAATTTCTCCAAAAGTTACTCTCGGAGCATACTTTTTGATGCTATTGCACGCTACACACACAACATATCTCATGTGCAATGGGATTAAGGTGGCTGGGATGAGGGGAACAATTGTTTTTTTTTTTTGACGTTATATAGCAACCAGCGCAGAATGCTTTGTGTCATTGTCCTGCTGGAAACAGAAATCGTTTTCTATTCCCAATTGGTATTGGTGCATGATGAAGCGTTTTATTGTAATACACAGTTGGTATGTTAAAATTAGAGTTTTCCAATTACTGAAAGCCTTCAAGATTTATTGCAAAATATTTAATTTAATTTCTTATTGTTTGCATTTAAAAACTGACAGTTCGTGTTCTAATTGCACCTAGTTGAAGCGCAAATAGAGGGATAAATTTTACTTGTGAAACAACAGCGCTTAGTTGAAACTTTAAGCCAAGTTGACTGATCACTTGCGAATCGACTGGCGGTGAGGGCGGACTCAAGCGAACTAGACTTAGGACTTGTTAGAAGATCATGTCTATACGACTCGACTAAGATATGACTATCCATTCTAATGCCATGGTCTTAAATTAAAAGGTGGCAATAAACCAATTGTTCTCCCCAAAACAGTTGCCTTTGACACCGATGATCGTAAAGGCTGCTATATAAATTTATTTCACCATAGACTGTAAGCCACTTGAAAGTTCTGTGCAGGGATTTGCCCTAGAGTCTTGCTATGGCAAGCCTGTACTTTCTTTTTGTTACATGTGGCCGCAATTTTGTATGGCTTAGAGCCAAGTCGTGGTCACTACTTATTTGCCTGTAAATGAGTCTATTAATTGACAAGAAAAGTTTACTGCTTGGGCGCATAAGTTATTTATTAACTTAGTTTCATTTACTAAACACCAGTCATAATGATGATGATGGTGATGACACATACAACGAAATTTGCCTCATAGGACTTCAGTAGTACAATAAAACGCAATGCAACCATGATGCAATATGCATTTTGCTTTTAGTATTGTATTTTGTTTTGTTAGTTTTGTATTTCTGTACACGTACATAATAATAAATATATAATAAAGTATATTTGTGTATTTTACTTCATTAAGTTATCATCATCAAACATCATCAACAGCAATATATTATCATTATTATCATGTGTGGGTGTGTGTGTGTTCTTTTATTTTCGATTGTTGAGTTAGTTTATGACATTTCAACATAAGAAACCAAGAAATGAAATGAGGTTAAAAGATATGAATATTTTATTCATGGTTCATGGTTTGTTGCCGCCAGATGGCAATGGCAACATACACATCAAGTTGAAAAATGATATATAAAAGAAATGAATAGAAGCGGAAACGGAACCAACACAACCTCAACCCTCACCCGAAATAATACGCCATGTGTTAAGATACACGTTCTTGTCATCATCATACTAAACAATAGCAATAGCAACATTTTAACAAAAGCCACTTAACATCTTCAGTCTGATAAAGAGCTAGCACAATGTTCAGTGTCATAGCTTCCGCCTCTGCCGGAAATACGCCATGTTTAACAATTTAAAATGGCATTTAAGGGCACTCATTTGATTCTTAGCTCATCTCATCTCCATCGTTCCGAATGAGTTTATATTACCAAAAATGCATTCAATATTCATATGCAAACAAAAATTGTACACCCCACCACATACCATGAATGACTGACTATATACAAGTCCATATATGTGTGTCTGTGTGTGTGTTTGTATAAAGCACTGCATACTTTACAGTGCCTTTTCTTTGTTTTCACCTCCTGATAAAATCAACTTAATTAAAGTTAAACAAGCAGCTAATCAAATTTTTATTAACACAAACCCTTAGTATATTCTAGTATACCCTTTCATAAAGAGAATGACGGAAAAAAATTTATATAGATATACATATGTATGTATGTATGTATATGGTACATGTAAGGCAGAAAGCAAAATCGGCAAAGATGACGACGACGATGTTGTCGTTGTAGTTGTTGTTGTTGTCATTGCCATTGGCGTAGTTAACTAAATGTGGCGTAATTTCATTTTAAAAATGTATGTTTTCGCCGTGGTTGCTTTCAGTCCTCGACTAGTCGAGAATTTGTTCAGTCGTTCGTTGACTGCTAGAACACTCACACACCCCCATATACACACACATATACCCTTAGAAATAAACTAACAAAAAATAGAACACACACACATGAGCCTCCACCTTATTTGCCCTCAGTTGTTAGTAGTAGTCCTTATTTGAAACTATTTTAACTTGTACTACATACTCTATGTACGAGGTTTGTTCAAAAAATATTTATTTATTCTTCAATCTATATTTTGCTCCCTTCAAAGTTATTCCCCTCAGATGTATACAATACACTTGTGGTAGCGCTATTCCCAATCCTCGAAGCACATCTGATTTACGCTTTTGTGGTATGGTCTGTAGGTCTTCTAGCGATACCGTCTTTATGTTCTCAATTGTGGCAAACCTCTGTTCTTTCAACGTTCTATTTAATTTTAGGAACAGGAAAAAGTCACAAGAGACCAAGTCCGTTGAAAACGTTGGCTGAGGCATAATTACGATTCCAGTTTTACCGAAAAAATCACTATCAAGCAATGACATGTAAGCTGGCGCATTATGGTGATGCAATATCCATGACTGGTTATTCCACAATTTCGGGCGTTTTTTTTTTCGTATTGCTTCACATAAGTGTCTTATGACTTGAAGGTAATACTCCTTATTGATCGTAAGACCTTCTACCAAGAACACGAACGATGTATCACGCCTTAGTATTCGAAGAAAACAGTGAGCAAAACCTTCACATTTGACCGAAGTTGGCATTAGATTTTCGTCTTCTAGCCACTTCCATTGAGATGATTGGGCTTTCGTTTCAACGTCATAACCATATAATCATGTTTTATCACTCAAATCAAGATAATCATTGAACCATGTTCTTCATTGCTCCAATTTTTCACTCGGTTGTTGACGTGCGGGATGGTCCCCATAATTGACATCTTCTTCGGCCTTCTGAGAAAAATTTCTACCACTTATAATAAACATTTTCATAACACCAAAACAAGTGTAACCTTTATGTCTGTCAAAAACAAACTAAAATGATTGATAATGTCAACGTACGCTAGGGACCAAGTGTACCAACATAACAAAATAAAGATAAAAATCGAAAATCAATAACACGTAGTTCGAGCAAATAAATCTTCACCTTATTTTTGGAACAGACCTCGTATGTTACATGGGTTGTTGTTGTTGTTTTAATTGGGTGGTGGATAAGTAAATAAAATTAGAAGCTAAAAAAAGAAAATGAAGAAAATTATTAAATTTGAACTTTCATCAAAGCTTAAATACCCTTTACACACAATTAAACGAATATGGGTAAAGTTAGAAAAAAAAATAAATTAAATGAGGATTTAAACTGACAGTAGAAAATGGATAAAAAAAAATAGTTATAATTTTATTAGTTATGAAAATTCTATGCAATAAACACAGTATCTCTCTGCTTAGACAGATGCAACTAGAAAACATTGTACCTATAACACTATATACGAGTTTGTTGGAAAATTATCGCGAATTTTGAATTTAAACGGGCTACGTATATCCGATTTTTGATTTTTTTGTGGCATTATGTTGGCACTCATGTCACTCACTTATGCTGACAAGGTCGGTCATTTTGAATGTTTAGTTAATTTTTGACAGCTGTTTTGCTTGGGCGTGTTTTGGCTCATCTTCGATTTGTGATTTTTTCGGTCTTGGTTCATCCGGCAGATTCCATTGAGATGAATGAGCTTTTGTTTTCACGTCATAACCATAAACCCATGAATTGTCACCAGTTATGACCCTCTGGAGCAAATTTGGATCGTAACGGACCGAGTCCATTTTGTACCTCCGTTAAACGTTGCTTTTGTCCAAAGTAGCTTCACCATATGCCACAGTCAACATTCGGAATGCGTCCGCGCACTTAATTTTGTTTATCACTCAAAATTTTATAGAGATCCATTGTAAACCCTTCAGGGGTCTCACTACCTAAGAAATGTTTAACACTACATTCCAAACATTCAAATAAACAAAAGGTGAGATCTTACATCCGGGCAAAAGTTCTTAAAAAAAATTATTTTATAATCCTAAACCAAAAAATGCAACGAAAAAATTGTTTCGGTCTCAGTAAATATTTTTTGGTGAGTAAATGCCAATGCACCCCCTATCGCCTCAAATCCCTTTGATTCCCTACAGTACCTCCAAAACATTCATTCGTAGGAAGGGATGATATCCTTAATTAATTAATCAGGCGCCGTTGTTCACTCGTACTTACGAGCCTCTTACATAATGTCAACAATTTCGCTTGCAAAGAATGACCAGTCCTCTGTTGAGTTGATTATGCGCCTAACAACCTCCTGTCAGTTGCTGGGAGATCCAAGACGATCATATATTCTCATTCGCGCTTCTTCGAGGACACTCATGTATAATGTGATCCGGATGTTCGACCACGTCTTGACAGAGACTACAGTATAAATTCACATCATGCCCAAATCTATGCAAGTACTGCCTGAAGCATTCATGGCCAGTTGCGAATTACTTAAATTCAAACCCTACATCCCCGGATTGGCGCTTAAGCCATTCTGCAATACTTGAGATGAGCTCGTGAATCCTCCATGGCTCTGTACTACTCCACCTGTGTTGTCATCCTGTGAGCACTCTTTATGTTTTGTAGGTACGACTATGGATCTACTCACCAAACCTAGCAGAACCCGTGTTCGCTGTTTGGGTCCCCTAAGTTCGGGAGAATCTTAGTCAATTTTTATGTAACGACCTCTGCTTTTTTGACTGACTCACTGGCGTGACTGGTGGTACTTAAAGCACAGCCGATGGTCCAAAAGTACACCCAAGTTCTCTATGTAAGGCCTCGATTCAATGATGTGGTTCCCCACTCTCACTGAGAGTTTTCTCACCTTTTTTCTAGAGTTCATGAGATCCAACTCGGTTTTGTGTTCCGCTAATTAATGAAGATTCTGCCTAAGCCATCTTATTGAAGTTCCAACTCTTTCTACCTCTTTGATCTGACCTCACTTAGCGTCTTTGCTATCGCGACTATCGCAATATCATCCGCATATCCAACAATCTCCACGCCATTGGGTTTATTAATTCGCAGAATGTCATCATACATGACATTCCATAATATTGGACCCAACACGGAGCTTTGTGGAACGCCTCTGGATATTTCATATAACTTAGTGCCTTCCTCTATGTCACAATGTTCTCTCTCTAAAGTGAGACACCATTAGCCGGATTTGATAGTATGGAAATTTCTTCACTTCTAACGTGATAACTACGCAGTACTTTTGGTCCCCGCCTAACCATCTGGTACCATTTAGGGCCTCCTTGGCAATGGCACTCATAGATCTATGTAAATGTACTATTCCTGTCTTTTAAGATTATTGTTTTTGTAACTTTTTCTATGATCATAAGGCCGAGTTTCATTTAATAAGGATGTGGTGAAGTCATATTAGTAATATGATATTACAGTCGAGATCACATGTTCCGATAGTGTTGATGCTCTAATTATATGTGAAGTCTAGTTGAATTCTCTTTCGCGAGTAGGTTTTTGTTTGTTTCCTAATTTTATTAAAGCCATTACTTGCACTTAAAACCTAACAGTTAAATGAAAGCAGGACAGCAACAGAAACCGCACAGATTTGTTGTTGCTTTTATGAACTGTCCTATGATTGCTTTGTTGTTGTTACTATTAATTTTGTGGGTTATGATTTAATGCTTAGAATTGACTTAGCTTGATAACGGTCTGCGGAGCCGAGATTTAACAATTAATACATTTATTTATAGAAATATTATTATAGATATGACAAGATAAGATACATTTTAATGTCTTAGTATAAGAAAAATCTTAAAATCTTTAGGATGATAACGTTTTAACCTTCTCCTTCTTAAGCCGGATAAAAATTTTCTGGTCAAATAGGATAATTCGGATAAGCCGCTAGCTTGCGGCTTGAATCTCCTATCTTTTGTATGCCCAAATCTTTTTCGATGTCACTGGTCCGCTTGCACCAAGGAGCACCAGTGATTCTTTTGGAAAACTCTAATTCTGTTTAAATACGACTTTGTTGCAATGCCATACACATGGATACCATATCTCCAACGGGGGGCTTAGATACATTTATAGATGAAGAGACAGCTTATTTCTGGCGTGCAATTACCAACTTAACTTGTCAACCTTGGTCTTAAGCGAAGCCACAACCCCTGTGATGTGCCATCTAAAAGTGAGACGCTTGTCCCAAAAATACCCCCAGGTATTTATGATCCGTATGATGATCGAGGGGTTGTCCATTAAGAGTTTAGCCTAAGCAAACATTTCTCCTCAAAATAAATGTAACACAAACAGGTTTTGCGACATTTTAGGCAACGTTATGAAATGAATATATTCCTGCTTAGCATTTGTCGCACTCGATACACAGGGATTCTTCAATAAAATCTCAATTCCGCTAAATGTTTAATAGAAAATCAAACAAATACTGCGGCATCATAGAGTATAAGTAGCAGAGTAAAGAAGAAATTATCAAATTGGAAATTGCTGTGCATATAAAACTTAAAATTTTTATTATTTATAAATATGTCACAGAGATATATTTCATGGAATACTTCAAATAGTTGCAGGAAGCTCTAGTTCTAACTTAAAGAACTCTGTTCTTAAGGTTTTGCTTACAACATTTCGTCTTTCTCTCAAACTAAGTTGGAGTACTTTTAAAATGATTAAGCAATATAAAGAAGGCAATTATGAAACACAAATGCAAACTATTAAATTGTGTAAATAGACATGAAGGAAGGCAAACTTATGTATGTATAAGGTGTGATAAAAATTATTGAATTTTCTTTCTGACACTTTAATTTTTTTCCATTTACGCATTTTCCTTGTCAACAAAGAGTATGTAAGTAATAAAGTAAATTATAAAAAGGAGAATTCAGTTAGTTACAACATAAATATATGCACATAGACATCACATTACATTATCATCATCATCATCATACTATATATATATTCAGTTATACTTACATATGTAAATATAGAACTATTGGATTGTTTAAAAAGTATTGCGCTGTTTAATGTTGTCGTCGCTTCATCAATGGCTCGATTTTGTTAATATTTTTGTTGGATGTTGTGTGTTGGTAGTACAGTTGATGTAGCTGTTGCTGTTGCTGTTGTTATTTATTCAATGTGAAATGTAATTTATGGCATTTAACGCCTAAAAGCACACTTGCGATTTCAGCAATTTGTGTATGTACGCTCCCAAATGTATGCTTCAATTGCTCAAAAACAAACAAAAGCAAACAGACAGACTGACAAACACACACTCAAGGGATCGCACAAACAGAGACATGGTCTATGAGGGACGATTCAGATATATCTTGTATCATATCATATGAGGGCAAATCAGGAACTTCCTGTAGAATTTAGTACTTAGTCTATGTCCAGGATGGGCTGCTGTTCTCTACTTCTCCTCCTCGATACACCCATAAACAGAGAGACATACAGGCAGTTAGTATGTAGTGAGGCGACATTGTTGTCGTCTCGCGTCTGTTTAATGTGACTTTAAGCGCAATATAATGTCAATATATTGTAGTAGTATTTCTTTCAATGCCTGTGCGCCTGTAAATAGGCAACACACAACAAATTAAGCGCATTCGTTCTTGTAAACAAATAATTGGGATGTTTCAAAGCAATTTCTTCTTAGTCTTGGTCTTGTTAGCTTTGTCGTCTGTACAATTTTGGTTTGTTTGATTTACCCAGCTTCACCCGAACCCATTACTTAGTACATTTTGTTGTTGTAATTTTTGCCTAAAAATCTGCAATTGTCGGTTTGTTTGTTCCTTTTATACTACAAGAAATCATCATCATTATCATCGTCATCGTCATCATCATCATTGTGAGAATCAACAACAATACGAAAAACAACGACATTTTAAAGCAAAAAGGATTCGTTTGAGGGTACAATAACGAGTACCATAGCATCTTAGGATCTCTGTGACACACGTTGAGAAAGATGAGGTGAAGTGAAGTGAACTGAAGTCTTGAAAGAAAAGAAGAAAACTGGAAAGAAAAGCATGTCAATGACTTTACAAAAAGCGGAAACTCATAAAGATAAGTGTTGACACGCAAAAGTTCGCTATCACACCCACAAACCCCACATACAAAGAGATAAAGGCGGCATCATCTTCACCTTCTTCTTGAGTGCATATACTATGTGGTATACACAATATGTTTGTGAGTGTTGAGTAGCATCTGTCGTTTCATATTTGTGTCATTCAAGTGCGTAAAGCGTATTCCTTGTGCCTCTTTATCTTCACCATAACTACTTACCTACAAGTATGTACTACCTTTCTAACCTAGTAGTATGTAAGTTGTTCGTACCTCTTCACCTAACATCAACTACCTACTTACATTATCGCGAACACTGTATCTCCTCTATTTCTCCTCTTTTCTTTGCTTTGCTTTTCTTTTCTTTTCTGTTTTATTTCATTTCGTGGCTTCCTTTCTTTCCTTTGATACACGACATTATGCCAAAACAAATACCAGTCTTCTCCCCCTTAGCAACTACAACTACGAGTTCTACTTCACCCTTTAAACTGCCAAACACACATGTTTGTATTCTAAGCAAACAAAAAATGAAAAAATCATCATTCTCAACTTCTTTTTTTCTTCTATATTTTTTACTGGTACCCTTCAGAAAATTAAATTTGTCATACTATTCGTGTATTAAGTTTGTGCTGAATTATAGAAAACGACATTTAATATCTTAAAAAAATCAGTACTAAGGCACACACACACACAATATGATCAATAATTGAAGAGTTCACAATTCTCTATGTTTATATATACCAGAATTACAAGCACAGAAATCAATCTAAACAGAATCATTAAGAAAATGCTCGCAAGCATTTGCCATTCACTTGATACTTAGATACAAATGAATGCGTCTAAGGTTATCTATGGAAACATTTGTAATAGCTTTTCGAACAACCCAAAGAAGAATATAGTAGTGATCATTGTTTGTGGATCTTGTCTAAATATCTGCTAGTATATTTACATTAAGAGCTAGTGGATCTCAGGTATTATCTAAGACTGAACGGAATTGCTAGTTCACAGTCCATGTTTTTTTATGAAAGGTATAAAATGTCTAACATAACCGAATTTAGTCATTTTCTTCTTAGTTTTTTTTTTTTCTATATCTTTTTAGTGTGTGTATGTGTATGCAATTGCTTGTATCTGTGTTTATTTTGCCCTAAACAACTTGAAAAATAAGAAGTACACCGTTGATGCCACATAAAATGCTCTAGCGAAAATAAAAAAAAATAAAAAAAAAAACGGTGTCACACCTTGTGATTCACTTAAGTTTCTTTATCTTTTACCATGCCACCCACTAAGCCATAAAGGCTTCCTCCCAATCCCCACCCATTAATTAGAAAGAAGCAAACAATATTCGTGACAATGGCAGATGAAAGATGAAAAGTATTCTATTTAATATATTGTACTTAGTATTTCATACTATTGAGAGTAACATTCTTACTTTAATCTGATATTTTTCAATACATTGTGGAATCCATAAAGTGTGCATCAAATCAATCTAGTTGTGAGTTACTAAGTTTACATCAATTTTTGATATCTTCAGATAAAATTTCCCACAAAGTCTTTGATCACCATATGAACTCATTATTTTTCATGCATGGGAAATTATTCCTTCAGGATTCAGGCAAATGGGCTATGGTTCCCATTGCTCTAAGAAAAGTTAGTTCAATCATGACACCAGCTTAAAGTTTAAGGATCCCCGAGTCTTGATTATGTACAATACTTGAAGTCATCTAGGTGAATTGTTTGATTATCCCAAATTATAGCATATTAAAAACTTGTCGGGAATAAAAATAAATAATTTAAATTAACCAAAATGAAATACTTAAAGTAAAGAAGATTTTTATATTATTGTATGTCAACCTTATATCACAATGGGCCATACTCTTTTTTGTGCCTAAGTGAGCCTTTCGTCTGAGGGCTGCCGACTAAACAATGTCAACCTTTATCGGACCAAATCTGTTGGTTCTTAAGGATTGTTCTCTTTACTCTACCCTTCACTGGCTATGAAACAACAACCTACAGAAGAAAACTAAAAACATCATTGCACATTTTGAGGTACAAAACATTAATCGAAATGGAAAAAAGGCGTCAAAACCATACCATATCTAATTATAATCGAAAACAAAGTAATGCGAGTCAATTGAAATGGTTGGATAAGAAGCAAGACAGTGGGAGAGTGGGAGAAATAGCCTTTTGTTTGTTGCTTGGTGTTAATAGAGATGAGGGTGATGAGGAGGATGAGAGTGGTTGTGGTTATTGTGGTGATGGGGCAGAAACAATTTGCTGCAACTAATCGTCCGTCATTAACCGTCAATGACACTTTTACGCCACTTTAATAAACTGGAAAAAATAACAACTAACCAAGGAACCAACAACAATAGCCGAAGGCTTTGGCCAAAGGAGGGTTGAAGTGGTGGAAAAAAAAAAAAAAACTTTGACACCACAAAAACACTAAACCCAACAAGAACAAGAAACATTTAAGAGTATGAGGCGAAACACAGGGAAGTTAAGAAAAAATTCTTACAAATTTGTGGGGAAGTTAAGAAAATTGAACAAAAACAAAAGGCCCAGAACAACAAACAACTTATTGTGGGGGGAAACAAAACAAATATTAGACAGACACACACAAATACTATATGATTAGATTGACAAGACAATGGGGGCGCTGCAACTATAATATTTTCGAAAATCTTTTGAAATCATCATGGGAAAATGGACATGCAGTAACAAACTCAATGCCTACACAGACACCCATACAAGACCAGACTAGTGAAAGCAAGTAGGTGATTGAGAATTAAACATAAAATATCTATAATGAATTCCATTTGTTATCAAATAACTACAATAAACTAAGTAAAGTTTGATTTATATACTCATTTACATGGAAGCATAGAAGTGTACTATGTCATAGCTCCTTAAAGTGTGCTACATTTTTCACATTATTATTTCCAATCCATTCAATATACAAACTAAGAAATCTTCTAGCACACAATGGCAAAATGACAACCGTAATCTAAAACCAATGTTACCAAATTGTGGTCTTAAGAAGTAAAATAAGAAGGTCCTTTACATTATCTCCATATGTTTGCTTCCCTTTATCCTTTTTTTTTTTTGTGCCCATCATTTCATGTTTTTATCCAAACATACATAGACAGACAGACAGACAGTCATGCATACGTATGTGTGTGCATTTGATTGGTCACGTGCAAGTAACGCCTTTATGTCCTTCATTGATTCATTCATTGTCATCCCTTTTATTACCTACCCACCCAGCCCAGCCTACTACTACTACTAGTACTACCTTCTTCCTTGGCACCATCCTTTCTAAGCACATAGAACATTTTCAAAGTGTTGTGATTGCTTGTGATTGTATCGATTACAAAGTGCATTATACCAATGACACATGATGATAAATAACACACAATTTCATGCTCATCATCATGGTTACCTTTTATTTCTTTCCAACCTACCCACATAACTACCTACCTTGTACGAGTATCTACATATCTACCTATTACTATGTATCTACCAATTTTTGTTTGCTATTATAACTTCTTGTTGCATACAATCAAGCGAAGCGAATAGCTCATTTCTTTAATGTGATTTGACTTATAGTCGTCGAGTAGAGTGGAGTGGAGTGGAGTTGGGTTGAGTTGAGTTGAGTCAAGTCGAGTCGCCTTGAACTCAATAGGTTGTTGTGCGTTCTAAAATTAATGTTCCTGACATACATTTAGGCACATTAAGTAATTTATTGTCTTCAGTCATGTGACATAGAAAAATCATTTCCATCAAAAGAAAAGAAAAATCAGAAGTTGCAGTACAAATTTACAATTGAATTTTTCACCGGATTCTCGGTTAAGTGAATAAATGCCAAATGAGATACTGTGTTCGCATGCAATTATAATTTGATTTATTGAATTAAATTAAACATGGTTCGAAAAATTTAAAAGTATTGAGTTTCTGAGTTTTTCTAAATTATTCTAGTTGACTTAAGAGTTCCTTTGCACTGGAGCTAAAAATATGAATTTTAGTGCTGACAGGACCGGAAGTGGTTCTGATTTATAGCTGATTTCTTTTCTGTAATCCATCTGATAGTAAATCAAAGGGATTCGATATCCTTGCCATTTAAGTACTGAATAATCTTCATTAACACTTTGTAACTTCATGTTAAATTTTGTTTAAATGCTTATGCATTAATAACTGACTGGTACCGATGATTCTCTAAGTTTTCTTATTTGTTTACTCATTTCCGCTCTGTTGTTAGATGTTTTTGCCAAATCCATGAAACTACGTGTGCCACATCCGTTCAATTACTCACAAAAATACTATTTCCTATGATGGATCGCGTCTATGCAAAATTGCAATGATAAAAGTTTTGTGCAAATCGAAAATAAAACCAAAAATTAACATAGTAGAATTTGTGTCAAAATCAGTTCGGATTACTTTTCATTGATAAAAGAAATCTAAGCATTCATTTATTTATTCAACTATTTATCTATCTATCTTTACTGGTATGCTATTGTACGTATTATATATCGAAGCAATAAATACAACATTCTCTGTGACAAACAACAATAGGAAAAGTTGTTGAAAACTTTTTGACTTGGGCCGGAAGTAAGTGAAATGAGACAAGCGGAATTAATGTAAATAGTAGTAAGGGAACAATCATGTATCCCTACTATGGTATATGGTATATAGACCTACTAGTAGTAGGTACTATTATATAGTATAAATAAATGAAGAAACGAACAAACGAATAAACGAATAAATGAATGAATGAATGTAAAAAGTTATTGGCAAAGACAAAGTGGAGAAGTGAAGAAGTGCCAAAGGCACAATGAAGTAAAGTGAAGTGAAGTTACCCTACTTTTGAGAAGTGATTGTCTTATTCAATATGTAAACATAGATGTATATACGATATTGTCTAAAATTGGTGCTGATAATACAAAATAAAAGTTGTGTGAGAGTTTCAAATGTTTTTCCTTGTCGTCGTTCCTTTATTCATTTCATTCATACATTTATATTGTTGTTTTGGTTTTTTTTTTTTTTTGGGGAAAGAAAGTTTTCATTGCGCGAAACGATTTTTGCTGTTTTACTTTGCTTTCTCCATATAAACGAAATCATTTTATCGATTTACACTTTTATGTGGTATCAGAAAAGAAGGAAGGAAACAACGAACAAATGAATAAACGAACAAACAATAAAGGAAGAACGAAGGAAGGAAATAAAGTTGAGAGTTTGCATACTCTTAGGCTGGCATCGATGGCATCTATTTACGTGTCTATGTATGTTATGAAGAACTGGAAACGGAAGCACAAACCTGTAATCATCGAGTAATCATCAATAGATAAATAAATAATGCTTTAAGCTTTCGAAATAACAACAAAAGTAAAGTGTAAAACAAATTGCAAACACTTGAAAGTCTGCTCCAAAGCAAACAACAACAAAACAAAATCAAATTCTTAAAGACTTGTACAATCTATCAATCGAATGTTTTCACAAAGTTAAAGAGGAAACCATTCAAAGAGAAAACATTAGCTATTATATACATATATGATAAGAGGATATGAAATAATTACATACACTAAATGTTAGAAGAGATGCTTCACTGCTTTATTGGTCTGAAATGTTGCTCCTTTTGTTGTTCATTAGATTCTAATTTGGGGAACACAGGGTGTTGAGGTGTAACATCTAAGACGATGTGTTCAGAGAGTTTGCAATCTGAGGTGAGATTGTGAACAACTACCCAGCCAAAGTCGTAAGAATGCAAGTGAAGTACACTCCTGGAAAAAATAATAGGTGTGATAATTTTTTTCTCAAACCAGATTGGTTTTTTTTTTTGAACGCATTTAATACCCTGAATATCCACCATTATTCTTGATAAAATTTTTGATTTTTCTGGGCATAGACAATATCAAGTTTCGACAAGTTTCTATAGGAATACTGTAACAGACAATTTGAATATTTTTCCAGAACTGCGTTTTATTTTGACAAACCGTCTTTGAAATTTCACTGCTAAGTTCACTCCAGAGGTTTTCAATATGATTGACTTGAGCACTCAATAAGGTTCGCTTTCTACTGTTGGAACCATGCTTTCACTAATCGGGATGAATGTTTTGGATCATTGTCCTGCTGATACTTATGTCCACAAAAGCGGCATATTATTTTCCATTGTGTCATCAATTCGTATGTTTCGGACCTATGCCTTGTCATTTCAAAACAGTGCTGCTACACTTACGAATCGGTTTTGAGATTGTAAAAGATGTGGTCTAATTGTTTTCGTTACATTTTAAAAAATTTGGGATTCACAGCTACTATTTTGTATATGTATATTTCAATCTCCCCTATTGTTTAAATTATTTAAGTTAAAACAGATTCTGTAATCTTCTGTATAATTAAACGGCAAACACATGTTTTGTGAATCCTTTCCTGCCTAAACCACTAAACCGATTTTGATAAAAAAAATACCAATTGAAAGGTATTCTTCGCTGGATGTGTACAAGCGATTTTATATTTCTGAGACATCAGATCATCGGCATTTATCACGTGATAGATGAGTTTTTCCAAAACAACTTTGTTTGCAGGGAACTTATCAGCACTTAAAAGAAACAAATGTTTTTTCTTGCATGTGGGTCGATTGTGTTGGCCGCGGGTTACCCTATTACAGTAATAAAGTATTACTCAGTTCGCTTCATACATAAAATAAAGAATTATTAAGCTGAAGTATTAAAAGATTTATAGATTTTACTATTTTTAATTTGAGATCTACAACTCAATAAGAAAGGTCCCTAAAAGTGATTACCTTTCTTGAAAACAATATGTAATTTTAATTTTTTGCTTAAAATGTAAATTTTTTTTTTTTTTAAATCAACTCTTCAATATTGTTCCAAGATAAAATGGAATTAATACCATTATTCTATGGAGAATTCTACCCCTTTTTTTAATTAATTAATAACTCAAAGATTAAGCAAGATATTGCTCTTTTGTGAGACCATGAGCCAATATCAAGGCCAATGCTTCGTCCGTAGAGAAACGCTCAGGCTTATCAATGGGTTCTGATATTAATTAGCGGATCTCTTTCGCGTTTTTCGGACAAGTTAGGAGAAACTTAATTACCGCTGCAATGTCAACTTGTCCTAAATTATAAGCAGCAACCATACGCTTGCTGCTTGAATCATTATTGCACATTACTTCTTTCAGAAATTGATAACTTTTGATCTTATTTCTTTTAACTTCTAGCAGTAATTTATATGTAGGACGGCTTAACGAGCCAAGAAGCATGTTTTTTAAAAAGCTCAAGATGTCTTCTAGATTTCTGCGATTTCGATAACAAATTATAACAAAAGTGTCTACCTTTTTCTGTCAAATAGGAATTCCATGTGCTTCTGTTTAATACCGTTCAAAATCACACCGTCTTGGTCAGTTCGATCAGTCACTTTTACCTATTAACCAAACAAGTCTGCATGGTTTAAACTGAGGTTAAGTCCTTAAAAATAAAAATGCGGGAAAAGTGCAAATAAGTGCATATTGAGATAAAATACATCGAAATAAGAATAAATGATTCTACTTGTTATAAGAAGTGGCATAGATATCAAGTGCTATCAAAATTTTGAAGCGCTTAACAGCGATGAGTTTTATTAACAGAGCTGATTTTTTGAGATGCTTTATATTAACACACCATTATAAAGAGACCACTTCAATTTTGTACATATGGAGTACTCCAACACATAATCCGAGCCACAATTATCAGATTCCATTACAACTATTCCGCCAAAATATTATTTTTCTTATCTTTCAAGCACACATCTGTCCTTACAAGCTCTTATTGGGCAGAATTGCATTTAATCAGAATTTTTTGTATGTTAAATTACTTATAGTAATTCCTGATGCAATGACTGAACAAATGTTATTTTGAACACTTTTAATGAACGACTTTTTTACACAAAATGCGAAATATATAACAATAGATGTGAGGTCTTCTTTAGTTGTTCCAGTTGTTGAATTTAATTTAGATACTGAAGAGAATCGTTTTTTTCTTATCCTCGGTAATGTTGGCTTCATTATTTGTAAATGCCTTTTATGTTTCCCGCAAGATCTTCTTTGTTCTTCATATTTAAGAAATAAAGTTCAGCGAGTGTTATTTAAATCCACTCTTTCCTGTCACTTCTAGCGTTCCTCAAGGAAGCCATCTTGGCCCATTATTGTTCATCGTTTTTACAATACAAACGATCTTCCTCTTTCCTTGAATCACTCTCGTGTTCTGGTTTATGCTGATGATGTCAAACTCTGCCTTTCATTTAATGATATCCTTTCGTAAGTCAGATTGCAACTAATTTCACTGCATTCATGGTGTTTATGCAATCTTCTAAGTTTAAACTGTTCAAAATGCATGTTTATGACATTTCATCGACGGAAGTCTCATTTATTTTCTTACTCGATTGAGAACAATCCATTGGCAAGTGTCTATACTTTAAGTGACCTCGGATTCATGACATTTCTTTAAATATAAATAAAGCTAAAAGTATTTTTGGTTTTATTAACAGATGGTCTAAAGAATTTACTAATCCCTATATTACCAAGCTTCTTTATATCTATCTAGTCTGTCCAGCACTCGAATACTGTTCATGCGTCTGGAGCTCTCTATACAACATACATCAAGACCGTATTGAGTCAGTACAGAAGCAATTCCTTCTTTTTGCACTTCGTGGTTTAAATTGGAACCCTGATGTACGTTTGCCTTAATACTCAAGTAGGTTTCTTCTTATAGATGTTTCTTCGTTCAGTAATCGCCGAATTTCTTTAGATATAAGCTCGTACCACTAGAAATTTTGTTCTTCTTGCTCTAGGTAACTAACTTGGAATCATATTATCCATTGTATTATATGTTAATTACAACAAAATGGTTTCACATCCTCTCTCCTGAGATTTCGCCCACCGTTTCATAGCACTTAAGTCTATCATCACACTTGTTTACAATAGTTTATTACAAGCTACGTTTTCTAAAATCGTACACATATATTTATTTTGTTGTGTTATACTGCATTTAGACACCGTGTTCTGATTATGCGAGTTCTGGTTAGCCATTCACCGTCACCGTAGCGAATTGCGAGTTCTGAACAGCTGTTTTTTGTTTTGATTATACACACAAATGGAACGTTGTGGGAATTGTGAGAAATAAAAATTTAAATTTTGTGAAAAATACATGATTTAGAACATTTTGCAGTGTTTGCACATAGTTCTGGCAGCTCTCATTTTCATTTATAAATTAGAATTTTAATTTTTAGAAATTACAAAATAAAAAACAAAAACTACAAATTTCGTTCATTTTCCCTGTGGTTGTAGTTTGAACTCGAGTTCTGTGCGAGTTCTGCTTTGTGTGGATGCATTATAAGTATTGAGTGCGTTTCTATTTAACTATTTGTATATTCTGATATTCTTAATCATGTATTTTTCACAAAATTTCAGTTTTAATTTTTTATACACGTGTGTGTATAGCCAAAACAAAGAAAAGCTGTTCAGAACACACCAGAGCTCACTGTAGACGCAATACCAGAACTCTCAACTTTTTACTCAGTGTAGAAAGGCTTTAATCTATTAAGATCGTTTTCCAAATTTCACTCGTCTTATAAATGTTTTTATTTGAAAAATATGGCAGTGGAAAGTACTTTCTGCTCAAGCAACGCATCTTCTTTGGCTTTTCAATGCAAAAGAATTTATCTTTAAATTACCCAGTCAATTGCTTGTATGGTAAAAAGAAGTGTTAGTTTCTGTTTCTGAGTTTATCAGCCGGGGGCAGTTTCACGCTTCTTTTTTTTTTAATGTATCTTGTTGTATAGTCCTGTTTTATTAGAATTGAAAATGCAATCAAGTGAATAGAAATTCAAAGAAAAACAGAAAATGATTGTGCTCCATTGTTATTGCTGTTTCTAGACTCCCCATGCTATTTGGAGAAGCAAATGCTGTTTCACTTGCACCACCATTGGAACCAACTCCAGTTTGGCTCAAAGTTGTCCTTCCATTTTTTTCCAATTCAGTTTTCACTTTATTATTAATTTTCTTTTCTTTAATTTGTATTGCTTTTTTTACTCATTTTTGCAGCTCAAAATCTTTCGTTAAGAACAATTGATAGCAAATTGCAAACTTTCCGTCTTTTCTTGTTTGAAAATGCAATAAATCAACTGACTGCCATTTAAAATTAATTTTCAAATTATGGTAATTGAATGCTATTATGCGGAAATTGCATGTAATTGGTTTGCTTACAAGCAACTCATTTTTCCTATGTAAAATTTATGATTTAAAATACGAAAATGGACAACATGTTTTGCATTAATGAATGAAAAAAATTCTACAAAAAACGGAGAGATATTTGTTTTAAAGCCATTTTTCTTCCTTCAAAAGACATAATTCGTACTATTGAGTATGAGTATAAAAATTGAAAAATTTCTCAGCATACTCTTTATTGGGGATAGTAAAAAAAAAGATAATTAAACACATTAATTTGTAACAAAATTATGTTAGTTGAACAACTTAAGGAAAATGTAATTTTCACATTTTCCACAATTTAATGACTTTTCAAAGGCGAAAGTAAGTGCAAAAACTTTTCATTTGCAGCATTCATTGGTCTGTGACTCCCTAAGACTAAGACTACGACTACTTTACTATACCTACACTTTACTTTACTTTACCCAAAACTAACAAGGATGAAGTTGCCAATTGCAGTTGTTGTATGTTGTTGTTCTATTGCCAACTATCAACGCCATCTATCAGGAAAACGTTGAGTTCAGCTAAGTTGAGTTGAGTTCAGTTGAGATGAGATGAGATGATTTGGGTAGAAAGGGAATGAATTGAGCTCAGTTGGGTTGAGTTGAGTTGAGTGGAGTGGAGTTGATTTTGGTTGAGTAGAGTTGAGCAAAACTTGACTTTGGTGTTCAATTTTGTAAGCATGTGTACTTTAAACTTTTCCAAAGTCCACTACAAACTATGACTCCATCTTTATTTCCATCTCCATCTTATGGCATTACTACTTGTCTAATTTTTTTCTGTTTTGCGAACCTTCCTTCATTCACTCTTTCAATCAAGTGACTTTAGTTGTCGGCTGCTTGAACTTTTTACTTGAAAATTGTTCTTACAGAACATTATTGTACATAAGTAAACGAATGAACGACGGAGCATCGCATCGCATCACATCTTGTCCTGTAAACGAAAGTTCAAAATGATTCAATTAATTATTTTCCGATATATTTCTTTCTTTCCATCTTTTATCTTCCTGATTTCTTTGCTTCTTTTGTCTTGTCCTTTGACTTAGTCTCAATTTTGTTCATTCTTAAGATTCCTTTGGATTCACTTTGGTTTGGTTTTGACGCTTGTAAGTGGTGAAAATAATTGAGGAAAGATAAATTATTGTTTGACGAAAAATTTTAATTGCTTACTATAGTACATTTGTAATGTTGTTTATTATCTTTTACCCTAGACTCTATCATCATCATTATCATTATTCTTATTATACTTATTTCTATGTATTTGTAACATGTTTATTATTATCATTTGTGTTCTTCTTCTACTTAACTTGGATAATTGAATTGAATTCATTCAGTGGAGGCAAATTTAATTGTTTTAAAATTTATGTTGAGATCTTCCAGATTTTCTTCAGATTTTCCTTTATTCATTTAACCCTTTCTTTACGTTAATTGAAAAGATTAACTCAAACATGTTATTCTATTTTATGTGGTTCTTGATTTATATGTATGCTCAATTGAAAACATTATTCTATTTTCGTTGAAAATTGTATGCATTCATTTTACATAATTTAATACTTTTGTGGTTGTTTCAATTTATGAATTATGAATTGAAATATTCAGATTTTGTTAAGTGAATTCATAATTTGACATATCAACAAATGAACAAATAAGCTAATGAAAACGATTGAATGCCAAATGAATATTTGATTGCAAAATACATTCATTATTTGTCAAATAATTACGAGTATGTCAAATTTTAATTAAAATGAATAATTATTTCAATTATGGTTGCATAAATGATGATGATTCTCTTAATGATGATAATGACGATGATAGTAATGTTATTGTTGATTCATAAAATATGCAAAAGCAGTAGGTAGATTCGTTCATTTAGCCGCAATTGTTGCATTTTGTTTTAAATTAATAGAAGCCTAAATGAATTTACTTATGCGTATATTTTTCACATAATAAATTGGTCAAAATTATTGTAGATAAGTTAAAAAATATTTGATGAATGGAAACAATTCAACAAGATCAAATTAGATGTTTTTATTATTTTATTTAATTTATTCATTATCCTACCGACTAAAAAATCGCCTATCGCTCTAGATCCTCTATGACATCTCTGCAGATACCACAGAACAGATCCGCAGTGTGTCCAAACCTGTGAAGATTATAACTTTTTGTTTGATGATCTGGAAACATATTCGTCTTTAGTTGTTTAAACAGAAAATTTGATAAGCTTCTGGTTCTTACTGCATTTGCAAATTAAATTTTGGACTCTTCCTCTAATGAGACTTAATTTGCAATACTATAATCATTCTCATCCTTTTTGTCGCTCCACAAAATCTTTTTCTTGTTTGAAAATAAAAGCATAAAACAAAAACCAAAATCAAAATAAATTTATTTTATGTCTAAAAATATTTATTAACATAAATTTCTATAAGCAAAATTCAATTGCAATTTCTTTTTTGGGAGAATTAAAACATATATAAATCATCATCATCATCATCGTCATTATTTTTATCATTTTCATTATTAAGACTAAGACTTGCCATAGTTGATAGAATCTTTAAGAGGCGAGTATTGGTTATCCTCATCATTGACTCCCTAACAAACCAATAGACTGTGGTATTTTCCTTTAGCGCATATAAAACAGGGTGGATGACAGTGATGATGATGATGATGATAGTAATCATGATGATGACTCAATAAAAGGGGGTGTTTATTAAAGATGTTCTTGTTTCTTTTTGGATTTCTTGATTGGTTTTTTTCCTATGCTTCATTATGGCTATCATAAAAATCCTTGTTGCGGTATCCTTTTTTTCAATTTCAACTTTTTCACCAACATAAAATTATGAAACGTGCCTAAAAATGAAACAGAATTCATTTAAGTCAATTTAATTTTTGTGATTAGAGCTTCAGTCTCGTTGATGTAACTTAAAACTCATTTAATTAAAATTAATTGAAATTGATTAATTATGAAAGGAAAAAGATACATGGGTTATGGGTTATAATATTATACAATATTGAAAAATGAAAGGGTCAATTGATGAAAAATACGTAAGTCAGTATATATTAAAATCAAAACCACAAATTAATTTTCTTGTTAAAATCAAACTAAAAAAGCATCGGTTAGTCAACAAATTCTTGTGGAAACTTATGGCGAGTTTCGAGTTCCAACCATCAAGACTTGTGAGCGCTGGTTTCAATGATACAAAAGTGGTGATTTCAATGTGAATGACAACGAACTAGAAAATCGATAAAAAAAAGTTTAAAGATGATGACAGAGCAATTTGAATGCCACTAAGAAGGCCGTTTCCGATCGTGTGATATTCATGGGAAGGATACGGTTGGAAAATGGGTTCCACACGAACTGAGCGAACGGCAGATGGAAAAATGAAAAACTGTGTGCGAAATGCCACGAAAGAATGGGATACTTGCATTTATTCTGCATGGTCAATATTGGTTTGAATACACATTGCCCTAACTTCTTAGGAAATTAAATTGCTATTGTTTTATAAACGTTTAAATTTGTTTTTATTTTCAATCATTTAATATAGGATAGATAGTGATAGATAAGTTCACTCTGAAGTTCCTTGAGGATTCCATAGCATGATTCTCCTTTCCAATATAAAGCGGTATCATCAGCGAGTACTTCAGTCTTCAAACATAGGAATGTCATGAGTGTAGATATCATGTAGGACAGACCCTAGCTAAGATTATTGAGGAACATCAGCACAAATAAATTTTTTAACGGATTGACTTGACGAAGAATCTGTCAGAAAAGAAGCTTTAAATTGTAGTAGCGAGGTACGTTGGTGTATTTGTTCTCAATAATTAATGGATCAGAGGTGGGTTTGTGTGAGCATTCAGCCTGTCATTGTAGCGACTGTTGTGTAGATTAATTTCGTCCATAATTGTAGGCATCCGAAGGTCGTTGTGAATTGCAAAATTCCGATCATTCGTGATGCTTTGTTCTGCAGAATTTGGACTTTTTTATACTTGATGCACAGGCAGTGCCTCAGAGTTGCATTCCATGTCCAGGAGGGACGAACAATTGTTTTCCAGTCGGGAGTCATTCCTAGATTTTTAACACGGTCAACTTGCGGAATGGAAGTTCATTTTAGTCAAAAATATTCTTTCAAATATGTTGGAAAATATGGGCAGCAAACTTATCGGTCTGTACGATTCGACATGATATTCCGGCTTACCAGGTTTAAATAGTATAATGATCTCAGCACACTTCCACCGTGAGGAGCAATATAATCTTCCAAAACAGTTTAGAGTTATTATCAAGTTTAGACAACTTATGATTCCAGCTTACATTAAAATATCTGCCTTGAATACAAAATTTTATTTGTTTATCGGAGGAGGTGTATATACTATGTATAAATATGATTCCATTTCTTAGGATTTATTTTTAATTTTAAGTTAAGTGATTTCCATAACAAGAATGCCAAAAAGTATGCAACGACTGAATAAGTGAATGGAGGATGCCTCACATGAATCCTTTTTGGGACATGCATACAAGTTAACAAATGTTTTAATGGTTACCACCAGGCTATGATAGACAGACAGCAAGAAGTACTCTTCATGATGATAACGATGTGATGATGATGATAGTGTTTGTGATGATGATGGCGATGGTGACACTTGACATTTTCAATTTAGTAAAACGTTTTCCAAAACAACAACATATTTCCCTTTTCATATTCGCAAACACAGAAACGCATGCATAAAACAAAATGGCGTTAACAAAAAGCAAAAAAAAACTGAAAGAAAATAAAAAAAGGAATATGCCCAAAGATACAAAATGCAAATATTGCAGTCGACTTTTAGGCGGTTGTCAAACGCACTAAAGCACGTATCGTGACAGCTTTTCAATGGCATTAATTGTTTGTGCAACGCCATGCAAAATGACAACAAAAACCACCAACAACGACCAACTGCAAGCAAAAAAAAATCATAGGTACCTTGAAATGTAAAACACCAAGAAATATGCAACACTTTTTGTGCATTGTGTAGAATCATATGGTTTCGACATTTAAGGAGAGTGACTCATAGTAAAAAAAAACAGATACTACAATGGATATACCTAGTATATACCATATATGGATGGATGGATGTATGCCATGAAGGTGAATGTTTGTGCAAAGAGCAGCATGTATAAAGGAACACATGTCACCAGACACATGCATTCACACAGATATACTCAGTTAGAGCGTCATGCCTGCCATGAAGTTTATAACTTCCGCTTGGCTTTGTCAACTTCGGCGTCAATTTCCGGCATGCGAGCATTTTCATGCCATTTACGCTGATGTCGCTATATTGCTGTAGGCTATAGATGCATATCTACACAGATACTACTATATATATTGTACATGTATTGTATTTGGGTATATGGATATGCAACAGTAACACTCATTCTAACAGTTATAGACTGCAGTAAAATATACTTTCCGGACTATGGAATTACCTGTTTTGTCAGCAGCTGTTATTCCAACATCTCCAATAACAACAAACGCCCGAACGTATGCTAATTAACAAATGCCAACATCTAAATGCGCTTACTATCTGCTCGTTATACTAGTATGTGGAATTTTATGTTATGAAAATAGAACCTATATTTTCAATAACTCAGCATCCCAGTTAACTGATGAAGCCAGGTTGATAAAGTTCACATAATCATGGTTCAATTATATTTCTATTTCGGTGAATGGAACATACTAAATTTCAGTGGAACCGAAGACAATGTGTATTTTGTTTTCTATTTTCTATCTTTATTCTTTCTTACTTAGACTGGTTGGCTAACAATTTTCATTTGATTTTGTTGTTGCTTTTGTTATTGGTATTACTTTCGGTCAGTTTCACTACTATTTTTCTTGCCCTTGTTTTTCTATGATGTTCCTTCTCTTAGAACTACTTTCTTTTTGCCTTTTTTATAATTCGCTCTGAAAGTCAAGCCGAAACTCATTTGAAATTCATGCGGCCACTCACTGGGTGCATAAAGCAATCAAATCAACCGCAAGCGCAAACACTCACCACTGACACATACTCGGCTTCCCAAAGAAGATACAAAGATATTTTCAAACTAACACAGCCACACTGATACACACATCTGCAGAGCCATGTGTAGATACGGGGAATGTATGTACATACTTGTATATGTGTAAAGTCTTCAATTGTTGGTTTATCTTGCTCACGTTTTTCATGTAAATAATAAATAAGATACACTTACTTTCGCACACACTAAATCTGAATAACAAAAGAACCCCCAAAAGAAGATTCAAATATAAACAAAGAATTGCAATAATAAAGAATATGTGTGAAGAATGAGAAAAACTTTGCAAAAAATAAAGAAATGTAATATTTTAAATTTGGGGCTGAGAATGGGAATGCATTCTATCAACTTTGTTGACATTGCCCATCATAACAAAAATATGTGAAAAATTGAGAATGTGTGCAAGGGTTATTACCTTTTATTAAAGAAAAAATTTACTCATTAGTACTACACTTACACTACATAGTTTGTACTACAAACTATACTTACATAGTATATGTAGTATGCATTGTGATAACCAAAATGGATGAATAAAATTATTCTTTATAAACGAAAATTTTTCAGCTTTTCATCTTCTATCTGTTATCTCAACGAATCGTAAATTAAACCGGCTTTACTAAATAGTTGCTCGCTTGGAACCGACCCTGGCGGCAACGATAAATAAGCACGTTCGATGGGAAAAACAGTTTGAAACTTATTATTAAATTTCTACCATAGCAAAGGGTCTTCGTTTGGTGGAAGCCGGTTTTGGGTATTATACTTATTTTTCGATGATTTCCATACTGGTTTCATTACTATATTCCTCATTGTCACTGCTCTTTTCTAGCATGTCTGCCAGATTTGGGTAAACACTCGTATTCGGTTCATCGTCAACTCGATGCAATTCAATCCTAGGTCTCTTGGTGACAGATGCAGATGACGACAGCTTCACTAGAAAACTTTAATTTGTACCTTGGGTCCAATACAATGTCTGGCTTGGAAGACTACAAAATATAGAATTTATGTCTTTAATTAGTTTTTTTTTTTTTTCGAAATTTTGATGACATCGCATGCAATGACAAAATGTAAATATACCACCCCTAAAACTTCTTTAAAAACATGCGGAGGTGGAGATACAAGTTCTTGTGGATGTTCTGCAGATGCGGAGACGGATGCGAAGTTCCGTTATAACCCTAGTTTGGTCATTATATGTACAAAATTCAATTTTTTTCAACTAATTTCGCTAATTTGATATATTGATTCTTCCCATTGATTTTGATTCAAGATATGCAGCACATAAACTAATAAAAATGTATTTCCATAGTCTTTCATTTTTGGACAAATTAAAAATATGAATTACTTACACATAAACATTAATAGATACCATACTCTTCACGCTCCCTTGAATGAGCATGCAGAAATATTATATTAATGATTTGACTTATGTTTATGGTAGAGTCAGTATTCATACTAATTTCAACATACCAATAGTAACATGTTGGATGGTGCATGACTATTAGTATGAAATATGTGTCACATGTAGATGGCGCATGGCGAACACATTTATTGGGACCTATACGATCCATTAATGCTAGGATCTTGAAATTAACATGGTTAGTGAATATAGATCAAACACTTATAGTTGGATAAGACAAAAAACGAAAAAGTTTTTCTAATAAGAACATTATTTTTATTTTTTTTGGGTTTGTATGGGAGGTAGCCCTCCTAGTTGTCCGATTCGGCTGAATGTACAGCATATAGTAAAAAGAGAACTTCATGCAAAATTTCAGCTCTCCAGCTTATTCAACTCGTCTCATCGACCTGATCAAGAATATATGTACCATTGGGTTCTCCGATGTCTCCTTCTATGTGTTACAAACTTCTTGACAAACTTTTTATACTATTTTCACTGTTTGATGAGTATAAAAGAAACTGTTGCATATGACCAGAGATGTGAAAAATAGTTTATCAAAAGCATTTAAATGCAATATGCGTATGCTTGGCTATTTTCCCATTTCAAATAAAAATGCAAAATGGTTTCCAAAAAAAAAGTATTTAAATGCAAAATGCAAATATAGGTATTTTCAAATTAGGTTTGTCAAATAAAATGCTTTATTTCACAGATTTTTCTTCCTTTTTTTTGTTAATAATAAAAGGTGATTCATTTAGAAGTTTTTTTTTTTAAATTGTAAATAAAACATCAAAGAGAAATTGGATGGTCGAATCTGTATTAAGTCTTGAAAGAACATTCTCTGACATTTACTTTTTGAAAATAATTTCATTCAGATGTTGACCGCGACTACGCCGTAGATGGTCCATTCTGGAGGTCAAATTTTGGATCACTCTTTCCAACATTGCAACCAGCATCTGCCCAATTACGTGAGCGATGTTGACTTCCAAGTCCTGGATCGTAGCTGACTTATCGGTAATGTTAGAAGGGGAAAATCAATAAAATGATATTGATTAGAACGTAAAAATTTAACAGAACATGATAAACAAGAGCGTTTGTTGTCCTTGCATGCAGAAAACATTTCCTATTTGCAGTCGCGTAATAAGAAGAATAACCATACCAGTGGATCTTCACCATTACCCGGGCATATTGTTAAGTACGAATTGCAAATTGGCTCCAGCAATAGCGACAACAAATCTGTCAAAATTAAAAAGGAGTGCAAAGATGGTAGACATGGCAAACATGTTTCTGTAAATGATGTTAATTCTATAAATGTTGGCATTTTAAATACAACTATACCATCTCCATCTTTCATCGTCAAAGGGGAAAATCAATAAAATGATATAAACTACAACTAATAATACATATGAAGTCACCTAAATGTAACAATTTGATTCAAAGTAAAAACACATTACCATCTGTTAATTGGACTGAACTTCTACTGACTGATTTGATAAACAAAATTATTTAAACGAATTCTTATTATGAAACAAAAAAAAAATAAAAAAATAACTTCAAAAATACTAAACTCAAATAAAATTTCCAAATATATTAAATAATTAAATAAAACAAATTGCAATAGCATATTGACACGATACAAGGAATTCAGTTGATAACAGACCCAGTCTTAATCACAACGACGAAAATAAAAGAAAAATCAAATTTAATATCAAATAATAATTTTCCTAAGTTAAAATAAGACTTGTTTTTAGTGAACATGAACCCAAATGTTCTTTAAATAATAAAATCAGATAGAATATAATAAAATTTAAAAAAATAATAATTTGTGTACCCTCAAAAAACATATTACAATTTAATATAAAGAACAAAATAATATATCGTAAAAAAGGCAAATTTTAAAATTATAAAATTCATTGAATTGCTACCTTGAGATGGGAATTATTAAATTATTAAAATGATATGCTCATACAATTATTCTGTACCATTAGCATATTTTTTTTTTTTTAATTTCCCAATTGTTTTTGTATTTTTATCTATTAATATTAGACACTTTATACATGTTGCTGAAAGGGTTGACATTAATTTTTTGAATACATCTAGACAAAAAATTTTTTAGATTTATAAACGATTAGAAATTGGAAATTTGTTTACTAAATACTTTATAGTGCTAGATCTACTGGCCTTGTCCTTTTAAGCCGTCTGGTTCTTGTGAGTTCATCAATAGGAAGATTACTTATATCGTTGTTTACATGGTTTGCTAGTTTTATTTGGTGTTTTCTGCTCATTTTTTTTATTACTTCATTCACTGGTGGTATTCTTAAGTCACGATGAATGTCGTCATTTCGGATATACCATTCAGCATTGATTAAAATTCTTAATATTTTTGATTGTTGTCCTTGTAAAAGTGTTGTTGACTTTGCTGTGCCCCATAGCTGAATTCCATTAGTCCAGATGGGTTTGATAATGGTCTTATATATTAGTAGTTTGTTGTCAGTTGATAAGGTTGAATTTTTCGAGAGAAGCCAATATAATTGTCTGAATTTTATTTTGACTTGGTCCCTTATCTTTTGAATGTGAAATTTCCAATTTAATTTGTTGTCTATATGCATTCCTAGATATTTTGCAACGTTTTCAGTGGGAATATCCGTCTGGTTGATTTGGAGCTTCTGTGGTTGGTATCTTGTCCTCGTTGGGTAAATTACATGGACAGTTTTTTGTTCATTTATTTTGATTTTCCATTTATTGAACCAGGTTACCATTGTGTCTATTATTAGTTGCATATCTAATGTAGCTTTCATTAAGTCTATGTTGGAATGTAAAAGAATGGTGTCATCTGCAAATGTAGCGATCATTGATGATTCGTCTGTGGGGGTAGGTATGTCTGCTGTATATGAGTTGTATAGTGTGGCCCTAGAACGGTTCCTTGTGGAATTCCAGCTTTGATTTTTCTTAACGATGATTGACAGTTTTTGTATTTAACATAGTAAAAAGTATACCATTAGCAAATAAATTAAAATGGGATAAGTAGGAGTCCGACTCACACACGAAGGGTCAATATGACAAAAAACAAAATAGTGTTTCTAATAAGAACCTTAATTTGAATTTTGAATTTAATGGATGGTGAATATGGGTCACATTCTTATAATGTCTAAATTTCTGTTTGTAAGGACAAAGAACAAAAAAGTTTTCCAAATAAGAACCTTAAATTTGAATGAGGGTTTGTATGGGAGATACCTTTCCTAATAATTCTACGATCTTGAAATTTTCATGGTTGTTAAATGCTGATCACGCACCTATAGTGTCCAAAATTCAATTCGATAAGACAAAAAACAAAAAAATTTTTTTTAATAATAACCTTGATTTGAATTTTGATTTGTATTATCTACCTATTACGGTTCCTGAGATAGAGTTCTCTAATGAATGGACGAACGGAGATTGTAGGCTTAGTAATAGAGTCCCGTTGGAACCCTTTGGGTACAGAACCCTAAAAATGAATCCCTAATAGTGTTGCTAAGCGCCAAACTCTAGAACGCCGGGGCCGATTTTGATTTATTTTTTTTTTTTTTGTACTCATGGGGTTACCTAGGTGGTTATAAGCTACATTTGGATCCGATAGGTGGCGCTGTTGTCCAAATACATGCATTTTTTCATTTGGCGCAAAATGTACTGAAGCGATTTTAATAATATTTATTTTTAAAGAACAAAGGAATCTTAATGCAGCAAATTGCATACTTAGTTTTTCAGTTTTATATATGTATTTACTAATTGATCCGACTTAAAAAAAAAAAAAGAAGAACTTTGTTCTAGGTGAACCAATTTTAGTGATTAATTCTTTATTTAAAAGCTGGTGCTTTGCATGTAGTCCACTTATAAATTTGATCAAGATTTGACCAGTAGGTTTTGAGTTATCCTTAATAATACGCGTTACATTTGCGCTACTTGAGGGCGGTTTTTTCTTTTGTTACTTGTACTAAGTTTTTGTAAACCCCTGCAAGGTCAAGCATATAACGTTTTTTTACGATTTTTCGTTGTTAATGCTGTGCTTCTTCTTGAATTTTCTTTGGTTGCTGTTATTGTTGTATTTTTTATTCATTATTAACTGAGTACGCAGAAGTGTATTGCTAACGAAACCTTTTTTTTATTATATTTGAAAAACCATGCACAAACATATTTGTTCGGTTTTTCGTCGTTAATCTTACTTTGTTGCTTGTTAAATTTTTTGTTGCTGTTGTTATTGGTGTATTTTAACGAGAATATATTGGTGTTTTTGCAATTCAAAAAATTGAGAGAATCCATTTTGTTGTTGTAGCGACATATCTCTTATCTTTGTACAATACATACTTATATCTAAAATATAATTGCACCAATCGATAGCTATAGGATCAACGAGATGTTTATCATAAGTGAAGACTGTGATGCATCGCGGGTGGTAGAGTGGGAAGCGCTGCAAATTCAATTTGCTGTATAAATTTTAGATTTTTAGATGAAGAAGAAAAACTATTATGGTGGGAATCAAAAATTCTTCATATATGCAATACTTATTTGAACCTCTCTGTAGCCAATTCCTCTTTAACGAATTTTCATATAAAAATACTCCCCCCTTTTACGAATTTATTTAAATGCAACGTATGTGTGTATTCTAGCTAATCTTATGCTCGAAATCTCGATGTATCTCGTATGCCAGTTGTTTCATACATTACATATCACAGACCTATCTATTGTATATATCGCTCATTTACTGCAAGACTGTTATAACTCTAAAATCACGATGTTACTTTTAACAAATCACAATATAACAAAATTTACCTTTATAACGAAAATAAACGTAATTTGTTCCGCCCAAAAAATGTCGAAAGAGATCTTATAGAAATTATGTTAGAAAAAATAAACGGACAAGTTCAAACTTACATACTTCGGAGAATCGGAAACCTAAAAATTTTTGTATACAAAATGTGGTAGGCTTACACTTCTGCACGATCCAATATGTACCGATTATAAACATAAAAAAAATAAAAATGGTAAAGATAAAAATATAATATACACACAAAATTGGATGTATGTAAATACAAAAGTTGCTTATGGATTTCGAAACTGCTTAACCGATTTTTATGAAATTTTCAGAGAATTTCTAGCATAGTCAAGAGAGTTTATCAGTGGTGCAAATCGGACTTGCTGTTGTCGAGAAATCGGTGGATTAAGTTTCGCATATAAAGCCTAGAAGCATATTTTAAAATCAATCAAATCGCCTTTGTCAAATATATCCGGTAATTATGTCAATATTAATAATTGAAACGTCTGATTTTTCAAAAGTATTTCAATTGCTGAGCAATGTACTACAATTAAAAAAGGAACAGCTTGACGCACTAATATCACGTGGCTAGAATAGAAAAGCACGCCGGGTACGCTAGTTAAGAAATAAAATTCAAAACATGCAAACTAATAATCGTTATCATAAATGTTTAGGCGCTTAGTATAAAAACGTACCTCGCACTTTATCCAGTTAGATATTTTGCTATGAAATGAGCTTCCGCCCCTAGCATCGATTTGTGGTTAATGTTAGCGGACGAAACATCCATTTGCTGTTTGCAGCAGTTCTAAAACAGAGAAGTAGTCCAGAAATATTCCTTTTTGATGATCGATCGCATTAAAACAGCTTTTTTACCACCAACCGAAAACATGGAATTGGTTAACAAATCCAATCAATATAAAAACGGACCAACCACGGGTAACACGAAGTGGCAAATTAATGCATGACTTCATTGATCACTCAGACACTGCTGGTGCCAGCATACCTATGGATCTAGTTCTGAAGTGACAGTCATGGCGAAGGAGTGTGACAAGGCTGAAAACCTTAGTCTTTTTCACGCTACGCGGCTTGATTAATATATACAAATTGATTTGTGATTCCATATTATTCCATTTCATACAAATTGGGCAACATATAGACAAACTTAAATACTATAAAAATAATTTGTTTCTCATATCTTATATCCAACAAGTAATGCTTGTAAATATATAAATATGTTATTGTAGAAATTATGTGTCTCGGAATCGGCTCTACCAATTTGTTTATGTTGTGTTCGCCCTTTTACTGGGGTGGTTCAAGAAAAAAGAAAATTCGGAAAAGACAAAAAGAAGAGCCGATAATAGGAAAATCCAAATCAAGGTGTGCAAGTGAGATGGCACATGACATGGTTGTCAGATGAGAATAATTCCTTAATGTGTTGAGTGGTGCAAAGTTGCCATAAGAATAAGTTATTTATGAAATTACTTTGCATATCTTGGCATTTAAAAACCTTATAAATCAGTAAAATATACACAGGTGATTCGTATCTACATATTTTCCAAAAAAAAACACGTATCCTGGTTCTATATATAAAACCGCCAACAACAATACAGATTTCATTGCTCCTCCTACTATAGATCTGATAGATAAAATGGTAGACTTAATTAAAACGGAAGTAACTGCTGCACTTGAAATTGCAGTTCCAAGAAAAACATCTAAGCAACTCTGCAAAAAGTTACCTTACCATATCTCTGAGCTCATTAAAATAAGAAATATAGTCAATAGACGTTAGATAAGAACAAGGCAACCTATATATAAAACTCAGTTAAGTCACCTTAAACATCAAATAAGATGTCAAATCCATGCTCATAACAACAGTACTTGGAACAATAAGCTTGCGAACCTAGATAAAAATTCCAAAAGTTTCTGGAAAATAACTAAATTAACTAAAAACAAAAATGTCTTTATTCCAAGCTTTCAATACAATGACAAAACGTATTCTACTCGACAAGAAAAAGCCAATATACTTGGAGAAATATTTCAAGAAACACATAATATTACGGACTCTCTTTCTGATAGTGAAACCATTAGAACGATCAAGAGTTCCATCAGTGATCTTGATAACCATCGATCATTTGATGTGCCTTCTGTATCAACTAATGATATTAAGAATATTATCTTTTTGCTTGAGACGAAGAAATCTCCAGGTCCGGACAATCTTCCAAATATATGTGTAAAAAACCTCCCACTAAATGTAATCCGTTTTCTCTCACTCATCTTTAATTATTCACTTCAAATTCGTTATTTTCCCCAATCGTGGAAAGTTGCAAAAATCATACCCATTTCCAAACCTGGAAAACCACCAGATTCACCTGAGAACATCAGCTTGTTATGTTGCTTTTCAAAAATATTTGAAAAAATCTTGAAGGCAAGACTTAACTCTCATCTCGAAACAAATTCGATTATACCTGCAACTCAATTTGGTTTTCGGTCGCATTTAAGTTGCATAAACCCTCTTCTAAAGCTCAAAAAATTTATAAAACAAAATTTGCAAGATAAAAAATCAGTCGGATTGGTTGCCTTAGATATACAAGCAGCTTTTGATACAGTATGGCATGATGGTTTAATACATAAACTAATGGTTACGAATACACCTATCTACTTAACAAAAATTGTTCAAAGATTCGTCACAAACAGACACTTTTTTATTGAATTAAATGGCATTCAATCGGATACTAAAACCATTAGTGCTGGGGTACCGCAAGGATCGGTCTTAGGACCGATACTATATAACTTATATATCCATGATGTACCTGTATTTAACAACTGCACTGTTTCTATCTTTGCAGACGATACTGCGCTTTATTGTGCAGGTACAAATTACATCGCCATACACACCACCCTCCAAAGCTCGTTGACTGAACTAAATTTATACTATAAAAAATGGAAAATCATGCTAAATGTCAATAAGACTAATGCTATTTTCTTCACAAGAAAAAGGAAAAGTGAATATTTGCCAAATAGTAATCTAAACTGCAACAATACTGACATCCTTTGGTTAAATAGCATACGATATCTTGGCTTACATTTAGATAGGAAACTTACTTTTAATGTTCATATCGGGAAAACTCTGGATAAGATTAATAAAACGATATGCACACTCTATCCGATCATAAATCGCAAATCAAAACTCTCACAGCACAATAAACTCATTATCTTTAAATCAATATTTAATCCCATTTTAACGTATGGTTCACAGGTCAGGGGTGATTGTGCTATAACACATATAAAAAAACTTCAAATCGCACAGAATAAACTACTCAAATTGTTACTGAATTTACCATACTACTATTCGACTAGTCAATTACATCTAAAATCAAACATTCAAAAAATTGAAGAAAAAATCTCTATTTGTAACTCAATCTTTAATAATCGCAATTTACTTATATAGGGTTTACACTATGTATATAAGTTTGCGCATAACTGGTACTTGTATCTCTAGTCTATGATTAGAGCTTACAAGTACCAGTTAACTAGGTTAGTTAAGTCAGTTTTAAGTGTTCGTTATCTAAGGTTTTTTCCCATTTTTCCTTAGCATAAAATGTGTACAAATATATATAACTTATTTAATAATTGAAACAATTTTTCAGTAGCTAAGTAGATTAAAAAAAAAAAAATAACAATACAAATTTGTTTCAATTTTTTCATTTGGCTTTACAATATATGTATGTAACAATTTCTTCTTTTGTTACCAAAATTCTGTGAAAAATTGGAATGAAAATTATATTTAAGGGATTACAAATATTTCTGGTAAAGAAGTTTTGGATTTTATTCTATGATTACACATACTGATTGTACTACAATGCATATGATTAGTTTGAGAAAAATATTTGGTTGGGTCTTTTTTTAATATTTTAATATTTCCCATCTCAAGACATCAATTCAATACAATTCATTAAATTTTCGTTCAGAAAAATGTCTCTTTTTTTTTTATATTTTTTTTTATTATTATATTTTTCGATTATATTGTATGTGTTTTTATTTTTTTATGAATATTTTCGTTCGTTAATATCATAATAACTTTTCATTTGATTGCATTATTTCTTTAATAAAATTATTTTTACTTATTATTATTGTGATTAAAATTGGGTCGATTTCCAACCGAATTCTTTATATTGTTTCAATATACTGTACTGTAATTTGTTTTATTAAATTAAGTTCTTTAATATATTTTGGAGTTTTTTTTTTTGATTTTAATATTTTTGAAAAAATTTCCATTTTATTTTTTTGTTTCTTAAGAATTCGTTTAAATATTTTTGTTTATCAAATCAGTCAGTAGATTTGTTCAGTCCAATCAACAGATGTTACATTTAAGTGGCTTCATATTACATCAGCTGATATGTTTGCTTTTCTATTTTTATCTACAAAAACACCTACTGTTTTTAAAGAAATTTGTAATCAAACAAAATGTGTCAAATATGGTAAAAAAAAAACATAAAATAGTAAAATCTGCAATAGCAATGGAATTTTGATCCATAATAAACATAATTATGTCCTATTAAATATTACATCGGCTGATAAGTTGCCAGTCTGACACAGAGATGTCTCCATAAATAATGAATTTCGTGTGTTGATTTAACATTGCGTTTTGATGGGGGCAAAAACACCATTGAAGCGAAAGCATAAGTGTTATTCAGACTCTGCAAATTTAAACGTGGTCTTACGTGGCCACGCTCTGAACGCCAAAAAGAGGCGGATATCTGGATGATATCAAAAAAAAGTTCACGAAATCGTTTTAACGTACCGTAAAGTGAAGTTGTAGGAGATATCAGACACCCTTAAGATATCCAAGGTACGTGTCATTTATAAAATTTTGTATGTATAGTCTATGGCATGACACAGACATCAACCATATGAACGCAAAAATAATATCCAAAATAAATTCAGCGATATGCCCTGGTGTGATCCATTATGACTTCATGAAACCTGGCTCAACGATTACAGCTGAAGTATAAAGCAATCAACTAGACCAGATAATGCAAGAACTTCAGCAATGATAGCATAAATTGATCAACAGATCGACTCCTATCTTACTGCACAATAACGCCAGATCTCACGCTGCACAAATTTCTGTGGGAAAACTACAGGAATTGTTATTGGAACTTCTTCAACATCCTCCATACTCACCAGACTTAGACCCCACGGATTACCATTTGTTCCCTATTTTGGACAACTTTTTGATAAGAAAACAATCCGTCCGCCAGGGTTTTATACAACCGGCCTAAACATTCTTCCGCCTAAATGACAAAAGTCTATAGATAATATGGGTGCATACTTTGATTAAAAAAATAACTCCTTGCATTAATATATTGTCAACCAACTTTGCTTTCATTTCTACAAATTTCATACTATACGACACAATAGAATACCATATAAAACAAAGAAATTTTGTAATAGTGTTTGTTTTATTCTTTCTAACTAACTAATTGAAGATTTCTGATTCATCTCATGAGCCATGCGTGTTTTGTAATGCGATACTACGTATGATTATTGTATATAAAACGTAACAGTTCACGTCTTTTATGTTACATGCTACATCAATGTTCAATAGATTATTATATATATTTTATTTAAGTGCTGCACTGCTTCCTAACTATGCTAATTTATAAGAAGCATGAATTTATATTGTGACTTCTCAATAAGCATCATCAAGATGGGTCGCAAGTCATCTCAATCATTCTATAAACAATCATAGCACTAAAAATAAATGTTAAAATCAGGTACACGAGTTTGCACAAAACGAATTCACAGACTAATTCCCTTCCTCACACCATCCATATAACATCTATCTGTCTTAAGACTGATTTCATATTCTCACTGGCGAACCTGGCTTGCTACGCTACGGCCCTCACGTGATGTTAGTGCGTAATGCTGTTCTCTTTTTAATTGTAGTACATTCATAGCGCATTGAAAAATCAGATGAATCAAATATTAACATTGACATAATTGTCGGATATGACGACTTGATTGATTTTAAAATAAGTCCCTTAGCTTTACATGCAAAATTTTATCCACCAGTTTCTCGACAACTGCGGGTCCGATCCGAAAAGTAAGTATGCCAGTCGATTCCTTAGCACATTTGCAAGATTTAAAAAAAAATTAGTAAAATTTGCATGAAAGCGTTACATACAAAGCCCATTTAAGCAATTTTATATAATAGTATATATGTTTCATTTAACGGAATAATATTTTATGAAACGGGACAAAAAGAAGAAGTAAAAGAAGTGAATCACGGACCGACATTGCTTTTTAATAATATATACATATTTTTATATTTTGTATAACAGACATTTGCTTCTTAGTTTTTCTGCTTACATTGAAAATAGCCAAGTAATATCAATATCACTGCATAGAATTGTTAATTTAGTCTTTTAGTCTTAATGGTCTCGAACTATCGGCTATTTTTATATACATGCGCTAAAAGAATCCCTTATAGGTCCTCAATTGGGCTAAAGTCAGGTCTAAATGCCAGCTGCTTCGGATTGTTATATCAACCGCTGGCGGCAATAGGGATCTTTATTCGTGAAAAGTGTTTTGCTTTCTATAAAATTCACTACCATGAGAGAATGTCTCGGGATTCCAACAAAAATTCTGTAAGATGACACAATTTCGTGAGATAGTTTTCCAGTCTATATGTTTAATAGTCTTTGGTAGTTCACTGCTCCTCAATAACTAACTAATGCTGTCATCAAAAATAATTAAAAGAGGTGACGTAGTATCGGCAGGCATCTGCTACCAAGTGCTTGAGTATCTTTTGTCATATAATCACTTGCTCCTTTTGTTGTTCATGATTCTCTTAAAGCAATCTCTCACACAAATAGAGTTTGATTACATTTCATATTGTTTTAGTCAGCTATACGCTGAATTCTGTTTATGGGTCTGTGGTCACGCTTGATATCCCATTTGGATTTTTAGAAAAATTCAGTACCCTGTTTCTATGGGGATTGACTCTGGTTGCACTCTTCACAATTTTTTACACCACGATCTTTTTTTGACAAAGATGTTACACGAGGCATTTTAATGTAAAAGATACATAGATTTCTTTATATTTCCAATAGATTTATTAATCTCAATAACAATTCTTTTATCAATTTATTTGAAATAAACAATTATTTTTCGCATTAATCATCGTTTGCGCATATATTTTATTCCGAAGTTAATCAGGAATGAATTTATGAATTTATAATACAAATATATTAAAATCAATCAATTCCCTTGGATTCTTGACTTACCAAGTGAATTCTTCTTAATTGATAAAAGGATATTCTATTTTAAATGTTAAACTAAGAAAAAAGGAACCAAAAACATATGCCATTTGATATCCAAGCATTCCTGATTTCTATTAGGCTCCTTACACACAATGCATCTTTTAATTTACGATCTCCATGTGGATGTTGTTTCATAAAAAAGTTTTCCCCATAAAATATCAATATAACATTCTCCTCATCATGGCATCCCAAATTATTGGATATAAGTACTCATACATAAAAATAAAAGCAAGAGCAAGGAACAAATTAGCTGCATAGTAGTAGGTACTCACCGTACAAAAAAAAACACATTCTTTTGTTGAAATGTACGAGTATGTACTGAATTAAGTATACACTGAAAAGTAGACCTATAAAATTAATGCCCCAAAGTATGCAACGTAATTTCTACATCATTAAATCAACGGTCACTTTTCCGTCCGCCCAACCATTTTCATTCATCATTTCAAAGTTATTTCCTTTCCTTTCCTTTCTTTTTGTTTTGTTTCGTTTCGTTTCGTTTCATTATTCTTTTCTTTTTTGTGGCGTTTCCAATTCCCGATATTTAATTAGAAAACGAATCCGAATCCGAATCCAAATTTGTAAGCGTAAATTTTTGTTGTTGTTATTGTTTGTTGCTGTTTCTCTCTTGAATGTTCATAAAAAAAGAAACTTTATTTTGGGCGAAGGCTTTGAGCCGGAACCATTAGATGATGAAGAAGGAACAGCAGCGTAATCAGCTATGAACCATTTGGTTGCTCATAAAATTGGCATTTGGAAAAACAGGGAAAATTTCATGCGTAAACATTTTTATAGCATATTTTTAGGTGCTTCTTGTTGTTTGTGCAATGCTCGCTAGTAATTTCATTTGATTTCACTCAAAATGAACGAGCAAGCAAACGAAAGAATCGAACCTTTTTTTTTATAGTACCTTTTACTTCATATAGAAGAAGTGTGAAAAGGTATTATCATTGTGTCATGATGTTTGTAATATGAATTATATTATGTTTTTTTTTTCACAATTAATGAAAGCAGTGAAATCCAATAAAATCCCAAAATATAGAAAATTCAGTAGTATATTACAATAAGGCCCAAAAACCGAGAAAAATAAATACACAATATAGTAAAAGGTAATTGAATTAGTTGGAACAAAACATTAGAATGCTACCTAATCGGGTGTGTGCTAGAAACCGCTTTCGTCTAAATTCCAACCCCATTCCATTTTTATGTTTAAATTCATTAATTGATAATGTTGAAATTAACTGCATTTGTTGATTATAAACCTGTGATGCTTTAATTTTGTTTTAAAAATGCGTAGAAAGTGATAAGTTCAATAAAATATTGTAATAAACACATTGGCGGAAGTTGGCAAGTCTGCATATTGTGTACGTGGTCGAGAGTTCACAAAATAAAAGAAAAAAAGTACAATAAAATTTGAAAAAATGCAATTTTTTAGCAAAAATGTAAGTATTATTAAGTTAACTCGATAAGATTGTTTATAATGTATTACACAAATAGTGGGAAGTGAAGAACAGTGGGCTTATTCCAGTATTTTGGTCAACAAACAATTGAATCATATGCATATTTTAAATTTGTATGCTTCCCAATCACACGAAACGCAAACAAAAAGCACTCAGCTGTTCATTCGAACATAAATGTTCGGATAATTAAATCGTGGCGTTTTCTAGCACACTTGGGGTTTTTTTGGACGATATTGAAATATATATGCGTATCTTTTCTATTTAAGTTTTTGTAATTTAATTTCTCAATATTTCCATATATATGAAAGGTATTCAATATTCAGTGAAATCGAAGTCAATTTTTTTTTTCGTACTTTGTGTGCTGTATAATAAGAGAAGGAGTTTTCGAAAGGAAAAATGTAAGAAACCATGGAAAAACAATAAAAGCAGAATAACAGAATATAATCAAAAGTAAAGCAAAGCAAAGCAATGTAATGAAATGAAATGAAAGAAATCAAAATGAAAGAACAAATTCATCAAACATACAACATAGTATAAAACAACTTGACTGATTATCACATTCACATATTGTATATACCATATACTTACTCGTATTCACTCCAAAACTCAGATACTTCAATGCACGTACCATGTTTATCACTTTACTGGGAATTTATTAAGTTTCATTATATGAAAATCACTCGATATTCTTAAGATACATATACAAACAGTAATATGAAAGTACTATGTACTGTATTGGGACGTCAATCACCTTCACCTTTTTGAATCTGTCACTCTCACTAATTGCAATTTCTATGTTAAATTATTTATATCAAAATATTTTTAATGGTAACCAAAATTTTGTCTATTTTTCTATTTATTTCAGGTAAGTAAATTTGAATTATCAAAATACTATTTTCAATTGTTGATTAGTTGTTATTTGCTGTTTGCTCGTGGTGATAAATAGAAAAGCAATGCCATCTAGATATTTTTTCAGCGAAACCGTAACCACACGAATGATGCTGGTACTATCTTTGAATGATGCTTGCTCGTACTACTGTTTTTTCTACCATACTTGGTGAAATTTCATGTTGAACTGCAGCTTAATAATAGGAAATGAGTTACTTGCGAATTGATTGACCTACAAAATTGTTCCTCGACTCAGCACCCTGTTAGACATTCTCTAGTATTTAAGGTTAGATTTCGTATGAAGCGATATTTGGAAGTATTGTTTGGGGAAAATGATGTAGTGCTTACTGGAGCAAAGTGGAAATGCTCAAATTTGATGTTGAGATGAAGAAAATATTCTGAAAGCCTATTGGAAGAATGCTGCCTATTAGCCTTTTCACAGTGCGAAGATATAGCATTTCGACGAAATGCAGACGAAATGGGGCTTCAATTTTAATAACATTACGCATCTACTCAGTATTTCATCGAGATGACGAATCAAAATGCAAGGGTGCTGCCACTTGGTTGTGGTGTTGGTAAATTGTTGATAATTTTCGACTCTCTTGTTGTTTCTTTTTGTTCCGCGGTAATAAACAGCTGATGATGGCTCAGAGTAAAATTTAAACTGTAATTTTTTTTTGTAAAATATTATTGCGGGTACAAATAAGTTTTAAGGGATTTTTTAGTGACTTTGCAGCTTTTTTCCGAGGAACTGAGACAATGCATTTTATTCATAATACTGTCCATCATTACCTAAGACTTTTTTCCATCTTTCAGGCAGCATACGGATTCGGCGTTGGAAAAATTCCTTGTCTTTGAAGCTCTCCGAAACTGTAAACCCATATTTGGGCTTCCTCGAAAGAAGTGAAGTGCTGCACGGACAGACCATGAGTCATCGACCGGAATAAGTAGTTGTCGAAAGGGGCAATGTCTGCTGAATGTGACGGATGGGGTAGGACTTCCCATACCATTTTAGTGCCTCCAAAGTTTCCTTAACAATTTTGCAACATGTGGTTTTTGTTTGTTACGTGATGGTTTCGTTAGACTGGAGCAGCTCATAGTAGATCACTCCGATCTGATCGCACCAGATGCACAGCATTACCTTCTTGCCATGAATATTCGGTTTGACTGTTGAAGTTGATGCGCGACCAGGCTTACCCCATGATTTTTTGCGCTTTGGGTTTTCGTAGTGGATCCACTTTTCGTCCCCCGTCAAAGTTCGATGCAAAAAAACCCTTCCGATTATTCATTTGAAGCAGTTGTTCGCACGTGTAAAAATGACGTTCGACGTCTCTTGGCTTGAGTTCATAAAGAACCCAATTGCCTAGTTATTGCACCATTCCCATGGCCATGTGACTGTTTGAAATCGCTTGTTGAGTACCTCTCATGGTTTCAACGAGCTCCTTTTGAGTTTGGCATGAATCTTGGTCCAATAACGCCACCAACTCTGCGTCTTCAAACTTTACTGGCCTCCCTTTGCATTCCTTTTCGCTGGTGTCAAAATCGCCATTTTTAAAAGCCGAAACCAGTACTCACATGTTTTTGTTGATGGAGTATGTTCCCCATATGCTTCGCACAGCAATCGATGTCTATCAGCTGAACTTTTCTTCAAATTAAAACAAAAAAGCAGCGCTTCCCGCAAATTGCGTTTTGTCGGCACAAAAGTTTACATGTTTAGAGAACAAAGAAAATTTGTTGTTTCCACTTCAGCGAAATGATACATACGGATTTTTGACGGGAAATGGTGATGCTTTAACATGAATAGAGTGGCTAGATCGTCTAATGCGATTTAATGTTAGTTATGCCAACTATTTTAAATCCCTTAAAATTTATTTGGGGTAACATAACAAAATACGTAGCAGGAATGAAAAAGGGAGATGTCAGAACTATGCGCATTTACTGCAAAATATATTTGTGTTGCAAAATATTGTATTTTTCACAAAATTTCCATTTTAATTTTTCACTGTTTGCGCGCACTTTACATTTGTGTGTATAATCAAAACAAAAAGCAATCTGTTAAAGATGTGGAAATAGTACTGTGAACACTACTTTGCATTTTCATTAGCATCTATGATGCAGCTCCCCTGTAAAAAGGCTATATTATGCAGTAGAATCGAGCGAGTATATCATATGTACTCTACTCAAAAACATTAAAAACGCCTCCATCTAAAGACAGTGTGGCAACGCCATACGACTCTGAGCTATCGATGCATTGATGGACAAGAGACTCATGTGTCTGTAGTGCTTCATATCTATTTCTAATTAAAAAATTGTATCTAAAAAGTTTTAAGTTCTAAATGTTTGTCCCAATTGTATTCTTTTTATCTTTTGCTTCGATTATTTTATGTTATTATCGGTGTTATTGTTTGGTTTTTCTTGGTCGTCATGGAAAATTACCTAAATTGCTAATGGCAATGTGCATGTTGTACTCTTCTTCAACCCCTCCCTTACTATCAATCTGGCAATCTTAAAACAAAACAGAACAAAACATAAAAAGAACGTCTGTCTATCTACAATGTATCTGCAAAGATTGAACAAAATAACTAAAAGTAAGGAAATGAATAAATGAATAAAAGAATTAATAAATGACAAGCAATAAAGAGAAGATAGAGGGGAAGATGCTGCGCTAATTGTTAATCAGAGTTCATATTCTGAGAGGCTTACGATACGAATATCGCCCTTGGCGTTAAAGTCACGTCTTAATGGCAAAATAAAAGAAAAATAGGCAATGACAAAACCAAATGAAAACAAGAATTTGCATAGATTTAAAATTTTGTGTATATTTTTTTTTTTTGTTTGTTTTTCCTTTAATTTTTCCGGTTGTTTGTCCTGGCTTGCTGCCTTCCATTTCATTAATATTAACAGGCCATTGATTTTTGTTAAATTTGTGTTTGTATTATCATCACCGGAGATCGTTAGATCGATTAACAATTATGGCATGAAAAAAAAGTTAAAACTATTAGTACAATAAAGTGTCCAACTCAGCAAAGTACCAGCGTAAGTAAGAGGCCTACAGAAGTCTTACTAAACTTGTAAGTATGGAATTACTTTTTATATGTAAACAATGATTGAGTTTTTCATCTTTCTTAAAAAAATATTGATTGTTATGTTAGGTTTGTGAGATTAGAGGTCTTGATGAAGAAGTATATTTTATGAATGTTATCAATGGACGAATTTTTGATGAAGCTGTTGTAGAGGACTATGTTCGGAAAGTTGAGTTCTATCATTTTTAGTGTTAACCCATATTCACCATGTAAATTTCAAAATCCTAGAATTACTAGGAAGGGTACCTCCCATACAAACCAAAATTCAAATTAATGTTATTATTATCTTTTGTTGCTCATTTCGGATAATTTTTGGTAGCATACCTTTAGGCGATGTTAATTTTTTTTTCTTTTAGAAGAGTTTTGGCGCTATTTAAATATTTCTCTTTCGGGTCAAAAACAAATTAATTTTACATAACTTCAGACAGAGGTACAACCTGTACATCCAACAAATTTGTATACATATTATTAAAACCTTGTGCGGTGGTACGGAACCCTTCGTGTGCGAGTGCGACTCCCACTTAACCGAGTTTTTAATTAAATCAACTGAACTAAGAAAAAATTCATTCTCATTGTTGCTTTATGTAACAATTAAGTTGATGAGTTCCATGATAGCAATACACTAGATATTAGACGTATGACGAACCGCTTGTATGCCAATTCTGTTTATATGCAAAAATGAAAAATTTTTGTGCATTATGCATTATAATATAAGACAAGATTTTTAAAATTTTCCCATTTTTAGCAAGTGGGGCCCTTAATTTTCTGAATTTTAATTAACAACCAGAAAGAAGGCTATCATTGGCTATGCCAAAGATCTAATACTCTTCACGCTCCTCCGGGTTGCATCCAACCTTCCATTCAAGCATCACTAAATTCTGATTTTTCTAATAAGAATATTAATTTAAATGAGTGTTTGTGTGGGAGGTACCTCTCCTTGTTATTCCAGGATCATGAAATTTACATGGTTAATGATTATAACTGAACATTTTTTGACATATCTATACTTCCGTACAGTTTGCAAAGCACTCTGAGTATAAATATGTAATCTTATTTGAATAATACTATTAGAAATCTATCAGAGCACAGTGGAGAAAGCTATCAGAAATTTCTTGCAATCGGAAACTTTGAGGAATTGAATTGGTTAGGTTTGCCAACAAAAGACATATTAGTTGGCAGGTAGGTTTTCAATACTTCAGGGGAAAAGTCTGTCCAGCTGTTGCCGAAGTTATAGGGATCGTCGAAAACAAGTGCAACAATATTAATGAATTTCTTCGATTTGATGATCTGCAGTACCTAAAGTGCAATCAGGGCTCTCTTCAATTCTGAGTTCTTGAAAATCTTGTGCCACAAAACGATTTCTTGTTTGAGTTCGGTTTCAAATCGTTTTCATAAATTTTCGCAGTTTCCAACACTTTTCGGCTGTGTGCTTCGTATGATGTGGTGGAATGTAACCATCCAGAGCTATGATGTCCATAAATTTCCCTTTGAATCACAAACCCAAAAAAGAAATCATGAAATCCAGAAAAGGATAGTAAATGGTCGCACTGTGAAAAAGTTTGATACATCATTAAATGACGGAAAAAATTACCGGAAGTACGACAGAGGCGTAGTTTCCTGGGTGCGTATATTAATGGGGTTCTTTGCCGACCATATAACGAGAAATTTTTAACTCGAGTCCCATTTCGCCAGTAATTCTCTTAGTTTCTTCAAAAATTCCATCAAAAGATGCTTCATTCTTTCTTGGTTCAAGTAACTGGTCAATTACATAGGCGACGTAAGCAAAAGCTGATAATATCTAAAATACTGGTTTCTAGAGTCATACTGAGTGCCAGGATTGGAACATTGGCAGCGGTTAAAACTTGAAGTGATATGAGAATTTTGGTTTTTCAATCGCACTGATAAGTTGTGTCAGCTTTGAAGATGTCTCACTGTCTGTATCATTCTTAAGCTTTTCTAATGCCTCAAAAATATGTGGTTTTTCACATATCAATGCTTGGACTCCATTTTCGTTGCCAGAAAAGTTAGACCCTCCATCATACCCTTGTCCACGCAATCAATTGATATTCAAATGTAAGGCTTTTAATTCTTTCGTGATTTCTTCAGTCACATTTTTTTTCTGTCGTGGACTTTAGTTAAATGAACCCAAGAAAATCATCTCGGATAACATTTTCGTCCACATCAGCTGCATAGCTGCCTCAACCGTCTCGTCACAGATAATTATTTGTTAATCCGCTGGACAATCTTTGACCGGATTGTTTGCCCAATGATGTCGATAACTTCGATCTGGATAGTGTTACTGATCATGGTGCAGTTTTTAGGAGCGTACTTACATCTTCATTACCTGCTTCTTTACGAAAAGTCAAAATTGTTGGGAAACCCCTTCTTGGCCTGATAATGCAACATTATGTCTGTCCTCAGTCTTCATGTCACCAGAGTCTCTGTGTCTCTATATTCCGTGGTATCATCTCAATGTGTTTCCAAATATCGTGCTATCTCTCCACGCTGTGTTTGATTATATTAAACAGTGGCTCACAATCAAATCGAACTTGTTTGCAAATTCATTTTTGAACACGACTAATTTAAAATTAATTTATCTTTTACTACGAGTACCTTATACGAACCAACAAGTAACTTCTTGATCTAACCAACCCATGTTACATTCGAAATCAAACAGAAGGATAGACATACAAACAGACAGACAGAGTACATCTCAGACTCGTAACATCGTTAACCTAAATCTGGAGTTCTTTATTCTGCCATTTTAACCATTTTGCGATTTGCCATTTTGTATGCATTTTCATTCGTGATAAATTTCTCAAAATATCTACAGTGATTTCCGTTTTGTTGCACTGCTACGATTGCATGGGCCAACTCTTCACCATTCACCATTCACCTTACTTAACGTAACCAACCAACCTACGATGCCTAACTTTGGCTGACGTAGATATGTGCGGACAAGACAAGGCGCAAGTGGAGCAAAGTAAACCTAGTCACCAAGCAACTGTAGAATACTGGTAGCAGTAGCTCATGCCATATATTTGTACTTCTCTTTATCACATGGCGGCACACTCTCTTTTTTTCAGTTACTATCAATCTGAATTCAAGTTGATTCAACCTTTTAGTTTCGGCAAGGCATCACGTAGCCATATAGTCATCGTCCATTTGTCTGTTTGTCGTGTCCGTAGTGCTCCTGCATATAAACTGCTTTCAAATGGAAATCAAACTGACTTTGGGGAATTGACATTGGCCAACAAAATGAAGTCAGACCACACACAGCACAACACAACATTACACAACTCAAACCAACTGAACTCTTAGACAAACTCAGAAACTCAGGCTTGTTGGATCGGTATTTGAAACCGTAACTGACACCATTTACGCTCTCGGTCGGTTGCTTGTTTGCTTGCTTGAATAGTATTGAAGGTAGCGCCACTAGTGACAATGATGATGATGACGACACCACGACACCATTGCCGGCTTGCTGGCAACATTTACTATATTTGCTCAAACCAAACGAAACCAAAGCGTTTCATTGGAATCTGCTTGTTGCCACACGCCATTCCTTAGTTAATACAATGACTGAATGAGCAACAGTTCTTTTTTCCAATTTTTTTTTTTTGTAGTTTTGTATTTTTTCTCCCACATGGCACCATCCATGGTGTCCATTCTTGGCTTTTGTTGCGTCGCCAGTATACATATTTACAGGGACCACCGACCCGCTCTACATTATGGCATGGTATGCATGTGTTGTATAAGTGAATTAAATAAATTTTATAGATTCTTTTTCTATCTGTCAGTAGACTTTTTCTACTCTCTACACTAGGCGAAGACAAATGCACTTATTGACTTGAAATGGTCGTGCATAAATTTTCCATTTGCAACTTTGTTGCCTCCACCAACAGGGCGCCTCGGTCTTCTTTTGCGCCATTATCATTGCATATCTTTGTTTTATTTCCACTTTAAATTTACTACACACATTCTCTCTAGACTCCTCTGTATCAGTCTGTCTGTCTGTCTGTCTATCGGTCTATCTATCGTATTGGCAATGGCGCCATCTCCCACTATGCTTAATGGCTATGAAGCCCGTGCCGCCCATCAATCGTCGGTTGTTCGTCGTTTGGTCCACGTGTCGTGTATCCTGACAGCTGTTGATGTATGGTTTTGTATAAATTAACTTGGATTACTTGGAAAGGTGAAGTCACGCTGTTCTCTAAGTTGATGAAGTTCTCTTTTACTATGATTACACATACTATATTTTTTTCAATCATCTCCAAACTTAGTATTATTCTATAGTAGATAGTTTTTAGTTTTCTATTATCATTTCCTGGGATTAAGGCCAGCCACAACTGAAGGGGTTCCCTTTAACATTGTTCGCAATTTGTAAAACTTATAGAGAAATCCATAAGAATCACAAAGAAATTCTGAAATCACTGACAAATAGAAACTAAAATGGGGTTACGCAAAAGGTACGCGACTTTTATCAAATTTCCGAAATATTAAAGTGAGACTTCCGCTTTAATTTTGGTTTAATATGAAATGTAAAAAAATAAAATGGTAATCATAAAAAACAAAAGCCATAGGAGTAGAAGGAAAAGTTGGTCGTCAAAGACGACGTGAACAATGATTAAGAAGACTATGATGAAGATGATGATAGTGATGGTGTTGGTGTTGGTGTTGGAAATGAAATAAAATAAAAAGTGCGACAAAAGACACGACATTATGGGACAAGACAAGACAGAACAAGACAAGACACTGTAGAACAAAACAAAAAGCATAGTGATAGCTGTCAGAATAACATTCTAAAAGAGATGCCGCCGTCGTCATCATCACACCAAGGAGGGTATAAGACTTCCTTAGTGCGAATACGCTTCCTTTTTAATTTCCGTACTATTTACGCCACATTTCTAAAGCTCGCAACTTCGTTACCGTGAAACCCGCCTTTACATCATTGTGCAATAGTACTAGGAATTGAAAAGCAAAGAAATGAGTAGTAACGAAGGCAGGATTAGATGGTGATGGTGATGTTGATGTTAGATGCTAGATGCTATTACATGGTACTGAAAGCGGAATAGGAGGCTAAATTCAAAATGATTGCTGCTGATGTTGCAAATTAGAATGAAGAGAAGATAGAATATTATATTGTTGTTGTAGTTCTCCGATTACAGCTTCTGGCCATCTCATCGTGGTTGCCAAAGAAACTGCGTTGTCGTTGCTGCTCCCCTAACTGTCGGCCTGTCTGTCTGTATGTCTGTCTGTGCAACTGACTGTTTGTCTTCAATGATAAGCGTAAAATTATCGACACAAAAGCAAAATACGCAAAATTTTGTAATAAAAATTTTTAATTAAGTTTTTTCAGTTTTTTCCTCTCCTCTCTCACACTCTCAATGAAAATAACAAGTTTTCCCAGGTCAACGGAAGTAGAATTCGCCTGCAGGGTGTCAGACATTAAACAGTGGCGGCAATGATGATGACAATGGCTACGATGGTGATGGAGATGGTGATGACGATGATGTTCTTCTGAGCTTTGCGAATGATGAACGTGTCAGGTGCTGCCACCGCTGCTTTATTTTAAACAGAGTTCAGTACCATCTCGCCCTTAGAGTCCCTGAACTCACCTCGTCCTCTTCGTTTTTACATACTCCGGATTTTGTTCGTATAAAGTATCCTTGCGCAAATTTATGCAAATCGTTTCTAGTCTTATTCTGTGTTTGTTTAATTATTATCATTGTCCTTTTTAGTTTTAAATGTTTTTCTTGTTTTTTTTTTCTTTCCTGCATTTAATTTTTCTTTTTTTTTCCTATATTTTATTCTCAGAATACTTGTAGTTGTAGCACTATATCTCCATTGTTAAACTAAGAAACATTAGTGATAATTGCCATTCTCATGACGAGACATAATGAAGATGATAATGATAATGATGATTGTAATGACGATAATGAAATTAGACAATGAGTCCATTATAAATTTAAAATTCATGTTACCATTCCTTTATTTACAGTCTTCAACTGTCTTTCAAAAGCAATGTTGGAGATGAGTTTATTTTCAAAAGCAAATTTTCCAACAAATTTCAATTGTACGACTATATCTCCACAACCATATACCATAGTATACAATGGTAGGAAAAAGTATTTTGACAAAGAAGAAATCGCGCATTTTTGTTTATATCTTTATTTGGAATGATAGAAAAAATCTAAAAAAACATGATAATAGTACAATATACAATAATAATAAGCATACAGAGATTCAACTCTTTGATCCAGGAGACTACTGCTTGTGTGAGATTGTCGAGTATTTTGTTTTTTAACATTTATTTGATACCTTTTCTGATTAAAACTAAACTTAATTGACTGCAATTATAAACTAAAAACAAAAATAGACACAACATTGAACCCCAATCAAAAAATTTTAAAAAGAAAATTTTTTAAGCATCGCATCTTCATATTTTGTGTGGCCTCCTTTTGGCTGTAAAACTGCTTTGATTCTTTTTGGCAGTATGCTAACTACTTATTAGGTTGAGACAAACATTTGTACTCAATACGTGCCCATGCCATTTGGACTTCATTCCATAATTTGGGTAAAGATAAATGTTCGTTGATCGTACTGGCAAGGGCTCTTTTCACTTCAATCCAGTGGTACTTAATCCGGATCAGATCAGGAGATTCAGGTGGCCAATCGAGCACTTCGAAATTATTTTCATTTAACAAGTCTTAAGCCTTCCTAGATGTGTGCTTCGGGTCGTTATCGTGCTGAAAACTAACATCCGAAAGCTCCTTTTGCCAATTTCTTTTACTTTTTTGTAATGCATTATTCAATATTGCCACATATTGATCCGCATTCATACGCCCTTCGAATTTGACAACTTCTCTAATACCATCTGCAGTCATATATGCTTCTGCTACCAAATTTTAATGTTTTACTGTTATGGCGCTGCTGAAGTGCCTCACCCACTGCCTTCCATTAGAATGAAGCCTATTAATTTTTGTTTCATCTGACCATCATAGACAGTAAAGTTTTTATACTATTTTGTAAAGCTTAGACTTTTATCTTTATGTTGTTGTTTTTTTCGCATAACTTTTCATACTGGTTTATCCGAAACGTTAATTCCGATATTTTGCCTTAAGTCTCGATTAATTTGGACACTTCGCTTGCCTTAACCTTCGCCTTTAGACAACGGTGTTCAATTGAACCTTTCTGCCAGGCTTAATTTTCTCCCATATTCTGTATATTCGCAATACAGAGTTCATTGAAATGCACAGTTATTGAGCAATTTGCCTATAATTTTTTTTGTTTTCAATTTATCAATCTTTCTGCTTCCTAAACTATAAAATGGGACAAACGCAACAAAATGCACATTTGTTTAATAGAATTCTTTCCCAATGATATTAATTAAGTGTATGCACCTTTAATAACTGCTTCTGTTAGAAATTACATAAAATAAAATTTGTTTTGATTAAAATGTGCTAGTCTGGAAACTTTTTTCTAAATAAATGGACTAACCTCACTGGCTTTGATCCACTGGCTTTTTTGAGTTGAGCTTTGCTAACGAAAAAACCGTTGGTTATAGTCCAACGAATATATCAAATACAAATATACAAATATGAATGCATAACTTTATAGAAAACGAACACTCCTTTGGCATTGGTAACTTTCTGCAATCGACCTGGCATTTGTTTCACTAAATTTTGGACGATTTGCGGATAAATGTCATTCCAAAGGCTTTTGACCTCAGCGATTGTCTCCTCGTGCGTTCTTATCAAATATGGTCTTCTTTTTCTTTTATTACAAGCCCACACATTTTCAATAACACTTATTTCGGTGCTTTGAGGTGCCCATTACATAATATTTACTTCCAAATCACTTAGAAATTTAGTAATTGATAAGACAACCAAGGGAGAAGATCGTTTAATTGTGCGAAAATTTAAAGCCGTTCTACTAAAAATCCCAAAATCTGCAGCAATTGAATTGAATAAACAGTATAATATTGTAATTTGTGAAAGAACTGTTAGAAATCGTACAAAATAAGCAGGTTTTGGTACGTACCAGACCAAACCCAAATTTCACAAAAAAAAACAATCTGAAACGTCTGGAATTTGCCCAAAAATATGTATATGCCTTCATCATATTGAGTCAAATATTATTATTGATTGATGAAAGCTCCTTTCAGTACCATGAAAAAAAAAAAAAAAAAATCTGACCATTAATTTGTTTACATTTTACATAAGTTTTTATACCTGGACTAAGCGTTGGAACATTGGCATAAATGCCTCCAAATCAGCAAACTGCACATTTACATTAAGGCGCAATGTTTGTCCTGGTATTACTCTTAACTCTAGCATCATACCACAGGTTGACCAAGTTCGATACCTTGGTCTTATCCTGGACAAGCGGCTAACTTTGCGCGCCCATGTAAAATATATCACTGCGTGTTGCTATCAAAATATGAAAAAAGGGATTAGCAGCTGCGAGCGAAAAGCAAACTCCGGATCAGCATTAAACTGCTTATATACAGACAAGTAGTGGCACCCGGCTGGATATATGGCATCCAAATCTGGGGGACAACTGCTCCATACAATATTAGAAAAGTTTAAGGAATGCAAAATAAAGCATGGTTCGTCACAAATTCGACCTTACGTCGTGACTTAAAAATGCCAACGGTACTTGAACAAATCAATTTCTTCAGCAGCCGTTATAAAGATCGACTGCTCTAACACCCTAATCTCCTAGCAAGGACCCAAATATACAACAGAACTGCACGACGGTTAAGACGACTTCTCCCCATCGACCTCCGCATCAGGGGCTCGTAAACACCACTTCCTTTAAGCTCACGTGATTATTCCTTAAAAATGATACCAATGTTTAAAAACATTTTGGTTGATTTGATGTTAAAAAATATAAGAGAAAAAAAAAAAAAAGTTTTTATACCCGAAAAAAGTTAATGAAAATAGTATTGTAGTACGAGTATTATCACTTTAACTTAACCTATGACGCGGAGAATCAATTTGCGAATGCTTCTTCTCTCATGCGTCTATGTATGTTTAAGGATGCTATGCTCTCAGATTTGTAAGCTATTGAACTGAATTTTGGTACAAAGACCACCCAGCTAGTGAATGAATAAAACAAAAACAGAGTTCTACAACTACTGGAAAAGGTAATCTCCATACTCAAATCATTTCTAATCAAATTAAGGTGAAAGATAGAGAAGCTACGGTGAATCAAAGTTATGTTTGTTTTAATGTGATAGAAATAATTATGCAATCAATTTTATTAAAGTTTGAAACCACTTATAGAAAATATGATACCTTACAGAAATTCTCTTCCATTTGTAAAGTTTTAAAATTCTCCAATTTCCATCAAGTTCAATCATAACAAAGTGAAGGTTTTTAAACTTCAATCTCACTATAACAAATTTTATGTTTAAAGCAACAAAACCTTAGCCATGAATTCGAGTAAAAGACAAATTGAGGAAAGGATATAACAGACGAAGGTAAAGATGAAGAATGAGAATGTTGTCCTGGTCTTGGTCTCGATAAAAGGTAGACAGACACATGGATGGCAGGCAATGTTTGTGTTCTCATGATGATGGAATGAATAAAAAGTAATTGAGTACAAAATGATGGATGTGTAAACACATCATCCTTCTTTTTTTTTTTTTTTTGTTTTTGTGGAGGACCAAAGGATAACACATTCATTTGCTTGGTATTGTGCTTAAATGAATATTTGTTTTTAATCAAAAAAAAAACTTTGAAAATAAAATTTAAGATAAAAGATGAAAAGTTACGCAAAAACTTCTACCATTCCATTAGTTTAAAATATTTGGTTACTTTTCATTTTATATTTTGTAAAAGGGAACTAAGAGGGTTAAACATATGTCTGGATATATTGTTGATTGGATTGTCCAGTCTGGTCCGGCCCGGTCTTGTTCGGTTCGGCATGGTTTTGTCTGAGCTTGTCTGGTCTGGTCTTGTCTGTAATTACAAGCCAAAAGTAAGTGAGTGTGTTTTGAATGGGTGTCCTTAATTTGAGAACATATTTAAGTTGAATTGAATTCAATTTTGAGTTGTGTTCTTTCACTTGTGTCTCCATCCATCATCTGTTTCTGTTTTAATAAACAAAAAACGAATCTAAAACAATTTGAAGTTCTTTTCTCACTCCATGTTTATCACTCCATCATCCATTATCTTTTCGTTTTCTTTTATGTCCTTTTTCCTTGTCTTGTTTTCTTATTTTTTGTTGGTTTTTTCGTCAGCATTCATTCGCACTTTGATTTTTCGAACAATGAGACAAAACTCAAATCAAGTCAACTCAACTTAACTTAACTCCAGACTGAACTCCATTTGTGATTCGATTCGATTCGGCTTGGTATCCTGCTATCCTTGTTCTGTGTATCATGGGCGTACCAAGTGAAGGTCAAGGGAGTGTAGCAGCTGCCTCATCAGAACCTAGACAATTGTCAATGTTACATTTTGAGGTATCCTGATTTCACCCCTCCTCTGCCACAAAACTGAGTACGCTCATGACTGTTGTAGTATCAACTTTCGCTTCATTGGTTTTAAACACATTAAAAACAGGGAAAGCAAAGACAAAAGGAAAAGAAACGAATGCCAATGAAATGGAAAACTTTTTTGTTATACAAACTGAAAGATAATAAAGTCGAAGAAAGTATTCTTTCTGTATACTCGTACATTCAAAATTAAGTTAAACTTAGAACTTAATTTTGAAAAACCATGACATTTAAACCATTTAATTTTCCAAATGAAAGCAAAACAAAACGATTTAATAAAATAAGAATAGAAATGCTTATTAAAATAATAAATTAATTTTAATTAAATTTACAATAATATACTATGAAGGGATAGAGAGACTAAAAGATAAACAAGAATTGAATACAATAGAATAGAATGAAATAGAATAGAATAGGATAGGACAAAATGTATATAAGTATGGAAAATGTTAACATGATTTTATTTTAATGTATTTTTTGCACATGTCGTCATACCCACCATTCTCATTCTTCACATTCCCGTTTAAGCTTTGGCAGAGTGCCTACTTGCTTTACTTTTCACCCATCTTTAATTTCATTCTTCCCTCCTTCCTTTTAAACTGTCTACTTTCTACTTTCTTTCTTTTTAATAATCATTAAATTCATATGCACGTAACGCGTTTTTCCTTTTTTCTTGCTCCTTTGTTTTGTTGCCAACAAAGTTTCACTTGCCGCTTACTCTTAGACTCTCTTCAAGCCTCCCTTCATGCCTGCCATGTCCTTTAACCACTCTCATTGTTTGCTTGTTTATTTGTTTGTATTGTGAACATTTAATTGTTGTTTACATTTGTATTTTGGTTTATTTTTATATATATTCTTCTTTCTTTTGTTGTGTTTTCTCTCAACTTTCGTCTTTATGTCCAATCTTTTCGCTTTACTCCCCCCTTGATCACCATTGTCTTGTTGCTAAATAGAAAAAACCAAACAGAAATAAAAATGAAAAAAATGACAAAACAAAAATTTACATTTTAATTTGTTTTAATTAAAAAAAAAAAAGCACGAACAAAAAATGGAAAAATCCATTAAATAAAAACAACAGTAACAATAGACATAAGACATTTTCTAGGGAGCAAACCAACGAATCCAAAAATTTCACACACATTCATAATAAGTAATACCTTCTACGTATGTACATCTGTTCTTTATTATTTCAAAATTTAAACGAATTATTTTCTTAATACAATAAAGAATGGCACACATGATGATTTGAATATTTGGAACAGTGAATCATGGTTCCCGCATTCAAACAGCCATGTCCATTCGTCTGAATATTTATGTGCAAACTTTTCTTTTTTTGTTTTGGAGAGCAGAGTAGTTATAGGCAAAATAGCTGGAAACTGATGGATGCATATCAATTGAGTCTACTAGGCATCGAACTCATTTTTTCCTACATAACATCTGTACAATGTTCAAATGCATAAGCAAAATAGAACATGAATCAACTTCTTTAATCATTTGTTAATTTAACTATATGAGGAGACACGTCAATTCCGAAAAAATTACAGATATATCAGGATTTGAGATGGAAATGCTCCATGCAAACATTTCCACAGCTTTACACAATCATCTGACTCCATTAAGTGGCCTAGCCTGGGTGTAAACCGCCCGGGGCCTAGACAATTTTCGCCGCCCCCTTATTTAGGTATTTCAATTAAACTTTGTAGAACTTTTTGGCAAGAACCAATCGGAAAAAATCAGCAATTGGTCCTGCTGAACGCGCCCAATTATAACACGTACTTATGAGCACTAAAATCACAGTTTGGAAAGCGCATACATATATACGATTAGGACAACTGACGATCCATCAATGAAACTTTCTCTGAATTGTTGAAGTATCACTCTAGCACTTCCCTGAAGGGACTTATCCGTAATTTAATCTAATTTGTTGTTATTATACAATATTGAGCAATATTTTTTATATGATAAAATTCATTATTAGTCATAAACAATCCAAACCGATAATAAAATTCGGAGAATCCCTACAAGTCAGTACAGATGAGCAAGATTTCTTTATTGTAAATACATTCATTTAAACAAAGGGAATTCCCCAGTTTTGTCACAAAATAAGTAATGAATAATTCCATGCTCACATGAATCGGTCCGAATCGTAGGTGCGACAACAATATGAAATGAAATATTTTAAATTTTTACAAGGTATTATTATTAATTATTACGCCACTGACTCCATTTCATACCTTTAGATCCAAACTGTCTATAAGTGGCTAGTAGACCAACCATCTAATCTCTCTTTTATCATAGTTGTTAATCTATGCGCAGGATATCCTCATTACTCAAACTAAATCTTCAAACCTAATTTATTTTTACTATAATATCCAACTCTATTATTTATTTTAAATTATTGTTTAAAGGTCAATAAATTAGCCATTTTGAGAAGCGTAATTTTGAAATGACAACTAAATCACCATAGAAATGAGCACTTGTGCATTGCATATCTTGAGCAATGCTAACAAGAATTATACAATATAATATATGTACTATCAATCTAGTGTAAGGCCATCTCTATGTAAGTCGATGATAAAAACCACCTCACTTTGTGTCACAGACACACTATGAGACGGCTAGCCCCGAATCAAGTAAGACCTAATTTCCATATATTTCAGGTCCTTTTGGTTTAGTAGTCTATCTTGATAATCTTTATGTGTTAGAAATTGATCAATGGATCTAAAATTGGATAAGTGGCAAAATATATATTTATAAACATGTAATACAAAAACAATAGGTTATGATGGTTGTGATTATAATGGTTACATGAATTACATAGTAACCCAAATCACATGAAAGTACCAAAAAAATCGAATAATTGAAATAAAACTTAAATTCCTTGAGTATCATATAATCAAATTCATGTGTTCAAGACCATTTAGAATTTAAGATTACCGTGACAAATGTCTCTAAATCAATTCACCAAAAATTGTGAAACTGCAAATCACATTGACAAACACACACACACACACAAACATTTAGTTGCCCCATTAGGCTTTAGACACCGAAATGGTTTTCAATCATGACAATCATCTGTTGGCAACCGACAACCGCCGGATTGACTGTCGGTTGCCGTGCTTCAATAGCCACCTCATAAAAAATTAAGCAAAACGCGTTGCATTTCTCAAGTTCAACACGATTCTACACCTTTGAAATGTGCCCGACGTTTTCCCAAAAAAAAAAAAAAAAAAATAATCTCCTTACCAGTCCTACCATCCATAGTCATTGACATCCACATCCACATCGACATCGTCGTCATCATGGCAATCAAAAGCAATGATTGTTGGTCATAAAATGAAACGGTTATGTTTATCTTTGCCAAAGAAGAGAGTCAGAGACTCACATAGTCATCGTCATCGCCAAGGTCCGGATAAACGAGACAGTTCAAAATGAAATGTTAAGGGGGAGAAATAACATACTACTACTAAGAGAAAGTGAAGTAAAGGAAACTGAGCTGAATAATAAAAACAAAAAGAAAGAAAATACACCAACGAGAAGTAAATATTTAATGACAGCACTTTCTCAAACGTCGTCACACGCAACTCAACTGAACTCGACTCAACTCGACTCATCTGAACTGAAATGTTTTCCAAGGCTTAACTCAAACTGAAACTGATAGCAACAAACCTCCTCCTACTAGAATCTGGAGAGTTGGTGGGTGCCTTCATGGATAGGCATCATAACTGGCTGCTGACCTGGCAAACCTGTGAAAAGGATCTGATCGACCGAGCATCCTCCGAAGCCAATGAAATGAGGCACAAAAAGTGAAAATGATTTTCATGGATTTTTATTTTATTTAATTTTATTTTTATTATGATTATTTCAGAATCGCTAACGCCTACTCCAGCTCACTTTGGTTTGGTTCGGTTCGTTTTGGTTCTGGCTTAACTTCCATTTCCATTTCCGATTCTCCTGCTCCTTCTGTTTGTTACCATTTTCATTTTCATTTCTGTTCCGGTTACAGTTCGTTGAATCTGCTTGCGCCTTTTGCCTTTCGCCTTTTGTACTTTTGCGCTTTTGGCAATTTTTGCGTTTTTAGTGAAATTACTTAATAAACTTTGTAATATGTTTTTCGTGGCATCGCTAATAAAGTGTTTATGATGCAAAGTGCTTTTTCGGATTTTTAAGTGACTCCATTAAAAGTGAATTTTTCCACAAAACAATAGCAATAGCAATGATTGCTTTGTGAAAGAAGACTTAGGCAATCATCATCATCATGCGAGTGTTGTCATTTAAATTTCACAATATGACAGTATACTAAAAAAAACTTTCCAATAGAATCATAGTTCCATTTTAGAACAAAGAAATTTTTGTTCTTTTGTTCAATAAAACTATATCAACAAATGACTGATAAAAAGGAGATTTAAGAGCATACAAAAGTGAGTGAAAGAGCTACCTAGAAATTTATCTCTAATACAATATACCGAATCAAAATAATAAATATAACCTTATTGGGGAAACTTTAATTCATTAGTTTTTTTGGCTTACTTAAGTACAAAATCACCATTGAACTTATAGAATACAACAGTGTGTTGTGTTGACAACGTCGAAAAGAATAACCTGGCTGTAAGCAAAAAAGAACCACTAACAGAAACTAATGCCTAACATGAAAGGGAAGATGATTTTTACATTTTAGCCACTAAACAAGTTTTAGATCAATAAATTCTAATTTGCCCCCATTCGACAAAGCATTCAATTGGTCATATGATATTTTCTAATATTAAGATACACCAGAGATTCCAATTAAAGCTTCTCCGCAGAATAGTGAATGCACCTTGGTATGTCATAAATACAACAATTCATTAATATCTTCATGTCCCATGAATCAAAGACGAAATTGGAAGATTCAACAGAAAATATGCATACCGTCTTGAAGTACACCCTCAGGCCTACTTGTCATTGGTAACAACTTTCGCCGACTCAAGAGAAGTCACCCCCTAGACCTACCTTTCACGTTTTCTGAAGGATAGATAATCTGCCATCATTTACTGGGATGCTATTTCTTATTATGTTTGTCCATTTACTTATGGTTATATTCCAACTGATTGTAAATATACAAGTTTATAAAAAAAAAATAAAAAATATATTTTATTAGTACCCAAATAAACAGGTTACTGTAGGTAATGACTATCAACATAATCTATTTATTTATTTTATTGATAATAGATATTTTCATGTCATTTTCATTAAATACAAGCATTCATTTAAAGATGGTACAATTTGTCAAATCAACTAATATATATTCATTTCTTTCCATTTTCAGGTGAGTTATTTTCCTTTAATAAGTTTTGTTCGTATACAATATGAATACCGAAAAATGCATCATGTGACTAAAAGAAGAAAATGGTGTAACTAAGTACAAAGAAGGTAAATAGAAGTTAGTATCAGTGTTCGGAAACGTACGATATTTACCGTACATATTTATCGTATGCAGATTGTACGATAATTTTCATCATGATCCAAATTTTGATAATTCATTTTATTCTTACTCTGATAAGCACAGAACTGATGTGGATGCATTTAATAGCATTTTAAAGACAAATGATTTTTAAACGAGAACAGAAAAATGACCTAATGTAAATACCAATAATATGTTTAATAGTCCCGAAAATCTATATCTATCTATTAGACGCGTGCATTGATTAAAACCACTTTTCCCATTACTTTTGTTTCATTGTATGATTTGCAATGATAACCACATTCAATAAGCAACGCACAAGTAAAATATAAATGAAATAAGAGAAACACAAGTTATTCATAATCTTACTGATAATGAATATGAAAGCAATCCATTTTAAATGAATGTGATTTGAGTAACATTCATAAACCTATTCATTATTTGTTCAAATATTTTCTTTAGCTATTTAAGCACACAATGAATGAGGGATGAAAAAGACACATTGAACAACAACAACGACTAATCGCAGGCGATCGAGGTGAGCGCACACCATGGTGCAAGAAATAGAGGTGGCGCCAATTTTTTACAGTTATGTGTCGTTCCCAATTTTTGACGTCATTAGCATATCAGTGTATGTATGTCCGTCTGTCCGTCTGGTCGCAAAGTATTCCATCAGGTATTGAGCTAGAGAGCTGAAATTTTGCACATTGGTTTCATGATCCTATGGTTACCAGGAGGTAACATACAAACAACCCTTTAAATTAAAGTTCTTATTAGAAAAAGTTTTTTTTGTTTTTAACGTATCGAACTGAAATTGGGACACTATAAGTTTCTGATCTATATCCATTAACCATGTAAATTCTTCTAATTGGCCTATAACGAACACAACAAAAGAAAAATCAGCCAAATAGGGTAGATCGTTCTCAAGCAATAAGCTTAGAAAGAAGGAATATTCTTGTATTTATTCACAACTTAAGTCTCAGTTTCGATCGAAAAGTCTTAGTTTTGACCGAAAAGTCTTAGTCTTGACCGAAAAGTCCTAGACTTTAGGTCCTCAGTTTTTGAGCTAGAAAGCTCATTAGTTTCTATTTACCATACGCTGCACATTTGTCGGAATCAGCCGAATCGCACAAAAAGCGGGGGTACCTCCCATACAATCCACCATTTAAATTAATGTTCTTATTAGAAAAAAAAGAATTTAGTGATGCTAAGAAAGGAAGGTTGGATGCAACCCGGAGGAGCGTGAAGAGTATTACATCTTTGGCATAGCCAATGATAGCCTTTTTTCTGGTTTTTGTGTTGTGTTTATGTGCGTCTGCTTTTGCGCATCTTTTTTATCCTATAAGCAAGGTTAACTTTTAAAGATATCTGTAAACTCTAAAATAAAATCATAATCCATAGCATACATTTCAATTTCATAACAGCTACTTGCAGTTGTTTACTTCTTTACATTTATCGATATGTCATCGAAATGGACTGACAAATAAGCTGGGCCATCAGTCTATTTTTCTGTCATCGTTTTGGTTATCGGTGCGAATTTCGAATCGATAATGGACTGAGACTGAGTCTGAACCAACCGTCTAAAAGGGGCTTAAACGATTGATTGTCGATACTACCGCGATAGTATCGATAGTTTCCCACCTCTACCCCATGGTACAATAATACAATGCATGGTATAAGAAATAGAGGTGGCGCCATTAGTTTACAGTTATGTGTCGTTCTCAATTTTTGACGTCATTCGCATATCAGTGTATAGAACGCTGAAATAATGCATTTGGTGTTGAACATGATTTGAAATTGCATTGAAAATTAAAGAATTTGAAGGATTTTCATAGCACTGCTTCTTCAACTATAAATTCATTTTCAATTTATGTTCAACACTAAATGAATTATGTCAGCGTTCTATACACTGATATGCGAATGACGTCAACAATTGAGAGTGAGTAAGTTTCAAGAGAGTAATAGGCCCTAGTGGCGGTACCTTGTATTATTGTACCATGAGCGCACACAGAAAAACATTTGACGTTACCAGCATATCTCAATAACGTAGTAAAATGCGCAGTCCCTTAAGTGACCACTGTATTTTTAAAACTAAACAGAGCACAAAGCAACTGTTCTCTTTTTCTCAACTCTCCCTCTCTCTTTGTTAATGCGTAGAATGTTTACTTGTGCGCAAGAAAATATTTCAACAAATAATGAATAGGTTTATGAATCTTACTCAAACCGCATTCATTTAAATGATAATAATTGATTGATATTCATTACAATGAGTTTGAATTGCTCTCATATTCATAATCAGAGAGCAAATCAACTTGTGAATGGAATATTATTCATATCACAGAAGCTTAATATAAGTGAAATTAAAAATCAATTTAAATGAATTTCATTGAATACAACTAATTATTTTATAATGAATGAATCAAAAGAGCTTTTGATTTATTCAATGCACAAGCCTACTATCTATATATATATATAAAATCGTAAGCCTTTATCTGTCTGTGCACGCTAATCTATTTGATTGTGGTTTTGACTGGTGTATTGTAGCAAGCTTCGTGTAGCGTTTATTTCATGAAAATCGACCTACTTAATCAAAAGATATTCATATTTTTAATTCTGTGGCCGACTGTTTAGATTTTCGAATGTTTTACTCTTTTGCTGCGCACCAACATTAAATACCACACGTACGAAGCCGTAGGTACTGCTAGTATAGAATATATTGAAATAAAATAAAAAAAACCTCGGTTTTATTTGTCACAAATCTACTATTTCATATTCTTTTTTGAAACGAAGTTCTTTTACGCGGCTTACTAATATTGCAAAAGAAGGTATGAAACGAAAAATCGTAACGCTCTGTGACTTTTTTGTTTGTGTATGCATGCATTTTTGCAATTTTTGTGTTTGTGTGAGTGGATGTTTGCTATTTTTTGTTTGTGTACGTGCAAAAACGTGCTCTAAAGAGTTAAAAATGTCATAAAGAATAAAGAACTTTGGACGAAGTATTAATTTAAAAAATTTAAAAATATGAAGGCAGTCAATCAAATGCAAAATCACATGTGTGCATAATTTTTCGCATGAGATTACTTTTGTTTTTCCTAAAAATTAATATTTTTCTTGGTTTCTTTTATAGAAAATTGAAGATAATTGATGTATTAAACATATGAATCAAAAACATTCGTCAAACATACTTTCTTTACTCATTTTAATGACATTACTCTAAAAGTGCAAAACAAACAAATCATTTTGCTGTCCACTGTATATAGGATATATCCTTCTTCAAAAGAAGAAATGACACAAAAGAATAATTTCATTTTTCTGTTCAAGAATAAATATAAAATTATCTTTTGATGATAAAAAAAGCTAAAAATAGATTAAAGATAAATTTGTATTAAGATTACTTAGCAGCTGCATTTACATTGTTTATTATTGTAACGTAGAGCCAAGGGTATTGTGTATATAAAAGGTCAATGGTAAATGCCCAATTGTATGAGCATGGTGTCTCCCCAGAAAAATATGAATGCTTTGACCTATGACCCTCTTAAGTAGATTAAGATAATATTGTATTATTGGTATAAGAAGATGGAAACTAAATCAAATAAATAATAAGAATCTTTTGTATTTATTGTATTTTTATTAATCTTTTGATCTTTTCACACAATAGTTCGCAGACGACTGACTTACAATTGAATTCAATTAGAGATGATAATGTTATCGATACATGTTAATTAGCACTAATATATTTCAACACTTCCCCTCAAATTTTTTATTGTTATATTACATTTAATTCTTTTTTTTTATATATACATTGATCCATACCTAAACCGTTATTCTCTACCAACTCACTTATAAAGTGATGTTGAATGTCCATATGTTTAGTTCTGGTGTCAGTTCTTGTCAGTTCAGCTCCTTGGTTATCGTTAAAAATTACAACGATATCCTGTGTTCCCAAAACTTCTTTTAGAAATAGTTTCAAGTGAACGACTTCTTTTAAGGCATCCGAAATGGCCATATACGCTGTCTAAGTAGTTGATAGTTCTACAGTACGCGGTTTTCGAGAGTCCCAAATAACTGCTGCATTTGCGAATATAAACGCGTAGCCTGTGTACGATCGCTTATCATCTATGTTAAAAACACCAATCAGCGTCTGTGTTGTCGGTCTTCTTGAATGTTAGTCCTCTATTGATGCTGGCTGCAATCCAATGCGGTTGACCCAATTTAGTGTTAAATTAGCTTAATAAACTTACCGTATGGGACAAATCAGGTCTAGTCCATACAGCCAGATACATCAGGGAACCTATCAAACTTTGATATGGTATATTCTCCATTTCGTATTTTTCTTCTGGACTAATTGGGGATGCTTGTTTACTTAATTATTCGTTTGATGCTAATGAGGTTGAGACTGTATTTGCATTTGTTAATTTGCACTGACATATTTCAACAGGATCTTGTGAGAAAAATTTGTTAAAAATTCAATTGATTGAAGGTATCTTTAATATACTTTCAATTATAATGATTTCCTGCGTACAGATTGTCCATTTTCTTTTATTATACATGTATATAGTTTAACAAATACTTAAATTTATAAAGATTTGAATTTTTTAAAGGATTCTGTTTCACTTGCAGTTAAACATTCAGTGAATTTCTAAAGCATCAATTATGAAGGTTTGAATTAATCCTTTCATAATTTCATTTCAATTTAAATAGAATCTAACCGCATGAAAGGTACAACATACAATGCATATTTCTATAAAAATATTACAAGTTTTTCCTTTAAATTTAAGATTGAATTGCATTTTTTAAATGAATGAATGAATGAAATACATTAAATGGTGAAATGATGAAATGGTAAAATGGTGAATGAGAATTCCCCCATTACTAATTCTCTAACCAGGGTCCATTGTGAGTGACTTGAAACTTAATCTTGGCGCGCAAATAAGAAAGCCAAAAGTTCAAACCTCAGACCGACAGAAAATTGAAATAGAATAGAATAAGAACGGGAATGGAAATGAAAATGAAGATGGAAAAAAATGAAATGATGAAGAAGAAAGATGATTTTGATGCAGATCCACATTCACGAGAAATGAATGAAACACACACAGAGAAATAACGAAAATCCAGCGAAATAGTTACGGTAATTGAAATGTGGAACAAAAGAATGTCTGAAAAAATACAATACAATACAATATAAAGAACGAAGGAAAAGCCAAAAGAGGAAAAACCATTTCATCTTCATCTAATATAATTGAAAGAATAGTAGTAAAGAAAGAAAATTATAATAGAATTGTTTGCAGAGAAACCAACCAAGAAAAAGAAAAAATGACATTGGCCTAAAAGTATGCAACAACTCTCTTGGCTTGGTACTCAATGTTCTCCCAATCACAACACTTAAGCGTAATTTTCAAATATTCTTCAAATTACCCAAATTTAAGTTGAAGTTGAAATAACAAAATCCAACCGAATGCCCCATGGTACACATAATAAGTAAAAACTCAAACTCACTAACTCCCCTTGTCTTGTGGCTGGGGGATTATTCGATGATTCGAAAGTTTAAAGTGAAAACATAAATTAACATTTAAGAAGAAATTTTTGCACTTGGCTTCATAGCTTAATGATGGCTTCATGGATTATTTTCTTTCATCTTTTCTTCCCCACTAGTGTTTTCTCTTCTATTATCTCTTTAAGTTCCTTTTCATGGAAGCTTGAAAACTAATTTTCTTAGAATTTTCTTCATCATCTTCATGAAGTTTTCTTTCCATCTTCTGTTATTCTGTTTTCGATTGAGCAATCGTT